>OY829511.1:11861562-12202248 GCA_963691665.1 Clepsis dumicolana | reverse complement strand
CGCTTTCCCGAGCTCGTTCTCGCTCAGCTGTCTCTTCAGTCTCGAGGGCTCGACCGGGCTGGAGCGTGACGGTTTATCGACGAGACTGTTGTGGCGCTCGGCCCGGCCGCGGGCGGGGCCGGCGGGCGGCGCGTCGCCGGTGTCGAGCACGTGGGCGAGGTTGCCGGCGCTGGCGTGGCGCGGCGGGCGCGGCGGGCGCTGCGCGCGCGGCGGCGCGCCGTGGCTGGCCTGGCGCGCCACGGCGGCGGGCCGGCGGCGCGGCATGCTGCAGCTGCGCGGCGCGAGCGCGTCGTGCGCCACGTTCTCGTACACGTGCGCGGCGTCGCAGTCCTCCTGGCTGAGCAGGTTCTGGCGGCTCTCCGTCGCCTCGCTGCGCTGACCGACAGAGTTACTCTTCTTGTGCCCCATGCCGACTCTTCGTTTCCAGCATGTTGTTCACTAGCTTGCAGTCGCTGGCGCTCCGAGGGAGGAGGTTGGCGTACCCGTGAACGGTTTCTTGTTTCGGGGATCTCTCTGACGGTTTTAGACAAGTAATATTGGCACTATTTTCTGTGTCTTTAATCGTGGAATTGGAATGTTTCAAATGTTTATATTGAGATGGAACGGATTTGGCGCGGTCAGTGCTGGAAGTCATCTGAGGCATTGCCTCTTGGCGTTTCCTGTCTAAGTCGGGCTTGGAAGATTTGTCCAGGACGACCTTGGTTTTATCACTCTTACAAATTTTGACGCTAAATCTGAATGGAGGTTTGAAAACGACCTGTAACCGCGCCTTTTCCCCGGATAGGAGATTAGTGGCGCTCTTGGACGGTCTCGTTTTTCTCGTGCCCTTCTGTAGCTGTCGGTGCGTTCGTTCCGCGAGACCCAGCGGTATTGACTTAGATTTAGGAATACTCGTCGGCTGAGGAGAACTCAAAAGCCATTTCTGAACTTTCGTTAAAGCCTCAGTATCTTTAGTGGGAGTAGAGGGATGTTTCTGCATGGAACTGTAGTCTATCGTCTCCTTCTTGATCTTGGACTTGCGTTTCTTAATTTTTCCTTTATGTTTTGATAGAAGCATATGTTTGGGAGATTTTCCTTCTGCATTCGTCACCACTACTGTATTTTCTTTCGTAACTTTGGCTGCTTCTTCTGGTTTTGCCGAGTGACTAGGCTTCTGAAAATAAAAAAGAATTATACGCACATTGGCACTTAATGAATAAAATGAATCGCGTCGGCTCTTCAATGAATCTTGGCATGTTAATTGGTTATAAAGGCGCCAACTTACCCTCTTTTTGCCGGCGACGTGAGCCGGAGACGCCTTATCTCCTTGCTTATTTTTATGATCTTTTTTATTACGGTAAGCTTTTGTGCGAAGAGCAACTTTCTTCTTAAGAGGAAGCTTGGACCTGGAAATAAAAGGAATGTACATTATGGTACCTAATTTAACAGACATGAAAACCATGAAATTTACGTTAAATTTTTTTATGCATATAGATAACCTTTCTAAATTCAAGAAAATGTATTACCTATAGATTATTAACAAGTGAAAATGAAATATTACCTGACAGCTGTGTGAACGATTAGTCCCTGTTCGGCGGCGCCCGGTAGCCGGACGGTTTCGGTCGTGGACGAGTGCATGATAGTTACTGACTTCAGTTTCTTTCCGTGGCGGCCTAGGAAGCGCGTGCTGGCCACCTGGAACATTAAAAAACAACTCTTTATTTTTCTTTACTTGTCAAATAAACCTACTTTCGAGTACTTTCACAAAGGCGTTGCATTTTGCAAAATTTGTGATGAAGTAAGTACCTAAAATGTCCTCTTGTAACAAAAAATTCAAACTTAAAATTTTAACCAGGGTTAAGCCTGACAGTTCTATACATTTTGACACAACTAAACTGGATTTAACACTAAAACTGGGTTTAATTTCCTATATGATGTCCAGGAAAATACTGTCTAGCTGAACTGCGACTGCGGATACGGCTGTCATATAAAAGAGCGGCTGGCCTAACATATCGCCCCACTGGGGGTTGTTCAAGCTTAGAGAACAGGCTTTTACCCAGAATGAGTGAGTATAAGACATGTACATGTACCTACGTATTTGCAATTAATGCAAAAAACTTAATAAAAAAACAACGACATTTTAAATGTTCTTATGCTGTTTTCCAATCTATAGCTCTACAATGAAACACTTCTAATTTCGTAGTCTTGTTGCATCAAGCGCAATACCACTTTTCGTACACTCCATTCACACTCCACACTTCTAGCAAGTTACCGCTAACTAGCAAGTACTTAGTTAGTTGCTAACATGTTACCTCGGTGACACGACACTATAACTTAACGTCTTCGAGTTCAATCGCTGCATCTAGGATGCTGCAACATCGCTATAGGAAAACAAAGTTTGTAAACATAATAAGTAGGTATGCAATAATTTACGGTGTATTATACTAACTTACGTAAGATTTTGTTATAAACACTTTGGTGAAACGGTTTTACTAATTTTATTAGTAGTTTATTACAGACTGTTTTAATACTAGACCTAGGCAACGAAGTTAAAAGTTCAACCGGAAAATTTTTCTTAAGCGAAAAAATTGTCTAAATATATTAGAAACTAGCTGTTGCCCGCGACTTCGTCTGCGTAGAATGCGGTTATCGCTATCCCGCGGGAACTATACAATTTTCCGGGATGAAAGATACACAATATGTACCTGTGGCTGTGTGTTGTATTTCAACTGTGATCGTAAGTGCTTGCATACTTGCTCATATATACTTGCTTGCATTCATCTACACACATATCATAAATAAGTCCTCTATTATGCGTTCAGAAACCGTAGGAAATGACCATCATTACGACAGTCAGTTTTCATCTTCAAAAACCAATACAATTTCAAAATAGGCCTCAATTTAAAATAAATAATCGATAAGACACGTCAGTTCGATATGTTTGTCTATCACTAAAAAAACAGCCAAATTCGTGACAGGTTTATTAAAAATATTGCCTTAGAATTTTGAATTCGCGTCAAACACGTGCAGTGTATGAATTGTTTATCCACGATGCTGCGCAACGAAGCAGTACTCGGTGCCTTTGTATTATATCCGGATATTTTCGGGAACCTTAAAAGCAGAAGTGATTTTGTACTTCTAGAGCCCAGTGCTAAATTGCTATATTGCATCTCTTTATCTTTTTTTTTATATATAATAGGGGGCAATAGAGCAGGCGAGTCACCTGATGTAAAGGAATCACCACCGCCCATGGACACCTGCAATACGAGGGGAATCACAGATGTGTTGCCAGCCCCTCAAGGAATAGTTAGGCTCGTTTTTTAAAGATTACTAAGTCGTATCGCTCCGGGAATGTTGCCGCAGGAAGCTGATTCCATACCTTCGTGGTGCGAAGGAAAAAGTTCCGTTTAAATCGTACAGTGCCAGATTGCCAACCGTCAAGGTGGTGAGGATGGAAAGATAGATAGGTTTCGCGAAGTACGGTGGTAGAACTTAGCCGCTTTAAAAGTGAGGACTCACCAGCAGCGCGATGACAGCGAGCAGTATCAACACGACGGCGTACCAGTGGCGCAGCACCCAGCGCCGGAAGCCGGCGAGACTCTCGTCCGACAGCAGCAGCTTGCGCAGCGTGGCCAGCGGGCCCGACGGGTCCACCTCGCGGCAGCGCTGGAACACGTCGCAGTACCTGGAACGGACATCATAACCACTATCAAAATAGTGCTTTTCGATATTAAGTGCGGAAAGTAAAAATGACACTTCCACACTGTACTAAATAACGTTTATTTATACATTTGCGAAAAAATTACAATAATGCGGTGAGTCCAGCGTCAGCCGGTTCAGTTCATGAATATGGACCTATATACGCAAAGTAACGCTTGATTTAAAGTAGGTATCAAATAAAAAAAATCTTCAGTGCCAAAGTCACGTTGAATGTTCAAAATGTTCCCTTCCTTGGTCCTCTTAAACGATAGGTACTTACCCTATTATTCATAAACCTATTTTAACTAATGGAGGCTTGAGTGACGTCAATGAATACGGGCATTAATCTATACCAACGAGCATTTAAAAATATACATCTATTATGAAAATAACAAGGTGGCTTGTGATGTTAGCCTGCACAGCCATGCAAAACGGTGCATTCCCTCTTGACACTGCTTAATACTGTCTGCAATAAACTATAATAGATGATTGTTCCACTTACCCGTTGTAATCATTGCAGGGCGTGCCCGGCTTGGCGTACATATCGGGCACGTCGAAGGGCGGCGAGTTCCACTGGAACGAGGAGACGCAGGCGGCGCCCGGCTTGCGGCAGCACAGCTCGCACGCGGCGCGCGGGTCCTCCTTGCGCGCCGCGCACTGGCACGACTCCAGCCCGTAGGCCAGGCAGATCGAGCCCGTGCACTCCTGGGAAGTTCAATTCATTTGTACCTTGGTAAGTTTGTTAATCCAACAATGAACTTGTCAAAAGTCAAAGTCATCTGACGGAGTGTTTAATGTATTTTTTTTGCCATTTGGAGCAAGACTGCATCGGTCCACATTTACATAGTTGTCATTAAAAAAAAATGACCTGTATTTTTATTTTTACGGTCATCCCAGTTCGAGAATTATTTTTTCTGGTCTTTCTGCGTAATTACTAATTACGTTTCAGTTTGAATTTTGAAAAATAGTTGTCACGGTTTCTTACTAAGAATGCTAAGGGCGAAGTTGAAGTTATTTGAGATATAGGATTGGAAAGGGGAGAAAAAGGGTTGGAGAGATCGGTTAAGATAAGCTTATTTGTAAAAGTATACAAACCCCCATGTAGCAGACGAGTTCTTTGTCGCAGCGTGTCCGGTTGGGCTTGTGTCGCGAGGCGGGGCAGGCCGCGCGCTTGCCGTCGCAGTGCGCCGCGTCACGGCAGCCGTTATCCGACCGGCATTTGTCACCGAACTTCAGGGCGCACTGCGCCGTGCAACATGGACCCTGCAACAAGCCATCAACGTTTTATTTGTAAATTTAATTATGGTCGTGAAGTTGACCGCCCCATTTTGATTGCCCGCATGTCGCATATCTAAATCGTTAGTTCATCGTTAGTTCACGTTTGTTCAGTAGGTTAAATAGTTAGGATCCGATTCCAACATTTTTTTTTTTTTATAAAATGGGGCGGCCAACTTTACGGTAACCTCCCCAAACGAGATTTTTCGTTTTTCATCATGCAAACGGGTACTAACGATAACCTACCCGTTTGCATGATGAAAAACGAAAAATCTCGTTTGGGGAGGTTACCGTGAAGTTGGCCGCCCCATTTTATAAAAAAAAAAAAAATGTTGGAATCGGATCCTAACTATTTAACCTACTGAACAAACGTGAACTAACGATGAACTAACGATTTAGATATGCGACATGCGGGCAATCAAAATGGGGCGGTCAACTTCACGACCATCTAAAGGTCTTATCTAGGGACGACCTGTGGGAAACTGAGCACTTAAACAGTATTCAATCACGTAAATAAGTTTTATTATATTATTAAGATATTTAGTACATAGGCAAGCAATCAAAGCAAACGTCTTCTCATATTCTTTTTTAAAATCCGACAACCATCTATAGCATAGACAAACACCTATGCTCTACGTAGGTTTTACTGCAACACGAGCTTCTCTGTAAAGTGTGGAGAGCTCCGGCACCTTCAAGATGAGGGCCACGAAGGAGACTTTTGTCAGTATCTTGACAAAGATTTTCCGCTTGAAAAAAAAATTGCTGCCTCAAATCTAGCAATTCGAGCAACGCTTTGAAACTTGAGTTACGGTTTATCTTAATAGGTGGACTGCTTACAAATGGATCGGCATTGACTGTGTACCGACCTGACTGGGACTGCAGACGCTGTGCGGGGTGAGCGTGCAGGGCTTGTAGCTAGGGCGCGCGGCCTGCGGGTGGCAGCACTTGTCCGTGCACTCGGAGGTCCAGCCGCAGTCGCACTCCTCGCCCTCCTCCACTACGCCGTTGCCGCAGATGGCTGGTTGAGGCTCTGCGGGGAATATTATTGTCAACACGTTATCGACCCAGTTGCGAAACGCGCATGCATGACAAATACGCTTCTGCGTTTTACCAAAGTAATACGTGTTGCTGACGCAAGTGCGCTATCATTGGATGTCTATAAGCATACGTACATACTCTTGTTTCATACTAAGTCCTGATGTTTTAAGTTTTAAGCCTTTTAAAGTCAGTCAAACGTCGTGTCATGAAGCAAAGCCTAGCTCAAAACTTTCAGTACCTAATTTGAAAATAATACGTAATTCGTGATGTTAGTTGACAATGAAATGTTAATCGCAATTTATGTAACGTCTTACCCGTGAAGCATCCCTTCGGCGACCGCGCCTTGTTGTTGAGCACCGGGTCTATCGCCCTTAGGGAGCAAGGAGAAAACTTGTTGTTGTTCTTTCTGTCGCCGCTGGTAGCTCGCGCGAACATTATGTAGTTGCCGTCCTCGCCGAACGGGGTGCATACTTCGGGATCATGCTGTAATGAAGCTGACGTTTAGAGTGTGATCGACGGGCGAGTATTATCGCGGTAAAGACTCACAAGACTGAGGTCTTGTCGTGATCGACGTGTACACCGGCTTGCCCATAAAACCGCGGTAAAGCTTGCCTGGCAATTACACCCTTTACGTTTGTGGCCTTCTTGCATTAAAGTGCTTTCCTGCAAACTACTAAGTGGGTAGGTAGGAATTAGATACATGCAGTGACAAAATGCAAACCTAAGTAATACAAACCCTAAGTTCGGCATTTGGTTGTTAGTTGGTTTATATTATGTTGCTACGAGTATGTTATTTGGGTAGAAAAGAATGAGCACGCGTCTTACGAATACCTACTTTCATAAATTTTAAGTTTTGTTGCGAATTTGATATTAGTGGTTTCTGGTCTCTTTAGCTACTTAATAAATAACTACTAAATAAATGAAGAATTTGTACCTACCATATGATAAACTGATATTTTCAATTAAGTCTACAGTTATTTAGGTACAGATTCCGTCACCGCTGAACGTAGACAGCCAGCGACCATTCGTTATGACGCTCATTAGCCCGTATGTTTTGACTATAGTCGTGGCACAGAATTAGTCGTGGTTAGATACTAACCGGGGATCCGAAATTGTGTCCAATCTCGTGTGCGAGCGTGACGTGCGACACGGCCGGCGGCACGTGCTTGCCGTAGTTCAGTAGAGTGACTATTCCGGTGTTGAGAGACTTCATGCTGCCGCGGTAATGCTGCCGAGATAAATAGGTAAGCCTTTAGAATGATGCGCTGAAAGAAACTTTTATTGCCTTGCTAATATTTTAGATGAATCATACAATAATATCCCTAAGTCTTTAGTGAAAGAGGGTTATTAAGTTGCTATAAATGTGGTCGCGTGCATTAAATAATGAAGTGTTTAATTAGACATAGGTACTTGTAAATAAATAATTAATTACCCCATTCTTTTCACAGACACCGCCGGCATTTTTGAGGTCACCTGTCCACGCCAAGCCCAGAGTCCCCATTTCAAAGTCTCGGTACGTGAACATGTATGCCAAGCAGAAAGCGTCGTAGTCTTCCTCTGCAAATAGGTAACGAAAATTAATTAAACCTCCTTATAAACTTAATTTAAATTTAAACCATGCATGTAAGAAATGCTTGCATAAGAAATACGTTCAGTACCTGAGAAAAGTTCTAAATATTTCTCAACTCCGTAGTTGTTGGGAAATCTGTAGGCGGGATCTTTCAAAGCGTCTAACGTATGGACCTTTATCCTTTTGATCATAAACGTGATGTTGTCTGGCTTGCCGTCCTGGTTGAAATCTGAAATAACAATTACGTAAATGACTACCTATGGCTCTGACCTGTCAGCAATAGAATACATATAATGATAAAACATAGTTCGATACCTGTGACTTTATAAATAGCGTTGACTTTCTGCACGTGTCGGGTCATGACTTCGATGCAGGCCTCCTCTGAGCCGTACCGCTGGTAGAACATGTGGTCGGCCTGCAGGTAGACAAGACACGTGGTCTTCCTGGGGTCGACGGTGGCGCGCTTGTTGACGTGCCGGCCGTCGTCGCTGGCGTTCGCCGATAGGACCGTGTACCCGATCGGCTCCTTCTTAACAATATCTTTACTAACAGTAACAACCCCCGCTTTCGTCTTTATCACTTCGACGTGCGTCTTTGGTTTTGGTCTCGATTCCTCAGAATCGAGTCTGACCTTAGTTATAAGGTTACTCTTATCGACTTTAATTTTCGGTTTTCTCGTACTTAATTTATCGAGCGAATCATTACTAGTATAAGGAACGTCTAAGTCTAATGGTAATTCGGGATTCATCTTAGGTTGATCGTCCTGCATTTCGTCTTCCGGAAGCCATCGTTTTTTGCGTCTGTTGATTTCTTTCGTTAGGTCTTCGGTGTAGTTATTGAGGGGTGAGTCTTCTAGGTTCTGTAGGTTTGTGAAGTTGAACAGTTCGGCTTGGCTTCCTTGTGTTCGTTTGAGGTGTAGCTGGTGCGAGGCGCAGAGCGTGGGCTGGTTGTCGCGCGGGTGGTCGACGTCGGAGCGGCGGTAGACGACGCTGTGCATGGCGGGGTGCGCCGCGTCGTACCGCGACAGGGGCTCCACGTAGTACTCCTCGGTGGCCGTCCAGATGGTGCCGTCGAACAGCCCTTCCGACGTAATGACGCCGTAAACCTCCGACGAATCGTCATCTAAAATTTATCAAAAATGGAATATATTATGCTCACGAACAGCCTGACTGCGGACAGTTTCAACAATATAAAATGACATAGATACTTTCAGTTTCAAATCCAAAGGGTCGAAGTGAAACTTATTCCGAAATAAGCCTTTGAAACGCAAACAGGGCAGGGACATTCAAACAAATGGTGAGCGATGTTTTATGAAAACTAATTCGAGGTGTGAAGATCATCGGGATAAGAATGAATAAAACACAGGTTGCAATCGCAGAAAGATGCGAGGATAGAAACCGCTCATAAATAATGATAATTACTGCTCCACCTTTTTCTCTATTTCCTCCTTCATTCATTTTCTGATAAAAGAGGAAAAATCAACTAAATGCAAAACAAGCTCTCCTGAAAGCTCTTGTAAGAAGCAGGATTTCTAAGAAGCGGTTTTAATGAGGTTTTATGTCTTCATGGATTTTCGGGCCAGAGCGGGCGCATCAAAAGCCTCGCCAGAACGGTTGACTGGATCCAGATTAAAATAAACGAGTTCTGGAAATGGACATACGCAATTTGAACAGAACATTCTTCAAGGCTCCTCTCAAAGGGTGCGCCTACCAATGCCAACACGGATCCTCATATTAAATATATGTACATCGCGGATTGCGCAATCTTTTATATTTCGATTAAAGTAAATCGGGTTAAGTACTTATTTGCGCATGCTCCACATTTAAACGAGAAAATGTTACGGCAGTCCTGGGTGCCGGAAAGTGTTTATACTTAAAGTAACCAGTAAGAAACTTTAAGAAGCATTTACTCAATTAAACTTTTGAATTAATTTCATCAAAATTAACTTTGTCTCTGGGTTGCCAGATGGGTCTCGGCATATAATTCTGTTTTATTAAGTTAGTCACAGGCTGTTGAAGTTTACTGCGATCGTGTTTAATTGGTAAGTAAGTAATTTTGGAAATTTAGAAAATGTAATAGTAACTTAATATTAAATCGTGGAGGTAGGTATTAACCATTAAAATCGTGAAACATTTAAATGCTCAATTGCAATAAGAGGATTAATCTTCAATACGATGCCATTACTATTCTGGAATAATTAAATACCATTTTAATAGCTTTCGTTTATGCCGCGCCATGCCGGCCGTTCGGTAGAATCTCAATTTATTCAGTGAACCTAGGTATCTTTAATTGTTTTTATCTACATACATGTCATACGTCCTCTATAACTCGTTTAGAAACCGTAGGTTATTAAGTTTTACTATGAGACTTTCCTTATCTGTGGTACCTAGTAGGTAACAACAGTAACAATGTCATTGCGACATCGAACTCGATATCGTTATGAGTTTCAAATTTGGAACATCTTCAAAAATCAACAGGTACAATTAAAAAAAATAGTCTATACGAAACTTCAGCTCAGTATGTGTGTCAATTGATTTAAAAAAAAAATTGCTTCTAAAGCGGATGAACGGATTTGGACGCGACTTTGTTTAATCGAGATGGCTCTCAGATAAGTTTCATAAAAATCGGTTCAGCCGGGCCGTTTTTGAGATATTAAACTTTTAAATGTGTCAAGTTCAGATTCCAGATGTGAGAGCCCGTTGTTGATGTCTTGAGTATGGCTAAGTTCGGGAAATCGAAATCCGGGAGCACGTTGATATCTTGGATTTTTTTTTATTGAAGTCAAATATATAAATGTGAAAATGTAATGTAAAAAGTGACAAAAAATCCTGTCTCCCCAAATACAAACCGTACTCCTACTAATCCACCCACTATTCCCTTCCATCTGCATTTGAGCCACTTAAAAAACAATGTTAAGGTGGTAAAAAGAATTCCCCGTGGCGCCCGGATCTCCGTCGCTACTCATTTGGCTCAACTTATAACGAAATGTTTGGACAATAATAGCTATGCGGACTGGCAGAATTTGTTACTTTTCCCATTTAATACACTTCACGTTAAAGACGATAAATCGTCTAAGATTTCTCTTACCCAAAAAATAAAAAACAATTGTTCCAATTATTCACCGCCTTGCCTTACAGTTTTTAGTACAGGCAAAAATAGCAATCAAAATTATTTTAAAAACAAAGTGGAATCTAAAGTTAGCGACGGAGACCTGAAGGGGGCCGCGCGGTTACTTTTTTCCAGTGACGTACTATCTCCAGATAATAGCGACACACTCTCGGCCTTACAAACTAAACACCCTCGAGCTCCTACAAACGCATACTTTTTGGACCCGCCTACGTCGCCCGATGTTTGTTTAAACATTCACGAGAAAGACACAGTGAATGCAATCTATTCATTTAAAACCGGTTCTGCAGCAGGTCTTGACGGACTTGCTCCCCAACACCTAAAAGACCTTACCTCTCACTGTGTGGGCGACGCAGGCAAACATTTAATCCTCGCTTTAACAAAATTAATAAACCTCATGCTGTCTGGCAATGTTAATCCCGAAATAGTTCCCGTTCTTTATGGAGCCAACCTAATTGCGCTCACTAAAAAAGACGGAGGTGTCAGACCCATTGCGGTCGGCTCTACATTTCGGCGATTAACTTCTAAAATTTCAGTTCGTCACATAGTTTCAAAATTGCAACCTCAGTTTGAACCAATTCAATTAGGTTTCGGTACTAAAGGTGGGTGCGAAGCGGCAGTCCATGCCCTGCGCACCTACCTTAATAACGATCAGTGTGAGGTTTTACTCAAAATTGACGTCAAAAATGCATTTAATTCGGTAAACAGGGACACCTTGCTCACAGAAATTAGGAATAATATTCCGGAAATTTATAATTACCTACTTAACTGTTATCATGAACCTTCTAAATTAATGTACAAAAGCAACGAATTATCTTCTGAAGTCGGCTGTCAGCAGGGTGATCCCCTCGGACCAGCCATTTTCAGTTTAGCCATTAACCCCATCATTCAAAATTTAAAGTCCAAATTTAACGTATGGTATCTTGATGATGGTTCCCTAGGAGGTGATGCAGTTACGGTACTTTCAGATCTCTCAGAAATTATAAATAAATTTAAGGCCATTGGTTTAGATCTAAACTTTAATAAATGCGAACTGTTCATAAACAACGCGATCCGATCCGATCTCTTCCAACATTTTAATTTACTTTGTCCAAATATCAAAATTGTCGATAAGCAAAACTTAAGCCTCCTAGGGTCACCAATCTTCGACGATGCCATTCCAGATTTAATCGCAAAAACTGTTTCAAAATTTCAAAATTCTGCAGACCGGCTGCTGGAAATCAGTGCTCACACTGCTATCACTATTCTAAAATTTTGCCTTTTTGTGCCAAAATTTACTTATTTGCTTCGTTGTTGTCCCTTTTGGAAACATCAAAATTCTCTGACCTTAATTGATTCCCTTATGAAAACTTCTTTGGAATCTATACTTAACTTACAATTCAATGGGCAATCTTGGACCCAGGCTTCCCTTCCTATCAGATATGGTGGGCTAGGTATCCGCAAAATTTCTAGTGTTGCTTTACCAGCGTTCCTATCATCTGTCCACAGCACGTCCACCCTCGTAGGTAAAATCCTAAAGGATTGTCCTTCAAACTACGAGACGACGGGTTTGGTCGATGCTAGGAATGCTTGGCTAATGGCTTGTCCGGGTGAAAATCCTCCCGCTTATCCAAATTTCCAACGGAGCTGGGATGACACACTATCCAAATTAACTTATTCTAATATTCTCAGTTCCAGTTCAGGCCCAGACCGCGCAAGGCTTTTGGCTGTGGCAAGAAAGGAATCCGGTGACTGGCTTCATGCTTATCCTTCCGTTAACACCGGAACCTTTCTTGAGCCTGAAACACTGAGAATTGCAGTCGGGCTAAGACTGGGTGTTGCGCTGTGTTCACCACACCGTTGCCTCTGTGGCACCAATGTGGACGAAACGGGACACCATGGTCTTTCCTGTCAAAAGAGCGCCGGCCGTTTCTCCCGTCATGCCGCGCTCAATGACATAATCCGCCGGGCTCTTGCCTCTGCGAACGTGCCGGCCATTTTGGAGCCAAGCGGCATTGCCCGCGACGATGGCAAAAGGCCGGACGGTATGTCTCTGATTCCCTGGAGAATGGGTAGGGTTCTGGTTTGGGATGCGACCTGTGTCGATACAGTAGCACCCTCACATCTCCAGGGAACCACACAAAAAGCTGGTGCGGCGGCAGAAACGGCTGAAAATAGAAAAAATTCTAAGTATCAATCTCTCGGTCCGAATTATAATTTTGTTCCTGTCGGGTTTGAAACTTTGGGTCCATGGGGTCCCAGCGCTTACAAGCTTATTTCTGAGTTACAAAAGCGCTTAGTTGATGCAACTTGTGACCAAAGGGCTGGCAGTTTTCTCTCTCAAAGAATCAGCATCGCTATTCAGCGAGGCAACGCTGCCAGCCTTTTGGGCACTATGCCACGGGGGCCTTATTTAGATTTAATTTAGTTTTAAGTTGTAGTTTATTTAGTTTAAGCTTAGATTTAATGTCATTGTAAATTGCTTTTATTATGTAAACAAAAAATTAGATTTAAGATTAAAAAAAGCCCGACATAAAAGCTCATAACAGTAACATACTCGCAACTCGCAGTTCCTAATTAAAAAGACCAGACCCAGAAATTGTTTTTTTTTTTACTTGTTATAGGTTTTTTCATGTCGGGTTTTTTTTAATTTTTAATGACTGTATCTTATGATTGCGTTAAGTTAGAAATTTGTTTTTTTTTCATTGAAAAACAGACAAGGGTCTGACTTCTTTTTTCTTGACATTGAAATGAAATACCTACTACGTGCACAGGACTAGACTGATTCAAAGTCGTAAAACCGTTAATGCAGAAAATAGTAAGAACATTATTTTTTCATTTTAATTCCTTTGTTAAGTACTTCAGCTTTAATATTTAATCTAACTGCAGATCCATTCGTAAATTCCCGTCATTGCAGTTTCCAATTACACTTTTTATTTGAGCGTTTGAGCGAACGACAGCGACTGCGTCGGAAATTAAATTGTTTCCTTAACCCATTCTGTACCCTTGTTCTGGTTCGTTTAATTACGTAAATAAATAATTTAGGATTTAAGGTAATTAATAAATAATAATAAATGTCATGGAACAATTGACACCAATTGACCTAGTCCCAAACAAGACAAAGCCACCTACCTACCTAGCTACTAGACAACGGATAAACATATATATTATATAGATAAATAATTACATACATACTTAAATATAAATTAAACATCCAAGACCCGAGAACAAACATTCGTATCCATCATATCAAAAAATCAAAACGGCTGGCATTTGAAACGGCGAAATATTTTTAGCGAAATTTGTTAGGCCGCCCTATTACGAGATATTTATTTCTTTGTGTAGGTATATTTTTTCAGACTTGTTTGTTATATGGTGTTCAATAAGGAGTTCTTGTATTGTACTGAAAATATGAATAATTAACAAATATTTTCAATAAACACGAATATACATGCAAGGTCTTCTAGTCTATAAATTGTTAATAGGACCATGTTCGTTCGAGTGGTTACGATCGAATAACAGTAAATTGGTGTTTGCATTATTGACCATTTTTAACTTAATAAACTTGACTAACTATAACTTGTGACCAAAGGGCTGGCAGTTTTCTCTCTCAAAGAATCAGAATCGCTATTCAGCGAGGCAACGCTGCCAGCCTTTTGGGCACTATGCCACGGGGGCATTATTTAGATTTAATTTAGTTTTAAGTTGTAGTTTATTTAGTTTAAGCTTAGATTTAATGTCATTGTAAATTACTATAATTATAATGTCTTGAAAGTGTTTTTATAAGACAAAGATCACGTCACCGTCAGAATCGCTGTTGAAGAATGATTTGTCTCACTAAATGCAATATTTTATTGTGCGATTGTTTTGATAAAAGCGAACGAAGCCCGCATCATGTGTGACAGAACTTTACTACCCGACTTTGTTTCACTTGGTCGGAAAGTTTCTGTGGGTCATCCGTACAAAAAACGCCCCACTGTTCTGATTTATGCTTTCCGTATCTATGGGAATGGTATAATTTTTGGGATGAAAATGTAATGACTCTCCTCTCTCCCTGAGACCCGTGCATTTAGAACTACGATTCGCCTTCGAGACGTAATTATTACGAAAAACTTAACTCAAAAGCACTTTATAGGACATTCACGAAAGGTACTTCTAACGATGATGTAGGTACATCATCATACGTAGGTACGTGTGATGGGAAAAGTAATTACACGAAAGCAAAGCCGCCGATAAAAGCTTCAATTCAATAGAAAACTGAATTGCATGTAGCGCGACTTGAGCGAAATTATCTATGCAACACGTGCAGTTAATTACCACCACCGCATTCTAGTTAAATTAAAAGAAAAAGTGCAAATTAATTCCGTCTAGCAATTTAAACCCTAACTAGCTTACTCGTTATAACTCCCCCGTTAAAACTAGCGTTAAAGAACAATGGATGCTCGCTAACTATCCTCAGGAAGTACTTAGCCACTGTGAAACATTTACACAAGTAAGAAAACAAAAGAATAAAAAATTAAGAAGGGTTCGTTTTACGGAAACATCCCTACTTACCTACGAGTTTTGAAATTTGCAATTAACCATGACTTGGAAATATACACAACCGCTTCCTTTAACAGCTGCGAGACGTTTACTTGGCTTAACTCATTAAAATGTATTATTTTCTAGAAAATTTAAATAGTCTTAGTCTGAGTATCCAATACAATACAATACAAATATTTTTTTATTAAACACCACAAATCAGTACAATAAAATTACAAACAAAGACAAGCAAGTTATACAAAAGGCGACACTACAGCAAACTAAAAGCGATCTCTATCAATATCTTTATAAAAAAACGATAGCAATAAAATAATAACAAAGCAACATAAATATAATTCATGATTAACCATATACATACGTACATAATTTTAATTCTTATATGTACATTAGGTACATGTATAAAATATGAGTGAGTGAAATTATGTGAAACACCATTATGTGAAAATGATTCAAAATTTAGAAGAAATAAAAATAGCAAAACAAATAAGAATGGAGAGAGCTAATCTGACAATTGGAGATTTAACAATTTTATTATACATATTGAACTTTTGCTATCATAAATCAATCGAAGTAGTGCTCAGAGTTCATCGTATTGAACAGACTCATTTAAATATGTCATGTCCATAGTTGGTTAGTTTATAAATGACGGTTCACATTTCAATAGCGTAAACTCCCGTCATGTATTAGAAGGGCTGCATGAATTGCCTCAAACGATCCGGTAACAATGGAAGGATCTTTGATGATCGATAGCCAAGTGTGTTATTTTCAACCGACTGGTATTAATCGGCCGTGGGAACTCGAAGACAATCTCAGTGTTGCGATGCTACGGCTACCTACCTATTTACTCTATTGCAACACTCCAACACTGCATTCTTAGTAAAAGATGACATGCCTTGTGCTTCAAGGAATTTTGACTTCTATTCACTACTAACTGAACTAACTGTGTAGAACTATCTAATAATAACTTTATATACCAGAGGGTCGAGTATGAGTTTTCGAATACTGCGTAACGTAATCGAGCAGTAACGTTATGGAGAAATTTGGACGTTTGGTACAGCGCCCGCCCGTGAGCGTATTTGGAACTAAAATTTAGTATGGAGGTTTCTCGATTTCGATACGATAACGTTACGTTACGCAGGATTCGAAAACTCGTGCTCGGCCTGAAGAGTTTTGAGTGGCTAGATTGGCTTGTGTGACGTACCTACTCAGTGAGTACGAGTACTCACTGTATCGCCTGCTCCCTCTTGATAAACTAGAAGAGCCTGCGACCATTATTGTTTCGTTTACTAAGCGCTCTGGACAGAACGTTATTGTCTGTTTGAAATATGAACCTGACATAGGACAGGCATAGAACGTGGCAATGTATTTCATAATGCTACCCTGCCAGACGCGATTCTAGGGTACCGAGGCAATATTTACAAGTGGACTACCTTGTATCGTTCGTAATAAATTGGCTACATTAATAATAACATTACATTGGATCTTCGTGGAATATGATAAAAAATATTTTTTACTGACTTCAAAAAAGAAGGTTATCAATTCGACACGTGTTTATACCTAGAGTGAAAAAAGTTTTTCCACCGATCAGGCAAAAATCAATCTTATGTCAAGGACATAAATAGTTTGACATGTAAAAACATTTCTCAACTCAACTATAAGTATTGACATATGCAATATTATTGGAACTGCAACATATTACTCACACTCACACACTTATATGTATTATGATAATCTATTAGGACCTCCAAACAAATATACAAAGTATATGTATATTGTAAGTATTGTAGCGAAATGCCACTGGAAATTTCTGTATAAATGTTTTTAGTTATTGAATCTTTCATGCCTTGACCGGCAGTTGCCACGTTTAAATGTGAATTCATTGCAGGTTCTGCGAATTGTCGAAAAAAAAACGTAATTGTCCTGTCCGCTATTTAGAGACTGAGTATTGTTTTAAATGATTTCTGCCAATACTGCTAGTTTTTAACCGACTTCAAAAAAGGAGGAGGTTCTACGTTCCACTGTATGTATGTTTTTTTATGGCTCATGTTCCCCTACTGTCAAACCGGCGTTTAAGTATTAATCGGCAGTTTACTCACACACTTAACAGCCGTTTAGGATTTAAACGTCTTTTTTGAAGGTTGGTAAAAACGGGCCATAGTCTACTAAAGCTGCCAAACATACAAGGAAGTCTTCTTGGCTGCTAAACATACTCGTACTTGTACCAGACCTACTATAATATTGCCTTAATTGGCTATATTTTATAAGAATAGATATGAGAATAAAATTTTCGATTCTAAATAATATTAATTGACTTTAATAAAAGCATACATTCTATTCCAAATCACATCTTTCGTCAATTTAATAAATAATCCCAAGATTAAACTAATCAATCATTTTATGCGTAGAAACTAGTGACATCTCTGGACGAGTAGTGAAGTTAGTCACTTAATTAGAAAGAGTTTTCAGTTTATCATACAGCTGTATTGATTGGGTAAAGAGTTTCCCTACTCAACAATAGATGTCACCATGTAGGAGGTAATTGGATACTTAAGCGACACCTAGAGTGAGTTGACGAACTAAAAGCTTCAGGTTATTGGTTTAAAATTAGGAAATTAGCTACTCGATAATAGATGGCGTTGTAATAGAAAAATCAATAAAACAGGGTATGATATATGAGGTTTATTTATTCTCCTTTTGTTGTTTTATAAGCATAAGCAATTAATTCTACAACAGGCGATACTATTACTGTGAACTTCTAGCAAAAGCAGGTCTAACTAATGTAAAATAGTTATAAAAATGTTCCATTTATAGGATTCTTCTTATGATGTCCTCCATCAGCTGAAAAGCCCATTGAATCCGTGTCCAATAAAGCATTTCTTTTATTTTCTGTTCATTTAAGCGGCACAGGCAATTTTGATACCAAATAGTTCAACATCCATGGCGTAGTTTAAAAGTTTCTCTGTAATAGGAATTTTTACCGAGTTAATCCAACATCATTTTGAATGTTTCATTCTCATTTTAAATACAAGCTAGATCTAAGCGCTTATGCTTACATCTGTTCCTAATATCGGTTCTAAAATAGAATTAGTTAGTTCATTTCGGATCTATTAGTTAAATGATTCAATATAAGTAATTTATTGTATGGGATATTTTGCTCCGGAGACTGAAATTGTTATGTCATCTAATATTATACAGTATTGTGTGTTTATAGTCAAAATCTTTATAAGCCTTATCCCTACACCCCAATACACTATATTTATACAATAATTAGTCTTCTAGATCCTATGGATTTTAACCAAGTCATCGAGGTGAATTCTCCATATTAGACCAATTTAGCGGTCTTAATAACTTGTATAATAAAACATGGATTAGTACTGTTATTATAAATCTGTTCTTTGTGCACTACAAATACTATACTTTAGTATATCTTATCTCATTTGGTTATATGAATTAGCTGTAGTTAAAGTTATAAGAATGGCTAATATGAACACAAAAATATTATTAAAATAACAGTATGAGGTTTAAGTTAAGATATGAAATTTCTATTATACTCTTACCTGGGATTTAGGTGGACATGACTAAGAGTAAAAATTTGGCGTTTCATGATATATTTTCAGCGTTTTCAGTAATAGCATGAAACCCAACATAGGATTAAAAATGCTTTTGGTACATAAATTCTTGAGTTTTACCTGAAACATAAATTAGGTTTAACACATCATTAAAGATCATCGTTTTGTAACATCAAGTGTAGTTCGTTAAAAGATACACTTTTATTTTATGAAATAATCATACGAAATCATTCAACTTAGAGTGAGGTTTACCTGTATTTTGAGGCATGGTTGCTGAAGCATTGAGGAGGTCACATGCTGAAGTAGCACTTGTGATTGTTAATTGTGTTATCTACTATAATACACACATTTATGGTAAATCAATATTTAATAGCAAATACCGATCAGACGTCAAGTAACATTTCACTCATTAAAGTCAAACTAGACTGTTTGAGTCAATGATTTCTGTGAGCCTAAAAATGACAGAGTCGATTTGATTAATAATTTTCATCTCAAATTATAATAAAATTCTCTATTTGAATTCCATTGTGGAAAATTTAAATTCAAATAATGTGCATTTGATTTACTTCTAATAAATTTCGGACCTGATAATTGATGTCCTGCAAACTACCAATCAGACCCTTATATATTTGGCTTGGTTTTAGAGCATTAGCCAATCATGTTTCAGCTGTTGTAATTCCCCAATTAGGAGACGGTTTTGCAAGAAAGTTGGGATGCTAGGGTTGGGAAAATGTTCGCTATTTTCGAAGATCTAGAAGATATTCTAATTGCTGTTTTATGCTTTATTTGAAATTATGACTAAAATACTACACAGTTGTAGTTCAAATTTTGACAAAGTATTTATTTTGACAAAAGGATTGAGAAGGCAATTGTGTAACCTGTTGGAGGTGTTTAATATATTTAAACTACACTTCTTGAAAATATTTCAGAATTGATATCGTAACATCACTAAAGTGGTGGGGCGAAGGGTCCAAGCGAAGAGTGCCTTATATGTTACCATATTAGGTAATCTCGCGATCTCGCGTTCGAACGATTCCTTATGGAGGACCAAATATGGGCATGGAGGCTTTTTCGGTTGTAACGCTTCCCTGGACATGACCATATAAGGTAATGTTTGCGATCCTTCGGGAAAGCTATAAATATGAGGCTCCAGGTGAGCTTCGGGACAGTTTTACTCAGTCTTCAGTCGGGTTCGGATCAGCTTTGGAAGAGTCGAGTCGTCGGAACGCCCTTCCTTGTGAGTGCCTTCAGGTAAAGCCAGAAACTTCTTTTAGTGAGCAATCCTGTGTTTCCTTGGTTTATTGCAGTTAATTATACAATAATACTGTGCTACTGAAGTGTTGCTGATTTTCAGCAGGATTTCATTGTTATTTTAGCATATTTATCCTGGATTTAGTTGTTACTGAATAAATCTAGTATTTAACTAGAATTCCTGGATTTGCTCACTGCATGAAGGTTTTCATTTGTTTTTAATACAAATGGAAGTGCTGGGTTTTATCTATGGCGATTCAAACTCCGTAGTCAGATCCGTGACGGTTTGAATTACGCGTATTAGAAGTTTAGCTAGGTAGGTAATATTTTAGAGGGTAGTCTAGTTTATGGGTTTTAGACTAAATTTCAGTTCGCAATAGGGAGTGATTCTAGCTAGGGGTGTTTTTTTTTAGTGAAATTATGGGCAATTTGTGTTGTGTCTTAGTGTGGTAGGGTGTTCTTGTATGCAGGTTGGATTTTTATATATATTTACCTAATCTTGGTAAATAAAAGGTATGTAAGCATGCTTTTCTGTGGTTAGGGTGTATGTCGGACTTCAATTGAGTCTTTGCCTCATTTTTCATTGTGTTGTAATAAAATATGTAATGAGTAGTGTATAGTAAGCATACTGTAGTATGGAGGCTAAGGTTCTTTCTAATTCTGACTATACAATGCTAGGGAGTAGGACAATTTGTAGGGAAAAGTTAGGGAATTTATATTTTACTTTGTGTGGTTTGCACTGCGAATGTTTTATTTTCTGTTAAGATTTTAATTTGTGTTATTGTATGAATGGATTGGTGGTTTTTCTCAGAAAATGAATCTCTATAATTTTGTAAGCAAAATTAGATCTATTTTAACAAAATAGATTCCATTATGAGAATGACATCACCCGTTCGAACAATATATTTGTGTTATTTATACAAAATATGCCTGCAACATGCAACTAATCTATTAGCTATATGCATTTATGTATTTTTATACATACACACTATTCACACAATATACTATCAGTACACAAACTCCATACAATATTTGTTGTGTAGTTCTGAAGGGATTAGCTGTATAGCGTTCCATGGAAATTCAGAGCGAGGTATTTGTGAGAAGTAGTTTCTATAAAGTAATGTCTAAAGGTCTAATGAGACTATGGACGGCATTATGTTGTAGAAATGAGGTGTAATGCAGAGCTGCCTTAATCTTATAATAATACATTTATGATTAGAAGTGTCTGGATGTATGGTCCAGGAATGATCATAATCAAACTGTGTTTTACTATAGGTTTTCCCCTGAGTGAAGGCCTAGCCAGCAACGTGTTATCTATTCTTCATGGCTAAGTGAGTGAAGTTCTTACTGTAGTTATGTTGAATTTATAACATATCATTCATTATGTCTGTTGAACGACAATCTTTTGATTGCCTGTCAAGAGCTATCTTGCCTGTATGTAATTCGGTTATTAATGACTGGTTAAGTATGAAACATGGATCTTACACTTAAACTGGGTTAGGCGGACCTGCCACCAGTAAGTCTGTGTAAAAGACATATTCATATGCTACTTCAAGTCAGTGTTAACTGAAGGTCTAGACTTTGATATTTCCTCTGGATTATCTTAGTGTCGCAATCACTCAAATCTAAAATTCTGTTTTGGTATACCATTGATCCAGGATTATTGGTAGAACAAAATAGAGTCCAATGTCCTCTTGTGTTACAAAACATATTATGACCATTTATTGGACCAATATATCTGAGACTATTGCATTGTAGGATTTGGGAAGCTCCTGCGATGGTGTTGATTATCTGAATAAATGAATTCTACTTAAGGTGTTTCATTTAACTCAAGACAAATATTTGTCTATCATAATCCTACCATTCCTTGTGAGTGCCTGATTTACAATGTTACTATAATTATTGAATTGTTCAAGTTATTGCAACTCGAACCTTTCATCCGGTTTTACCAGATGCTTTTCGTGTGCTGTTAACCTGTGTTTAATACTCAGTGCCTACACCACACTCTACAATTCGGTAGTATGTTTACATGCTACCTTTATCTAATTATTTCTTGTTATGAACCTTTGGATACCTGCCGAATCGCCTTTCGATGTAGTTATGTCTATTCCATGAGGCCCACTCAGTGGGAAGAGAAAGCATAATGAAAAGACTGGTGGATTCCGCTCTCCTTACGTTCTAATGAGACCCCACACTACCTTGTCTGCTTGCAGCTTGGTTATACCGAATATTTTGTAATCCATTGGTTATGCTTAGGCATTCCAACTGATTACCCAACTTTACCTGTGTTTTATGCACGGTGACGCAGCAGAATGAACGAGCATTGGTTGGATCGGATGTATTTCCATCTAATTACTAAATCTATCTTGGAATTGGGTTTACTCATTCCTCCTAGCCAGTCTCTTTATTAGAGTTGACTTAGCGCCGTGGTTAGCGCTCTAAATTTAACCTAAACTATTATTATTTTTCTGCTGGTGTGTGAAGGTAGCAAGGAGGGGGTAATGTTGGTGACTGGTGTCACCTCCATTAGTGGTTGGAGCCTTGCCCGGGGCCAATGATGGCCCCGGTATCATCATTCCCATTCCCAGACCCTACCTACTATTCTACTCACTTACTACAGAAATCAATACACTTACATTATTTATTTTTATTATAATGTGTTATACTAGTTAGTAGTTATGTTTTATTTTTATTATACTGTGTGACATTAGTTGTGTTTAATTATAAGTCTTTAGTTTGAATACATGAATACCTCTAAAACTTACACCTTGTTTTAATCCAGACATACCACATCTTAAAGAATTTTGGGATTACTAAAACAAAAAATTACACAACGTAGGGAGTCCTAATCTTTCTAGACGATCACAATCCAATTTGGTCAATTCAGTTTATACTCTTCTTATTATGAGTATTTATTTCAATCCATAGTTATTGAAGGATATTCACTTAAGTTGAGCGAAGGATGGAAACCTCCATTGACCAGTAATGAGTAATAACCTGGTTAAAATTTATTAAGATATACCACTGGGTTAGGTACATACTTCCCTTCTGGTAGAAGACTCGCAAAACTCGCTTCGAGCTAAAACTTCAGCAAATTTTCGTTTCGGGTGAGTTTTTCTTTTTACTTAGTTTCATAATCCGAGTAAGTCTGTGACGTATCTCGTGGACCTGTCTTTCAGCCAACTGAGAACCGACGTAACGATTTATACATATATTCAGAACCTCCCATAGAGACTTCAACATTTTGGATTTTACAACTAGGTAGTAAGTAGAGAGTAGAGTAGTAAAACTAAAAATTATGAAATAAAAAAATAATGATAACGAAAAAGGGGTCTACAATTTTTTAACGTTGTTTATTACTGTAACGTAGTTGCATTTTTTTTGTTTTTGTTGATACAATTGATTTTGTTTTTAACCGACTTCAAAAAAGGAGGACATTCTACGTTCCACTGCATATGTATGTTTTTTTTATATATGTACGACTACTCCGTCAATTGTAGACTGATTTTCAAAATTGTTTTTTTATTCGAAAGGGTATACTCCTGAGGTGGTCCCATTGTCACCAAGTCATGATCTGATGATGGGATCCCAGGGAAATCGAGGGCAACCCTCAAATTTTTTTTTTATTTATAATAATTTTATAAAAAAATTATAGGCACGTATTATGTGTTTCATATATTTTCCAAGGCTATTCCAGTATTTGCGTCTGGAAGTCATCATCTCATGGTGAGCTGATGATGGAAGGTACAACTCCTTAACGGCTAGGAGTTGGAGGATAATTCTGAAAATGTTAAATCAACATCTTTTAACAAAAAAGTAAAACCGCCTTCAAAAAACCTTAGAAAAAAAAAACATAAAATGATCCTCTAAAGCCATGAGTTTTATGGCCTAGAACTAGCAGACTATACCTTATGTAGCTATGTCGGTAGGCCTTACCTTTAATAACCGATACATGATACTGCGGTTACATTTCAGGTATCTAATAAGCACTGTACTGACCTTCTAGCTTCCCCGTGTAGACCTGCGCTTTGTAGTCCAGAGGGCCCGAGGAGGAGTAGAACTGCGCGCCCTCCGCGAACACCGAGTTTCTATCGGGCTTCAGCAGCAACGTGAAGTCCCTGCAACAAACAAATACTACTAATTATCATTGTAGCTGTCAAGTTTTTAGCCGTAGAGATAGACCTGTACGAACATCTGCAAAAATAACCTACTACTACTACATAACGCAAACTAAATGAACACTCATGGCTATAAAAATAAAGCCCTTCTGAAAATATACCACGAATGTATTACGTGTTGTAATTCCGACCAGTATCTCGGCTATGAGGAGCCACGATTGCTTTAGTTTATTACGTAGTTACTTATATCAAGTCTTTAAGCAGGTGCTGCACTAACTTCACGGGAGTTAGCTAAAACCATAAAGTGGTGACGTGCTTGGCTATCATATATCAGAGTTATAGCTGATTTATAGCTTCTACCGCCGGCCGGTAGCTGCTCTTCTACATTTTAATACACTTTAAACTCTCTGCGGTACTAAATTATAATTAACGTCCTCCGTGCCTTAAGAACATTAATATGCTACTTGTTTCAAGCGAACGAGAGCATTTTCTTCATAATAATGTAAGCAAGGACACTGACAAGTACCTACCCCAAAACTCAATGTTGTTTACCTTGAACTGGCTTTGCATTTATAAGGTTTACTCGCCCCTGCTTACAATCCATCTGCATAAACCTATTCAAACACTGTTTTAACTTTATTATTACCGTCAACTGTGGTGCCAAACTTAGAAGTAATTTTACACAATTTCCAAAAACACGACATCAAGTGTGGTATCTAATGTTGTTAGAGGGCAGATAGACAGACGGTCTTGGAATGTCTCCCTATTTGTCTGGTCTAACTTCGTTACGGGAAAACTTGCGCAGATTCCATCAAATAAAGCCAATGAGAAGTGCTCCCGAAACGAAGCTACGGGATATGTGTTCTATCCACGTATTTCCTCTTTTCTATTTCATCTAATAAAAGTATGAGATGTAGGAGCAGTATCATAAACAATGGTAGTAAATAGTAACTCAATTACGTTCCTAGAACAGAAACGGGAAGTTACTTTCCTATAGGTAATCAAGGTTCATAGCAGATGCGCAACGAGGCATAAACATTATTTCAACCCCACTTATTCATTACGAAATTGACTTAACGGTACAGAATTTGCAGGTCTATTGTTTGCCAACGGATTTCTAACTTGATTAACGAATTAATTACCTGAGTAATTCCATCGGAGTCCCGCGGAATCGTACACAAACGGTTCTGGGTCAATATTTGAATCTGAATTCTTCGAGTATTAATGTCAGACCCAGTGACCTCACTAATTCTTAAAAAAGTGTTGTTTCCAATTCATGCTACAAATCATCTTAGTTCTCATTAACCGATTTGTATATTTCCAATATTTTGTTTGTTTTTTATCTACGCAGAAAAGGTTAAGACTAGTTTCGCGGAAAACTTGATTGAGCTGTATAAACCTACCGTTAGGCTATACTTAGAGCGGGTCCGGGGACAAATAACGAAGTTAGCGGCACTCTTTATTAAGTTGTATGCGCGCCGCAACATAATAAATATAATACGTAATCCAATTAAAAATACTAGGTTGTTCGCAAGATCTTAGCTGTCCATGGAGTCTAACCGTATTAGGCTATTACAGACCTGCATACATACTTAAAAAGGAAACTTCGTTTTCTTTGTGTCTCGGAATATGTTCCGAACATTCAGGTCGATTCGGGATCGAGTGCTCGATGTCGCATTAACGACGGAGCCCTTTAAATGGAAACAAAGTATCCGACGGCGGAGTTCAAGTTTTATTAGCAAGTTTCCCGACATCCGCGGCCGTCCATCCTCATTTGCAGAGGGTAGATCAAAACTGAAAACTCTCCTAAGAAGTTATTAGCAGACGCAATTTCCCGGTGCTATTATTCATTCCGGGAACAAACAGGCATCGGCCAGGACACTCCTGTTCAGCCAAGGCCGTCTTTTATACAGTTAGACGACTTCATATTAAGAAAATAGAAGAGGTTTTTACATCGCTTAGTTTCAGGAAAATCCTGGCTGACGAAAGTATTGAGTGCATTCATTAATATTCGCATAGCATCACGATTCTGGCCGTAGAAGTTCGTATAAATTTCATTGAGTCGGAAATAAGTTATTGAATATGAATCTGTAGAGCAACTAGTCGATGCGCACATCAACGCATTTCGCACATTAGCGGCAGCATATCCATTATCCGAGCTTCGGTAACTTCGCTTAAAGTTTACAAATTGTCGGGTCTCTTTAAGCCGTAACCGGGAAATACAATTAAACTTGCGGCCAGTTCGACATCCACCTGACCCCCCCCCCCCCCCTCCTCTTTTCGGGTCCCCCGGGGGCTCGGCCGCTTGACCTCTTCGAGATACGATCGAATTAAAGCTATATGTGCCCTGACCGCTACCGACACCTTACCGATTATAAACGGCTCTGTACACATTGCGTCAATCGGAACAAATGTTTTAAATGTTGAATGATTGCTCATAAATACGTATACGTAGTAGGGATATGTAATTTGTATTTCAATTACTTCTAGCATTTCAAAGACTTGTAATTATCAATTAGGCACTGATAAAATAATGTAGGTATTTGGTGCCAAAACACGTTTGAAGCAAAGGCGTATGTAAAAGTTATAAAAACCATGACGTATCATCCATGCTCCGTAGAGCTTCAAAGTAAATTGGTTCGCGAATGTGTCACACCTTTTATAAAAGTTTAATTTGAGCTTCGCGGGGGCGTCTCATGTTCACATTAAAATTTTAATCGTACTCAGAGCCGGAGCTTTTGAGATTATGTAGTGTCCTTGTGTGGTGGGTATCCACTTCGGGATTATGCTTGCTTATGTGAGGCAGATACGCTCCACTACATAAACGCAATTTAATCTTTACGGGTTTTCGCAGGGAGCTGTAGTCGGTAATTTCGTTCTCGGACGAGAGAGGTAACTAACAACTAGAATATGAGTTTTGGATGTATTATGACACGATATTAAACAAGAAAACTTAGTATACGACATGTGCTGCTGCCATTTAGTTTATTGTCATGTTTACATATTTTTTTTTTAAATTCTGCATAAGTGATATGACATTATGGTGAATGAGACGAAAACGACGGACTCGACGCCTAAAACTGCACAGTCGTTTTTCACAAACCATGAAAGTAATAAATACCTGCGTCCAGTAACTTCTCAAAAACTTTCGGAGTGATTGTGAGGAACTCGCAGACGAGCGAATAGTTCAAGGGGAAGTTACTAACAAAATTCCAGAACTTTATTTTTACTGTGGCGTAAAACTAATATTTCTGTAAAACAAAAAGGTTTCACCGCTGTTCAATTTAAAAATAAGATTGGTATTTTTTACAGAACCTTTTCCTTCATAATTATTTAGGTGAAAATGTAGTAGATTATATCATGTGTGGAGGGAGGCGTATCTTAGAGGTTCCGTCGCGTAACCGACAGGATGTAATTTAGATTTACACCTTTTACGTTTTTGATGGCTTCATATTCGCAGGTGCCTCTTTGTAACTGACAACAAGCTGATGATGTCTGGTAGAAAACGATAAGTGGTGCCAGTACTGGTTTCTTTACTGGGTTTGTTTGCGCGAGAGGATTTCAAGGGGTCGCGAAAAAAGTTTTAGGGGTCTCTTGTACTGCTTTTATTCGGAATGTAGCAGCGGGCGCAAAAATATTATTAATAGAATGGTTGCGTTTATTTATTTTACGGAGTCGAAGCTAGAGATAATATTTTTTTCTTCATTAAAATTTGGTTTGCGTTAAACCTCACCGCATTGTAAGTTAAATTAGATTAGTGGAGCTTTGCTTGTATCCAGAAGAAATCTAATCTCATCATATTTAACATTAAACTAAAGCTTTGCGAATACCAGATTCCCTTGATAGCAGGCTGAAATAATATGAAACTTGAAATATCATAAACACAGTTCAACCACGTTGGTCTCCAGAGAGGACTAGGCCTCAAAGCCTCTTAAAGGTAGTTGAACATTAAATTTGATCGGAGAGGTACTCTGCATTAATTAGTTTATTTGATCTTTGGGCACAGTTTGGGAAGTTCAATCCCTAAGTACCGTACCTATCTACGCATAATAATGCAATAAGTGACAACTTTGCTAGTACGGATAAAAAAATAAGTTTGATGGAAAATGTCACGTGCGTGCTACGGCCACAGTGACGAGTGGATGAAGACGATAAGACCTTTGACCAACAGTTTTTTGGTTTTTTATTAGATGTATGTACACAAATCAGAAAGTAACATTTATTAATTCCATTGAGCTCAACTTGAACGCCGAGCTCACGAAACATTATAGACATCGCGCTAACTCAAACGTCCCTAACAATCTACATTTAAATACGTATTGTTCCATAGACAAGTAAGTTAAGTGCGTCGTTCGCCAGATTATGAAGTTCCGCCATTAGAGGAACTGTTGAATATGTAAGCGAATCATATCTGTTTGGCAGATTCAAGAGGATGAGGTCTCTGCCGCAGCTTCGCTCGACTTGAATTTGGTTGTAAGTAATTAACAACTTGAGGGATGTGTTCTTTAAAGAATACGGCACTAATGCCAAAATTTAATTTAATTTTACTAGGATTAGTTACAGCAGAAGGCGATTGAAAGACAATTTATTTATCTACTATAGAGCTACGTTTCCATTTATCCGTAACTTTTTGTAAGAAAAACAGCAAATTAAGCACGCATAATAATAAATAACAGTCATCCATAAAAAAACATACAAATGCAAACGTTTCTCGCAGCTCGTATTATCTTCAAGAACTAAAATTAAATTAAATAACCAAAACGGTTTCGTAAAACAACAAGAACATGTAATTATTTGATTCAACAAAAGTTCATTCCGGCCCATTTACCTTAAAAGCCTTTTGAACACGTGATGTAATCGTTTAAGCGGGCAACTCTACGTATTTTTTTTTACTTTACATAGGTACATTAATGGTAAATACTTCTAAAAAATAATTGATTGACTCAAGCTTTAGCTGCCAGCTTTTAAAACATCTAAAAGGTGAATAATTATGTTAAAAAATCTGTAGGTTCGCCGGCGTCGTAACTCGTAACGAGGAAGGTATTAGGAGATTTCGCGTCGCTCGATTAGCTGTGATTTTTCCGTATCATTTGGCTAAGTGTGGTCTGGTCTGAAGCATACTACGTATAAACCCAGTAGGGGCAGTAGCATTGGGTAAGCTGCAAACAGCGCGTGGAATTTGGGAGTCCACGAGTGTGCAAGATTATAAAAAAAAAATTAGTAAGACAGTTTATTTATTAATAAAAAAAGTGACGAATTTAATCTTTCGTAGAGGTGCCACGGCTACGACGGCGTAGCATTAACATTAATTAATTAAATGCTGGATAAAAAAAGCCGTGATAGCCTAGTCTAGTGGTTTGACCTATGGCCTCTCAAGCAGAAGGGTCGTTAGGTTCGAGCGCCTCGGATTTTTTTGAAATTTATGTGCGATATTGCATTTGTAAATCACCACGAGGAAACCTGCACACGCCTGCGAAGCAATTCAATGGTGTATGTGAAGTTCAAGTGCGGGTAGTTCGAAAAACTCGCGCGGCTAAATAATGACACCCGCCATTTCAGTATTTTCAGTCTACTCTTGACCACGGAGGCAGCAGTGCCGTCGAATCGTCGAGGTCATTTTAGGAACATTAGCATAGCATGTTAATTTCTGCCACCTAAATTAGCGTCTTCATCTTGGTTTCTGTATTTTGGTTGTCTGTAAGAGATCGCTTTTAAGCGATAAGACCGCCTATTGTCTACCATACCTGTTTTTCTGTAATCTCCTTGTACTGTTTTGTGGTTTTCAATAAAGAATATTTGTATTGTATTTGTATTGCATAGCATATACATACATATATTTACTTTAACGAAAATTGCGCCCTGCCACTGCAGAATTTTGAATAATCGAACTCTGAAATGGGGTTCTTACTTTACCATCATGGAAACCCAAGTACCTACGTAAGGCCAGTGATCCAGCGCAAGGAGTCATTTTATTAATAAGATGCATGTACAAATACAAACTCCAGCACCAATAGTTTTACTACACATGTAGTATTAATGCAGGCCTGCCTTCATAAACGCATCCTAGTTGGATTAGTAGCGGCGCCTGGGGTATGCAACTTACTCACCCTAGCAACTTCACCCCACTCAGGGTCAAAAACAAACAAGGACAAAGCAGACGGGACGGTAATAAATGAATAATTCAATGACAAGCTACTATATTTACATTAGGAAAAGGATTACTACGACTCGCGACTATAACTGCTAAAAGTCAACGCGGCGTAATAATCGGCAATGTGGTACTGGTGGTGTGCCTACACATATTTCAGGCGCGCGCATTTGATTTGCAATTTCTGAATACAATGATTTATTTTTATTTTACTGAAGTCTTGTTTACACTCTTGAGTGCTTTAAGCACTCTAAAACATAGAAAAATTTTTGAGACTATTTATAGGTCCTTGAATAAAATCTTTGGTACATTTTAGTTAGGCTGCCTGTAGGAACAGTCGACGTACTGAAAAAATTGTGAACTTTGTTAAGGAAGCCTGAACGTGGCCTTTGCGTCCGTTACAAAGTTTAATAAAAAGGACCCCGCCGGGGGCGTCTTTAAGGGACGTTTTTAGAGACGCTGCATCGCTTAAGACCCAAGGCAGTAGGTATTATAGTCACGATCATGATCGAGGTAATCACAGTCAATGCTTAAAGCTTTGAAATATCGTGAGACTCTTTATTGTACAAAACAGAGAATTAACAAAGTACAGGACAACACACCTCTACAAAGACAAACCTTTAAGGAACCTCTTCCAGGTGACCTTAGAACTTTAAAAATCGATTAAATATGAAATGCGAAAGCGATTAGATTTCGAGTGATTAAAATATTTAAAAGTGATATTTGATACCATTTGAGAACATTTTACGTATTTGGCCAACTACATTCGCTCTGCTTAGAATACTGGTATTGTGCTCACGAACTACCTACATATTTACCTATATTATTTATGTACAAGTACAACGCACCTTATCATATCATCTTCAAACGTGATCTTGATCACTCATAAATTTACTTATAGCAACAACCGCGTCGTCAACGGAGCCTATAATAATCAGGACAAAAATACCCTCTATAGATACTTCATCAATGTTATTAAAGGTCGACGGCAGTTTCAATACCCGATTGTGATCCACGTTCAATTATTTGATGTTGACTCATTAATGAAATCCGAGTAAGGGCTCGAGATCAATTTAACTAACAAATAGCTTGTGTTGCGTTAATTTAATGATCTGTCAGCCCAAGCCCAAGTCGGTAACTCAAACTGCAAACGTCTGTCTTCGCATCCAGTTCTCATCTCATTTGCATATCTACATTTGTTTACAGCTGATTAAAGAAAGATCCATCTAAACGAAGGTGCAGCAAATTGAATTGTTTTAACTTTATGCTTCACTAATGTGTACAGGTCCTATCTAAGGTAGGTATTATTTAATAGTTATTTGTTATATAAGGGTGCAAAGTTGTATTTTACTCGCGAGTGTGGAATTGAAACACAAGCAAGCGAAAGGATTCTATAGTTGAACCACGAGCGAAGCGAGTGGTTCTAAAATAGAATACTGAGCGTAGCGAGTGTTTCAACACACGAGAAGTAAAATACATTTGCACCCGTGTGTAACACAAAATTTTTCACCTCACTGCAGCGAGGAAAGCGCGACATCCAAAAAACAGCTCATAAAAATAAATCTTCATCACTGGAATCACATTTTTTTTACAACATTGTAACATAAAACTCTGGAAGTTGTGTATTTTTTCGTGAGTCTATTTCTGACGATGCGTTTAGAAATTGCATCGACTCAACTTGTGCGTTCAGAATTATATTCAACATCATTATAAATAAAATGTTTCTTATATAATTTTATTGAATAAAGCTAAATATGGTATTTTTTATTAAATTCTCAAACCATTATTCATTTATTTAATGATAATTAATATCGAACGAACCATTATTATGAGCGTTTTACGTTTTTTTATCTGTCAAAAGCTATTTAAACACGCTATACTCCAAGGTCAAATTACTTTCCCCACTAGTGGATAAAACGCGATTTTACCCGCTTGTATTAAAGGATAAAAGACGGCTTTCCGAGGCAGTGAGGGGAAAACAAAATAATTTAAGAACATAGGTAGCTAAATTGCGTCTATATTGCGTGGTAGCTTCTCTGCAATGGTTTTGCATCTCCTAATAGATAAATAAAGTGTAAAATTAAAAAGAAATGGATACCATAATACTTAATCATTCATCACCGAGTCTCCGAGTGGCAACGCGCTTAACACCGACTCTATGTAGTATAAATAAAACTATACCAGCCTTAAATACAATACGAATTAAGTAAAATTAAGAATAACATTAATAGAATAAATGGATTAGTAGAATTAAGTAGTTGACAAATGTCGAATTCAGTGAATAAGCTATCCGCCATTTCGTAGCCCGTTGTCCAACGACGAACGTTTTAATTAAGCGAATGGAGCCCACTGCTGCACTTCCCAACACATTCGATTGACTTTACTGGCAGTGGCAGTGCGATTGGTAATCAGAAAGCGGTTACTTATCTATACTATGCTATTCTAAGTGCTTTTGCAGTATTCTGCATTTGATATTAAAGAGTGGTAGGTACATACTATCGACATCGAACAATGCCAGCTTTTTAAACTGGTTTCTGTGTCACTAAGGTGATGTTACTTGAGAACAAATTACATACACACTTACATGATCCCTGAAAACCATAACTCTTTTTTTTGGGCAGTCGTGTAAAAAATACGCCTATGTTACGGTTGCACGATTTTTTGTTAGATATATGTAGATACCTATATTGATCCGCAGTACTTATCAAAATCTAGGTTGGTAAATAGACTTAGTGATGAGATTCATAGATAATAAATAATTCTATAAACAGCAACAAGATTAATTACTCGGAAAAACACCAAATTACAATCAAAAACCATACTCAATGTGCGCGATTTGATAGCAACGGGAGAGGCAGAATAGAGGCACGCAGGAACAAAGAAATTCCAAAGTATTTCCGTTTTGTAACGTATTTAGGTTCGGTTCTGGCAGAATCTGTTTACCTGCGGGTATTTGGCGCATCAATCATTTTCGCGCAACTCCAACAAATATAAACAGGCAAAAACTCAAACGCGACGATTGATTATGACGCGGGTTGACTGATTCGACGCATTAGCTGTTTAGTCAACGCTCGAAAAAAGTGACCGGATTTTAAAATTGTGAATAAGCACGTGGGTTTGAGCTGATTGAAAATTTATTAAAATTTCATAAAAATAAAGCAGCGTTTCTTGATCACTCAGTACGTTTCACGCTGTTTGAATTCTGCTGTCGTGCCGTGCCAGTCCTATTTTAAATTGGCAACAATATAGCTGTCAAAATGTGTCATTTCCGTTAGTTTCGATTTGACAGTTGAAAGATTTTTGCAACTGGTCTTGTCTCTTGTCGAGTGCCTCGGGGATAGTCGTACTTACCAAGGTGTTCACAAGTTACTCTGAACATAACCTATTGAAATTAATGTTATGCAAAATAAAGACCCTGAGATTGCGGTCGGGCTGAAAGAGAAGTGTGCTTTTGGAGGTTAGCAATAAGGGAAGTATCTACACTCGGCCCAGCTCTGGACTTAACCTTAAGGAACTGCTAGGACGGCAGGCGCTTAAGAAGATCTGGTGAGTGAGCTTGATCGCAATCATTTATCTCATATCAGTTGTGCCCTTGTTTAAGATTAAGTCGGGAAACACACGTTAAAAAACATCCTTGTTGAAAATCATTCCACTCAAAATTTTGTCCGGCATCGCGTTACAATTTTCAATAATTCTGGTGCAATGCAACCGACGATTGTTCAGTAATTATTTTAATTACCTCCTGAAATTCAATGAGCATCATCATTGTTAAGAGCGTTCTGAGCGTATATTCCTGCTGAGCTGACAACGTTGCATTTTTTTACTTTTTCTCGATTATTTCATAGAAATTGAATGAAATTCAATGGAATAATCGAAAAAATAAATGAAACGCTTAACGGGAATACCTAAATAACCCTTTTAAATAGAAGTTGGTAATATAAAATTATGCTTTTGTTCACCTACAACGTAGAATCAACAAATTAACCATAATAACTAAGTATTTCTGCATTTTCGGGAATACTCGCAATTCCTAACTCAATTTATACTGCATTTTGCGAAACGTTACAAAAATTCCCTAGAGCCCTGTACATGAATATTTATAAGGTGAAGGTCATTCCGTCGCAAATATCTTTAGCTAGTGTGTTGGAATTTAAATGGCAACTGAAACATATTTTAGTATAAACTGAGTTAATTTTATGCCAGGTTTTCGAAATATGGAAAATATGATCTTATATACTCGTATAAAATTTGCCTCCAAACCGTGGCCGTCCACAACGTCATCCGTGGCAATGCACGGTTTGTGCCCGATAATACAAAATATGTCACCCGCCGGAGCATAATAAGTAATGAACACCGTAGGCACTTAACTCGTTAAAATCGGATGAGTGGTGTAGACGTTACGGAGTAACATACGTAAACACAAACATACACACATAGTTATAAGTTCGTTGTGATGTAGTGTGTTTTTATGTCAATAAATGTTGTGAGTTTGAGTTTGTTTTGAGTTTATACAATACATACATAGACCGCTAAAATTATTGCCCTTCCTTTTGGTTTCGCCGTAGTTGATTTAGCGTACTATTTCCCATCGAGCCGGCCACAGTCACAAAGTAAAAAGTCAAACACACCGCTCGCGCATTTTTTGCGATGCGATGTGAATTAGTATGGGTATTTTGTACGGAAGCCCTTTTAGGATAGTAAAAATTGGTAGTAAATAAATTAGCAAGCCATACCTGTTGTGCGCGCGGAAGGAGAGGCGCAGGGTGTCTTGCGCGGGCGCGGGCGCGTCGCGGCGCCGACGCACGCGCTCGTACCCGGCCGGCTGCCAGTGCCGCACGAACGGCGTCAGCGACACCCCTGCAACAATCACCACCAGCATTATGAGACAAGTGAATTTAACATTGTGCCGTCACTAACGGCATCTTTAGTAGTTTGTATACGCAGAATATAGCTAAACGTCTAGTGTCGTGTTGGCCGTTGATTACTATGGGCAAATTAACAGCGCCACTAGTGGCACGTATCGACAACAAATAATTGTTATACTATTTGACACTTAACGCTAACGTGACTTATTTTATGGCCATCGATTACACTAACTAAAGGCTCTGGAAAACACGTGGACGGGACGGTAGAGCAGTAGATGTCATTTTCATGTAATGTATGTGTATGTTATTCAGTTTGTTAAACTTTACTTTTAATTGCATGCTGCCTAAGTACATTACGAATAAGTCTGGTATGTATAACTATGCTGCAATAGGTTTGACATAATTTCAGGACCGGCCGGTTTTCATGTCGATTCGAACTACCGATCGTAAAAACTGACTTTCATAGCTAAGCAGCGCACAGCGAATTCATTACAGTTCCAAAACTCGTTTCCCAAATATATAAATAAATGTCCAACCGTTCCACACAGTACGAATCGTGATCGAAAAGATGTTAATACCTACACAAGCTAGACACAGGTTCATACACGGGTGGATTTTAGACGTAAAACAATCAGTTTTATGGCCTAGTACAAATATGAAGTAGGTACAGTGAGGTCGGAATTATTGTTTGAATGAAGCACCAAATTACTTCACAATTATGCTTAAAAAACTGAACCGATTTTGATACAATTCATATCGGACATAGGACCTTTGAAATTCTTAGGCGGAGTAATCGCATATTTTCAAATTACATAAGTACTTTTGTACTAGAACATAGAGTCAAATTGAGGACGTCCTCCTTTTTTGAAGTCGGTTAAAAAAGGAACCGTTAGAACCGCAGAGAGAGAGAGAGAGTAGTTGTCACTTTCGTAAAGTTGTTTGAAGTGAACTGTCAGAAGGAGTGGACATTTGGGTATTTTATGAATCTTCAACTCGGGCGCGATAGCAACCTGTCACATGTCTAAATCTAAATCCTGAAACGTCTAGTGTAATCAACGACCAAAGAAACGTCAAATTCAAATTCAAATATCTTCTCGTCTCGATCGCGTTTTCGTTTACGTCTAAATTACTTTGGGCAAATTAGCAGCGCCAGCGCCAATTGACGCGTTCGAGACGTATTTTTTTGGATGTCGATTATACTAGAGGCTCTGTTCCTGTTTATGGATAGAACTAAACGGACTGAACCAATTTAAAGCGTAGTTTTTCGAAAAGCCATGTGCAGTGATTGAGCGAGTGACAGGGGGTACCTAATAGGTATACCCGTAGCAAATAATTAAATTAAGTCGGCGACCGCCCCGCCAGGCTGGTAAAATGTTTAACTAACACAACGTCAATATTTTCCCGAACATTTTCATTACGCTCATGGACGTATAGTGAAGTTAATGTCGGGGTTCTATTTAAACGAGAAATGCCTACTAATAATCTATTTCTCTTTAGCAGTTCTAACTTTTGTCACAGAATACATAATAGTACCTACAAGTACTTTACAGGCAAAGTCCGAGTTCGTGTTACTAGAGATTGTTCCAGTAGGTTTTATTGAAAATGTTTCGTACTTTTTAAGTAATGGGCCACTGAAATTTTGATTCAGTACTCTAGAACGAGGAAGCTTCTGTAAGTGTCGGAGGAGCAATGATTAATTTATTAATGGATTCGCTGCGGGCGCTGGCGCATTTACATGAAACGATCGTTAAAGCGCAGCTTTCTGTTCATTTTTTAATTAAAAACTCCCAAACGTCAGAATTTCAGGTAAGTCCGGCTGATTGATGTGATGATGAGTTTTTGAATATTGTAAATCGGTAGCCATTAAATGCATGCTCCGATACCGCCGGTGCCGGTAATCGGTACATTAGCATATTAATATTCAATCCCGATTTAGATTTTATAAATCAAAAATAACGATGTACCTACATTACACATGCCCAATTATTTAGGACACAAGTAGCGAGTGGTGGCTGCTTGTGCAAGGTCCGTCCAGATTGTTACCACTATTTTATTCGCTAATACAGCCGCTAAGCAGCAATGCTTGCACTTTTGTGTTCCAGTGAGGAGAGTAAGACAGCCGGGGAAATTACGGGCTCAAAAGGCATTTCATCTTAGCCCTCTAGATGGCAACGCATATACAATCCCTTTGGTGTTGCTTGTGTCTATGGCCTATGGGCAGCTGTGATGACTTACTTACTATCAGGTGACCCACTTTTTCATTTGGCTTCCTATTAATATAAAAATATTTTTTCTGTTGGTCAAAATGAGTCTAGCAAACTTTTTTAACGGTGAACATAATTAATAAAGTAGCTGTTGCCCGCGACTTCGTCTGCGTAGAATTCGGTTATCGCTATCCCGCGGGAAGGCAAACGCCCCTATTCAAACAATACAATTTCAATTGGGCGGCAATTTTCCGGGATGAAAGATAGCCTATGTTTTAATCTAGGGTATAAGCTATCCCCATTCCAAATTTCATCCAAATCCTTCTAGTCGTTTCAGCGTGAAGAAGTAACAGACATACTCACTCACAAACTTTCGCATTCATAAAATTAGTAGGATTCTTAGCTAAACCCACAGAATACATCTAACAGTCAAGTCAAGTCAAAAAAAACACAATCTTTGAAAATATTTTATGGCAATAAAGAACGCTCTGCGCTTGCACTCCAGCCCAACATTCACACATAGCCTTCATATAATGATATACGAGTATCAAATTTTCGTAGTTGCCCGAACTTGGCAGATAACAAATCTTGGAACTCAGGATATTCGGAGTTAGGAGTGCGGGAAATATGAGGCCAAGTTGCACCTAATTGGGGAATCAGAGCCATATGTTACCGCTCCCCCGGGCCGGCGTTACGCGGCTACATTGGAGTCTGGAATCAGTCTAGATTACCGCCAAGTGGATTTATTGCCGCTTAGCGCTCCACCGAGCGTCACTTCGATGGCTTTAGTTTGACTCTACATACCCGGGGAATGTACACAACTTGTAATCGGCGAAGGAGTGTTTAATTAGACTTCAGCATTGATAGTTTTCTTTAGTTGACGAATGGATAGGTTATTCTATAGCTTCCAGTGGGTTGGAAAAGAGGTTGTTTAATAGAAAGATGGATTATATCTTGAAGACGAATATTACATCTTAATGAACACCACATGCATAACAATGCATTAACTGCCGCACTAAAAGTCAACACCGAGCGCAATAATTAGTAACATTAGATTAATCTAAGCGCGGCTACATACCTTCTGTTGTTACGGTAACCCATTGGGACAAGAGGCAGCTAAAAGGACAGACTCAAGGTTCCATTTTCAAAAATAAAATCTACATGCAGACGTACCGCCGAGTACATTACGGTGCACTCGTGTGTGGGTCGGGCGGAGCGTATAATTTTGCGCACCATTTGACTGTGGACGTGCGCGGCGTCAGCGGGGCTCGACGTGACCTCTGCCCGACCTGGTACTCGATAGAATACTACATTATTTTCTATAAGGTTCACCGCCGATATTGGATCTAAGGTCTAGGAACGTCGAAATGTAAAAACTAGACTCTTTTAAGACTTTATGTCACTTTGTGGTGGGTTCGATATCAATAATACATAATATTTGATTTTTGGCATTTCTAACGGATAGCACGTTTGTATCATTTGAGCGCATCCCTTTCCGTCACCTCATCTCACCTCAACTTTACCAGCCAGGTAATGCCAACGCCATCGACAATCGATCATGATGTGATGTTCAACGGCGATTTCTAAGTCTCTTTCATTTTCGATGTTTGACCAATGCGACTGATCGTCAGTAAGTATACATTTATGTTCTCAATGAGCTGATTTTGGCTAAACACTTTCGAGCACGCAAAATGTAGGTAAAGTCAAGTACTATGTTGTGGCATTAGCCTTTGATATTACATTGAATTTTTTTTACTGCTTAGCTTTATTTACATAATAAAAGCAATTTACAATGACATTAAATCTAAGCTAAAACTAAATAAACTAAAACTCAAAACTAAATTAAATCTAAATAAGGCCCCCGTAGCATGGTGCCCAAGAGGCTGGCAGCGTTGCCACGCTGAATAGCGATGCTGATTCTTTGAGAGAGAAAACTGCCAGCCCTTTGGTCACAAGTTGCATCAACTAAGCGCTTTTGCAACTCTGAAATAAGCTTGTAAGCGCCGGGACCCCATGGACCCAAGGTTTCGAACCCGACAGCAACAAAAATTGAAAATTTTAATTTTATTGCTTGAAAAATACAACTACAAAACAGGACAAGAACTTCTTATTGAACACCACATAACAAACAGAAAAAAAATCACAAAGAAAATGCTAGCATTTTTTTTTTTTCATTATTTCAATAAAGCGTGCGCAAAAGATATTTTAATAAAAATACATACTAAGCAGCATGACGACCTCCGGTGCGAATAAACGATCACAATGACCTCATGTGCCTGCCCCAAGACAGGGTCACAGCTGGTCTTTATAAATTACTCCGCCTTCATAAATGGGTAACTGGAATTACTTGAAGTATGAACAAGACTATATTATGCGCTGTATATTAGAGCTAAGTTACGATCCTATAAAGCTTCTACCATTTAGATGTGAAGCGTACAACACACACAAATCTCAATAAAGGTGATTAGCCATGAATGACATATTTTCCTACCAATAAGTTTGGTAACGATTTAACACTCTTGATTTTAAAATGCCACAAGCGATCGTAATCTGTTCTCTAATGGCTACTCTCGAATTCTGGTGTGTAGCGGGGCAATGCAGGTGCCATTCGGAACCCAATCGCAGAGTCGTTTCGCCACCTCCAGGGAGTTCTTTCCATGCAAATTCGTCGAGTAGAAGCAATATCGGCGGTTCCGCTTGTGGTCCAGAATCGTAAAGCAGACCGTATCATTTGTATTTAGCTGCGGTACTTAAAATTCAACCCCGTAATTTCGTATTTTCAATATCAATTCAATGAAACAACTAGATCCGGTCAAATAAAAACCGTGAGATGGAAAGTGACAATTATCTTGTCACATCGCGGATTACTACAATGAAAACCAATTTCCCTTCAAAAGAAGCCAGCATTCAATAGAAAATTGAAAAAGAAAGTGAAACACAATGGCGTTAACGAATATTAATATCTGGACATGGCGCCCATTGAATGAAGACTGATTGTCTGACTTGGAACAAGTTTAAAATAACAATGTATTGCGAGTCTCATTTAACTTTTCGCAAAATAAACAAGTTTCCTCTTGAGATGCGAAACGAATTGGATAAAACGCGAATGGTAAGCAGAGCGCGGAGAAAACTCATTTTTCCGAAGCGGTAAAGGTTCTTTAGCAGTCGTGGAAACCAATAGCGAGAGCACTGACTTCGGCGGAATACACAGGATTCCTGTTAGTTGCGCCCGGGCCGCGCTCCCTTCGCCTGCACTATAAATATACTTAGGATGCCTTACCGGGACCGAGGAAATTGTATTGAAGAACGCTGACAAAAGAAATTCTCTCTAAAATATTTTAATATTGTAAACAGATCTCTTCGCCTCGCGTCGCTGTGTTTACACAGGGATGACAAAGTAAAGCATTCTGTGAATCTGTCAGATATTTTCCTGTGAAGATAGACGGTATCACTACCTTAATTTATTACTGACAAATATTTCACGAAATTCAAAACGGTGAGCCCGACGGTGTTTGAAAAATTCTTGGCGCCTAGATCAATGCCGTTTATATTTTTATGGTCTTGTATTCAAAATATTATTCAAATGAAGTAGGCGAAGCATGAAATGGTGAAGATACCTACGATGTTTTAAATACGATAGTCGATAGATATTACAGCCGATGGATGAAAGAATCTGTAGGTATCGGAACAAAATGGATTTCGTGGCAGCCCTTTTATAATTGCGGTCGCGCGGGCGGGACAAAGAGACCGCGATAGTGAGGCTTCTTTTGAAATCCTTCCGAACGCCGTTTTGAGGCAAATTTACCTTTATTAGACGAGCTGAATAAAATCAATAGCCTTCTCGTGGCTTAATGAAGGCTGCTTCAGGGTTTTGCTGACTGCGAAAAGATTTAATATAAAGGAGATTATGCTATGTAAGCTTAACGAGTGTCATATTCCTGATTAGTTCCAGTGTCAAGCGCTACTTGCGGTGCACTATCGCCCACAGCAGACGGGGATCCACAGCCAGGCATCCACTTTGAAAAAGAAAACACGAAACTTCGTTTTCCCTCTCCCATTCACTCGTTATTTATGAAATAATCGAGTAAGAGGGACAAACGAGATTTCGAATTTCATTTTTCAGAAGAGACGTCCTGCATCCACATCAAAGGGTCGATCTAGTTCCGTCATTTCCTTTTGTGAGAAAACGAGCTGATTTAGTAATTGCGATCTCGGATAAGCCGATTTAGAATGCGGAGTGTCGGGTGCCACTCATTAAAATAGAAATCGGAGCCATTCGAATTTAATTTAATTTTTCCAAAAGACGTCGTGTTTCAATCTTTTGTAACAAAATAGCAGAATTTGCACAAATTACTTAAAATTTATAAGTACAATAAAACAGGTTAATATTAGGAGATTTGAATTTAACTAAGTACTAATTTACTTTTGTTATTTTAATTTTAACGCTTTTATACAGTGAAATAGAATTTGGAAATGATTACCTACTCTTGAATTCTTTGTTACTACGAAACAAAATAACTCAAATTAACAGATCGTAATTCTTTTTTAAGGTTTTATCAAGCAACAATGTAACGCACCTTACTTAGAGAGATATAACTGTACAAGACGTACATCTAGTAGATAGCTATAATATAGCTACAGAGTTGTATACTTGTCAGTTGCACGCTTAACACCGACGCGAGAGGTCACGAACCTACTTTATGTATATTTTGGAATACAGTTTATTATTAAATTCTCACATATTTCATTGTGCCTGAAACATGTAATGGTCCTTCGAGCCTTCAAAATTATTCAAGCCCTCGCGGAAGTCCTGTGCAGTGCTCAGGAGAAGAATCGGCGCCAAACACAAGTGGCGGGCGGACTCCATTTTGCTTGCCGCGTTGTCGACGAAGTGTGCAACTCACCCAATAACTTTTGCAAAGTTTGCAATTTGTAAACATTATTTTTTCTCGATTAAGTGCAGTGCGCTCGATTGTGTAAAAAACTAATTTACGTGTGTGCTCCGTGTAGCACAAGTTGTGTAACTCGCGTGTGCAGTGCTCCCGAGGACGTCAACTAAAATCCCTGTCTGCAAGTTGTAGCGGGACTTGTTTTTTTATCACGTGTGTGCTGTGCTCCCGTGAACATTATATTTTACTGCTTCGGTCAATACCGTTTACGCATTTTTTTCCTGTCTGCAAGTTGTAGCAGGACTTTATTTTTTTAATCACGCGTGTGCCGTGCTCCCGTGAACATTTTCATTCACTGGATACCATTTATCCATTTCTTTCTCTTGTCCGCAAGTTGCGGCAAACTTATCCCGTGAGTGCAGTGCTTCCGTGGATATTTTTTCCCTTTGGTGGATGCTATAATCCATTAGCTACAAGTTGTAGCATTTAGTTTCCGTGTGCGTGCAGTGCTCCCGCGGACATTTTTAATTTTAATTAAGAGTTTCGGCTTGCGAAACATACATATTTCACGGCTTTTGCCCTTTAACGTTGCAGAAATCAGTTCAATTCATAATTTTACTTATAACTCGTAGGGTGAACCGTGTTCACTTCACAGCTCGACGTTCGAGTGCAGTGCCTAGCCTACGTAATTATAAGTTCTTAGTGACTCCTTTATTTGTGCACCTAAGAATAAAAATAAACTATTGTGTTCCGTTTGGACAGCTATAAGACATTTCATCGATGTTCTGTTTTCAAACTGTGACTTTTAACACATTTATTTGCGCTATTCGCAAATAATTAACATTTTGTTACGTAACGCATGAGTTGGCAAAATATCTTCACTCATTCATCAGTGTGTTTAAGTCAAATCAGGAAACCATTCGGAGTTAAAAATAAAAACAACTAATTTAACTGGTCACTCCGGTCACTTTGCGTTTCGGTTTACTTCAACAACTTCAACATTGTCTTCGGAACGTCGTTCTACTCTACGCAGTTGTCATCGTGCGTGAGCGCCTTGCGCCGCGCCTCTTGCAGGAACGGAACGCCGCCTGTTCAACGACAACTTCGGGCGACAGGAACAAGCGAATGAGGCGATCCAATCGGAACTGAGCTGCGCATCGACTCGCACCCCGACCGGACCGCACCGCTCCGCCATTTTGTGTTGCGAATCATTCCATTGTCTTGTTCATGTACTCTGCGCTTTCGCCTTGCTCGAGTTGTTTATTTGATTGTTATTGTTGAGTTGAACACTAAAATTAGTTTAAAGAGTGCCACAGTTATTGAAAATTGTAACCTTTTATTGAATTAAGTTGTTTAGCGGTACAGTGTACCAGCAATATAATAATATAATTGTGCAAGTTGCACATTCGAGTAAAATTACGACAGCGTCATCAGGTATTGTGTTATTTGTTATGGTAAAATTACCTAGTATTAGTGATAACTTACAACATTTACCGATTGTACATTGTACTACATTTATTTTATAGGTGTGTCGCGTCGTTTTGAATTAATAAATCATTAAATTTGTGCAACAATGGAAGACGATTTAAAGCGACTCATAGCGGCCAGGGTTCAACTAAAGGCAGCCATAACGCGTATGATGACTTGTAAAAGGAGCATAGAAGCCGATTCAGGTACCGTAGACGCAGATCCCATACTTATGAAACAAAAAAGGAATCGACTTTTAAAGATTTTCTCCGACTGTAATGAGGCTAACTTAGAAATTTTATTGTTAGATCCTGGCGATAGCGAGTGCATTGAGGACATCGAGGAAAAGGTCGATGAGCTCAACGGATTTTATTCGCGCATCATTGAGGGCGCGACGTCCGGCATTCCCCTGGTTCTGTTCCTCTCGCTTCCGACTTTGTTTCTTCCGACCGGAAAGGTGCAGGCTTCAGGCTTCCGCGCATTCAATTGCACAAGTTTAATGGCGAGGTAGGTGACTACCAAAGCTTTATTGCACTATTAAACAGTGTCATTGACGCTGACATAAAATTAAAGCCTTGTGAAAAGTTCTATTATTTAAAAACGCACTTGGATGGTGAAGCTTTAGCACTAATAAATTATTTGCCACTCACGGCTGAAAGCTATTCTGTCGCGCTTGATCTTCTAAAGCAGAGGTACGACAACAAAAGGCAGCTAGTTAATCATCATATACTTTCGATGCTAGACTTGCCTCCCATGCAAAGAACGTCTGCCACATGCATGCGACACTTAGTTTCTTGTGTTAGGCAGCACATGGGTGCCTTAAACAATTTAGGTGCTCACACTTCGCATTGGGACTTAATTATTATAGCAATTTTATACAAAAAAATTGACTCATATACATTACGGGCTTATCATTTAGAAAACCAGAGCAGCAATGACCTGCCAGTGCTTAATGATTTTTTAAACTTTCTAGAAAGCAGTGCTGCAGCCCTGGAAACATTGGGGGAGGGTGTGCCCAACAGGCGTCGTTCTAGTTTAGTTTCTATTAATAATCCTAAGCCTGTCAAGCTTGTAAAATGTAAGTACTGCCAGTCTCATATTCACAAACTACATCAATGCTCAAGCTTTAAGCTTGCTGACCCTCAAAAGAGGCAGCAATTTGTCATTTCGAACCGCTTATGTAAGATTTGTTTAAACGACCATTCTGGTCACAAGTGTTTATTCGCATTTAAATGTTCAATATGCAAGGGTAAGCATAACACCCTGCTCCATGAGGAAGTTCCTCAACAATCAGCGACCGTGTCGCATGGGGAAGATATTCAGGGTAAAAGTGCGGGGCAAATTAGCCTATTAACCAATAGCAGTGACAATGTTTTATTGCCTACAATAAAGGTCAAATTATATGATAGGAACGGACAAGCTATGTATGTTCGTTGTCTCTTGGACTCAGAAAGCCAGGTTTCATTTGTACTGCGTGAGATAGCAGACCAGTTAGGATGTAATTTGCAGGCTAGCAATTCTATAATTACAGGAGTATGTGATGGCGTTAAAATGACAACAGAACAAACCACATTAAATATACATGCTACTGCTACCAATTTTAGCATTCCTGTGACATGCCATGTTGTAAAAAATATTACTTGTAACATGCCTCAGTTCCTTGTAAGACATGAAACGATAGATTTCCCCTCCAATATTAAGTTAGCTGACAACAATTTCTATGTGTGTGACAAAATAGGAATACTCCTAGGTACGGACGTGTTCTTTCAGGTCCTACTACGAGAGCAGCTGCCGGTGTTACCGGGCGAGCTGGTCTTACAAAACACTCGCTTTGGGTACGTCGCGGCTGGGAGGCTCCGTGACCGCGGGAACACAGCATCCACGTTATGTCTAGCTTCAAATCATTGTTGCGAGCAGCAAATAACCTATGATTCTATGAGTAGGTTGGAAAAAAGCGTCACACAATTTTGGGAAACCGAAAAGGTACCAGAAATTTACACAGAGGCAAATTCCGAGCATGAGCTTGCTGAAAAAATATTTAAGGAGACTGTTGTGTTAAAAGATAATAAATTTCAGGTATCTTTACCTCTTAAACAAGATATTTGATAGATAGATAGATAGATAAAGTCTTTATTTTTCACAACACAGGAAACACAAACATGTATAAAACAGTGCAATTAGGTACATTCGGTATACAAAAATGAACAGAGAATACAAAACAGCAAGAAAAACTGGAAACAGTAAAAAAGAGAAAGAAAGACGAATAACAATGTTGTTTAAATGTACGTTTGTGAGTGCCAAGTGCCGTGAAAAGAAAGGTGCTGACTCAGCATAAAGCTGCGGAGACCGCAGCGCTGGTATTCTGCCAGGACCAACTGAGCCAGACCTGTGGAATACGCAAGAGGAAACGAATGCTTATTGTATAAAATAAAAATGTACATTAATAAGAAAAGGGGAGAAATATAAAACAGGCTATATGTATACTTAAATTGCGGAGCGAGGAGTGAAAAGGAGAAAGAGAAGAATGGGTGTAATATTACAACAAATAATTATATTTATTGAAGGTCGGAAACAGTGGCGGGTGAATTTTAGACATTACGCTTTTGGATTGTTAATAAATGTAAACGAAATTTAATTTTGAATGAAGTTTTAGAGTTAAGATTACGTATTGGCGGGGGAACATTATTCCAGCATTTAGTTGCTCTATATCTAAAACTTCCCCTAAAGGCAGCGGTTCCGTGGCGAGGCATCGCCAACAAAACCGCACGAGAGGGCCTGGCACAAAAAAATCTTTTTGAAGCGGACCAAGTTAATTTTTTATAGAGATAACTAGGAGCTTTAGTTTTAACTATGTCGAACAGGAGGCAAGCAAACATAAGCTCCAGCCGATTAGCCATCCTCAGCCAGTTGGCATCGTTTATGTAAGGCGTAACATGGGATCGCGGAGGGATCCTAAAACAATACCTAGCACAGGCATTCTGCACCCTTTGAAGAAGTTGCTGAGAACGTGCTAAAAGGCAGGGTCCAAAGGCAGTCAAACAATAATTTAGTTTAGACAATACAAGCGACTCACACAGTCTGATGCGAAGATCAACACTTAAAAAGTCTCCTACACTGTACAAAACTTTGAGGCGGTACAGACAATTCCGAGATGTCTCAATCACATGCTTTTCGAACCGCAAGTTGCTGTCCATTACAACACCTAGGTTGCGCGCCTCAGCAACACGATCAACCTCCACGTCGTCAATCACAATCCTAGGGTTACGTGATAAAACTCTACTAACCTGATTCAAGGATCCGAGCACCATGTATTTGGATTTAGAGGGATTTAGTACCAAAGAGTTTCTGCTAGACCATTCCAAAATACGTTCAAGGTCCGCATTAATCATAGCAATGGCAGCATCAGAATCACGAGGATGAAACGAAAGGTAAATTTGTACATCATCAGCATATAGGTGAAACTTACTGTGCCTAATACACTTTGTAATGTCAGAGCTATACAAAATGAATAGCAGCGGACCCAAGATCGAACCCTGCGGCACACCCCTGGTTACAGGGGCAGGATCAGACAGCAAGCAGCTGCCATTATTTTGACTCACTTTTACAAGTTGTTGGCGGTCCCTAAAATAGCTATCAAACCAACGAATAGTATTACAATCAAAACCATAATACTGCATTTTAGACAGAAGCAAAGGAACATTGATGCAATCAAAAGCGCGTGAAAAGTCCAACAATACCATGATGGTACTTAAACCAGTATCCTGTGCAGCGAGGACTTCATCAATAACGTCATGAAGTGCCGTGCCAGTGCCTCTCTTCTTTCTAAAACCCGATTGCATTTCAGGAAGCATATTGTTGGCTTCTAAATGGGCAGACATTTGGTCATACACAACCTTTTCCAAAATTTTAGAGGGATAAGGTAGGATGCTAATCGGTCTGAGATCTTTTAACTCCAATGGGTCATTTACCTTAGGAATTGGACAGACAACTGCAGTTTTCCACGCAGATGGAACCATCGAGGTCTTAATGGAAGTGTTAATTATATTGGTGATTACTGACAACGTTCTTGGTAAAGTCATTAATATCATATCGAAAGTTATTCCATCGTGGCCCAAAGCATTGGACTTCATACGCAAGAGGAGCTTACCGACCACATCCTCATCAACGGGCTTTAACGCAAAACACACGCCTTCACAGCAAACGTGATGTTCAAAGTAGGTCATAGAGGCAATATTTACAGTGTCGCTACATGGCACGTTTAAAAAGTGACTATTCATACTTTTTGGGTCACTAAAATTATGAGGCAGCCCAGAGACATTCTTAAAATTAGGAACTATGTCTTTTTTAATGTTTTTCCATAGCAACTTAGGATTGTTTAAGTTAATATTAATATGCTGCTCAAAGAAAGCTTTTTTTTCATAAAAAAGGCTCGAGTTAACGAGGTGTTTCAGGGTCTTATATTGTGTTTTATCGTCATCTAATTTAGTTTTGCGAGACTTATTATGCGCAGCATCTCTAAGCTTCATCATAAGGCGGACATTATCGGTAAGCCAGGGCTTGGACGACTCTTTAATAACTATTTTCCTCACAGGAGCATGGGCGTCGAATAAATTAGTGAAAAAACTATTGAATTTATCAGTTTTATCTTCAACCGAGGATAAATCAAGGATACACTCCCAATCAATAAGACACAAGTCTCTATTAAATAAATCTAAGTTTATATTTTTAAGACAGCGAGTTGTAACTATTCTTGGAACAGAAGATTTTGATTTTACCTGGAGTTCAATAAATACCATGGCATGGCCTCCGAGTTCCGCGATATGATCAACCTCAAAGCTCTTCACGTCAGCATCAGTACATATAAGGTCAATAAGGGTAGCGCTATGGTCCGTAAAGTGAGTAGGTTGAGTAATGTAGTTTTTTATACCGTTGCAGTCCAAAAATTGATGCAAACACTTAGTTTTGTTGTCACAAATATTAAGCAGATCAATATTAAAGTCACCGCAAATAATAATTTTGTCAAATTTAGAAAATGAGGCTATGGTGTCGCTTAATGCATCAAGAAATACTCCTGTACTAAGCCAAGGAGGCCGATAGGCCGTGCCAATAATGAAATTAAAACAATTTAACTTGACTCTGATCCACATTTGCTCTACATCATCCACAATAGGGTGCTTACATATTTGAGCACTTAAATTGTCCTTAATGTAGAAGCCCACGCCTCCACCACTCCGTCGAGTGCCCAGCTTTCGCGGTGTATGCCTAAGCTTGTAGCCGTGCAGTGAGGGCGCGCAGCTCTCTTTGCCAGCCTTCAGCCAGGTCTCGTTAATAGCTAAAATGTCTGGTTTTAATCGTTGAACAGCGACACAGAACTCATCATGCTTACGAGTAGCACAAAGGGAACCCGCGTTGAAAAGCCCTAATTTGAAGTGTTTTTGTTTAACCATTATAAAGATAAGGTAATAAAATACGCTTATAAAAGACAGGGATTAGTATACAGGTACAGGGATAGTCGAGGCAGGCGGAAGCAGCAATATGAGGAATAGGGGCAAAATACGCAGCAAACTCAGAGCTATACATAATAAATAAGCAAGAAAGCGCTACTTGACTCAGCGAGGAGCAATATTTCTCTACTTTAGACAACACATGGCACCAACAATAACAACTCAAGTTAGTCAGAGATATAAAGAAGCAGTAAACAAGCTTTAGACAATACCAAACACATAAATAGTTAACAAATATAAGTACAAATTCCAAATTGCAATAAATCAAAGCAGAAGCACCGTTCCAAGCATTAGACATTACTTTGTGCGCCGGCGTCAGTGTTAAAAACACAAACAGCATTGAATACTCGATCGAAGTCGCTCTCCGTCCGGATGCGGTAGACTTTCGAGGTTTCAGTTTTCCTTGCTAAGACTCTACCATCCTTAGACCAGACAAACCGCCACCGCAACCTTTTACCAAGATCCCTGGCCTTCCCTAACAGGATGCGATTGGATCTCGTCAAACGCTCATTAATGTAGAAAGAACGTGGTTGGTGGTCGGGGAGGCCCAGGTCAGCAGTAGTAGCACCACGTCGAACTCGCGCACTCTTAATCAGCGCATCACGAAGAGCGCGACGCACCAGGCGAACTACGATAGGGCGCGGGCGGGATGGCTTTACCGATTCACCAACCTCAACATTATCACGCGTCGGTCCCACCCTCGCAGCATGCACCACCTCTCGCTCGTCCAGAGACACACCCAACCTAGTCGCGATCGCCGATATGATGTGGATAGTCGACTCATTCTTGGATTCCGGAACACCAGACACTTCCAAGTCATTCTGCAAGGTCCATTGATCCCTCTCCTCGATGTCGCTTTGAAGCCGGACCAACCTGTCCTGCCACTCTCCAGAAACGCCGCAAGACTCAGCTGAACTAATCTTCGACAATTCAGCTTTCAATGACAGGTTTTCTGACTCCAAGGACTTAGTCTTTTCCGAGAGAGCACGAATCTCATTCTTCAAACAGCTCATCTGATCGAAAACAGAGTCAATTATTGCCCTAAATTCACTCTTCAAATTGTGAATCAATTTACCAAAATGGTCACTGCAATGCAATTTAACGTCCGCTAGTTTTACGTCCATTAGTGCTGCAAAATCCTCAGACGTAATCGAGCCCTGAGTCGCCGCAGGTGGTGGGCTAATCACCACTCTATCCTCCACAGGCTGCTCAGTACTTTCCTCGAACACATTTGTGGCATCCAGCAGAGATTCGTCACACAACATCGCACTAATACAGGATGGCCTGGGCGGCAGCACGGAGCTCTCACTGCCAGTGAGGTCCACTAGAGGGCGACTGTTATCGATGCCGAGAGATGAAAACTCGTGGTCAGTAGGCCTTCTCTGATGTAATCCACGAACAGGGGTGTCAGTGCCCTTTCTACGGGACGTTACATTGTCACATGAAGGACACTGCCAGTTCCTCCTTAAATCGTTTATATTAGCCATATAAAATGAACCGGTCATATTGACACAGTTATGGTGATAATTGCCCTTGCAGTAGACACAGGCCAGCAGTTCCGTGCTACAAACGGCAGTGCGACATCCTAAACACTCCATGTTGATATTGGTACGTAGAGCCGAAAGCGCCTAAGACAATCCAATCGCAATCAGCAATAGTTACTAGGCGTGATGTTTAAGCGCCTGGAAAAAATCCAATGGCAAATCCGCAGCACAAGACCGGATCACAGCAACACAAGCAAGGTGACAGCTGATGACGTCACCCCGAGCAGCGAAGCGATCCCGTATTTCGCCGCGCGGCTCAGCGATTATGTGGCGCAGCGGCAACACGACAAGATGCGCGCAGGCAACGCACAACGCGCGTTCAGGGTTCAAATCACAAATGCGCGGGGTCACTCGCGATTCACTTTTCGAACTCAAGTAGAAACTAATGACTGACAGAACACTACTATCTCACTCTAGACACACCCACTAGGCGGAGCAAGTCCATTAAAAGTGCACAAGAGGAAGCGAAAACTGAAGTTTAGCACATAGGCCAATGGCGATTTAAGTAAAATAATTAAATTAAGAAATGAGCAAAAATCCGACACACGTTCGCTCTATACGCACTCCACAAGCAGACTCATTTCAGCCTTACACTTGGGAAATTCTTTAACATGTGCATTGAAACGGTTCTTAAATTTAGAATCTAGGTTTAAACGGGATAGCAATTTATTTTTAAAGTACAAGGCAGGTATTGATGAGTATGTTCAATTAGGGCATGCAAAATATGTCGACATTTCTGAGTATAATATGGAGGAAGAGGCAGTGTTCTTACCTCATCACCCTGTTTTCAATGAGAGCAGTCAAACTACTAAGTTAAGGGTAGTTTTTGGTAGCATGTCTTCATTAGCGAAAGTTTCACTAAATGATGTTTTGTTAAATGGTTCTGTTGTTCAAAACGATTTATTCAGTATACTGATTTTATTCAGGCTGTTCAAGTATATTTTAAATTGCGACATTCGCAAAATGTTTAGAGCCATTACTTTAACGCCATCGCATCGGCCTTTGCAAAACATTTTGTGGAGTCCAGCTCTAAATGCTGACATTCAATGTCTCCAACTTCAAACCGTCACGTACGGCCTTAAAAGCTCATCCTTTCTAGCAACACGTTGTTTGCTTGAGTTAGTACATAGGTATGGAGACTGTTTACCCCTGGCTGCCGATGCGCTATTGCATCACACATACGGCGATGACGTCAATTTAATAAATAATAATGTAAACGAGCTTGTAGAAGCTAAGAGCCAATGGATAACCATGTTAAGCAAAGGTGGTTTTGATCTGCACAAATGGTGCTCAAATAATAAACAATTATTAAATGATATACCAATTGACTCTCAAGCTAAAGGTTATGTACATTTTACAGAAAAAGAAGATTGCATTGTTAAAACTTTAGGCATTAAATGCGACCTAGAGTCAGATACACTTCTAATCAGCTCCCCTTGGCAAGCGCTTCGAGAAATTTACACGAGGAGAGATGTACTGCATTCATTAGCAAGCTTTTTGATCCGTTAGGATTGGTCGGACCCGTAGTTGTGAGTGCAAAGCTACTGGTACAACAAACCTGGTTGGAAAAAACCGGATGGGATAATCCTTTATCTAAAGACCTCAATAATAGATTCAGAAAGTTTGCTGACAGCTTAAATCAGATGTATGATATTGTCATTAAAAGAAATCTAGACACGTCTCAGGCCAAGTTTATTGATATTGTTGGTTATGCTGATGCTAGCAACAAAGCGCAAGGATGCTGTGTGTATCTAAGAATTGTAGACTCTAAAAATAATGTAAAGGTTGACTTATTGTGTTCAAAGTCGCGTGTCAATCCATTAACACAGTTAACGACGCGTCGTTTAGAATTAAATAGTGCCTTGCTGTTAGCTAAGTTAGTTAAAAAGGTTTATGATATTATTAAGCCGAGGTTTGATGTAAAGGTTTATTTATTTATTGATTCGCAAGTCGTGCTTGCTTGGCTGACAACAAACCCGCTGAAGCTCAGTGTATATGTTGCGAATAGGGTAAAATGTATTGGCGGATTGACGCAAGGTTTCACTTGGCATTATGTTAACACGTCTGAGAACCCAGCTGATTGTTTATCACGCGGAGTCGAACCTCACTTATTGCGAGGCAACGAGTTGTGGTTCCAGTTGTGATTTTCAGCCTAAAAACGGCTCTGAAATGCCTAGTGAAATACCTAAAATGAGAACCCATGTCGTTAGTAATAATGAGCCTGAGGAGCTGGCCTTATTCAGCCAATGTTCTAGCATTAATAAAATAAAACGTGTAGTCGCGTTTATTTATAGGTTTATAAACAATTGTAAATGTCAATTACAAAATAGACAGTTTAGTAATTTAACACCCGAAGAGCTGGAACATCCTTTGAAGATTGTACTCAAGTGCGAACAGATAAAATTCTTCAGTGAAGAAATAAAATGTTTAAATTCTAAATTGCCTATAAAGTCAAATCTTCGGGCGTTGAATCCATTCTTGGATGGTAAGAACATTATGCGTGTGGGCGGTCTGCAGCATGCCGACATTCCATATGCTACCAAGCACCCTATCATACTGCCAAAAGGGTCTAAAATTGTACACGATTTAATAGAAAATGAACATAAGATGTTGATGCATGCTGGAGCGAAGCTTGTGCTATCTCATTTAAGCCAAACATACCATATTGTTAACGGTATTAGGGAGGTCAAGCATGTATTAATTAAATGTATTGTTTGCTTTAAATTGAAGAAAAAACATGCAGAGCAATTAATGGGTTCGCTTCCTTATGACAGAGTTAATCCTTGTCGTGTATTTGAAAAAGCAGGCATGGATTATGGTGGGCCTTCCAGTGTAAAAATGTTAAGAGTTAGAAAGCCTGTCATACAGAAGGCATACATTTTGCTATTCGTTTGTTTCACGTCAAAGGCTATTCATGTCGATGTATTAGTCACAGACTTAACCACAGATTGTTTTTTAAATGATTTGAAAAGATTCATTGCTCGCAGAAACAAACCTTTAGTAATCTATTGCGATAATGCAAGTACATATAAGGGAGCTCATAACCTGTTGAATAAATTGTACCAGTTACAGTTTACCACTGACCACCAAAATGCAGTAGAACGTTACGCTGCCGATGCAGGCATAACATTTAAATTCATTCCATGTTACTCAGCAATCTTTGCTGGTCTGTGGGAAGCTGGAATTAAAGGTCTTAAGCACCATTTGAAAAGAGTTGTTGGTGAAACTGTCATGACATATGAAGAGTTGAATACTGTTATAATTCAAATTTAAAGCATTTTAAACTCGCGTCCACTGATGGCCTCGCCGACAACAGACAATAATGAAATGCCCTACCTCACTCCGGGACATTTTTTAACAGGTGCACCTCTCACGACGTTCCCTGAGAGGAATTGTATAGATGCCCCTATAAGTAGAGTTAAGTTTTGGGATCAGTGTAACCGCATGGTCCAACTGTTTTGGAAACAGTGGCATAAACAATATCTTGTTCAATTGCAGAATAGGCCAAAATGGCGCTATCCTCGTGACAATATTAAAGTAGGAACTTTAGTTATTGTTAAAAATGACAATGTTACACCTTTAAGGTGGCCTATGGCCCGTGTAGTAGAAGTATTTCCTGGTGCAGATGGCAAAGTAAGAGCACTTTCCATTAGGACGCCTAAAGGGTCTGTCATTAGAACTAGTATTTATAAGGTCTGTGTACTGCCTATAGAAAGTTAAAATAGGTTTATTGCTAGACAATTAGATGTAGTTTTTTCTAAGTGAGGTCAAGTAGAGGATCTTGTGTACCTTACTTTATTTTTCTTATGCTAGAAGATTTAATATTGTGTACTGTACTAGGGTATACAAAAATAAATAAAACAAAATTGTAACAAGGCAGTCTTTAATAGCATAATTTAATTTTAAGGTCGTAGTATGGTTAAATCCTTCCCCTGTTGGGAATATGTAGAAGACGTACATCAAGTAGATAGCTATAATATAGCTATAGAGTTGTATACTTGTCAGTTGCACGCTTAACACCGACACGAGAGGTCACGAACCTACTTTATATATATTTTGGAATACAGTTTATTATTAAATTCTCACATGTTTCATTGTGCCTGAAACAATAACTGACAACAAACTGTCATTAAGCTAATAGAGTGTTTATTTAATTGTTGGTGCTGTTGTAGGTTGCTGAATTATTTTGTATGGATGGGTGGTTTATTACTTCACTTAATTTTTGAACAACAGTTAATACACTTATTCGGTCCTATACTAACCACTGTTGAAGTAAATGCCTTGTCTTCACTAAAGGACAAAATTAAATGAAGACAATAAAGCTCCGATGCACTACTAATTATAACTTTAATACCGATCAATTCAACGGTTTGTGGTTTATTGCACTACTCTTGCGCTATTGGACTCGGGTCGACGTCAAAACTCCGTCACGAATATCATGAATTTAAAATAGCTTCAGGTTATAAAAAAAATATTGAAAAAACTTTCCAGTTTCGCTTCATACGGAGCGGTACGGCTTTTCTACGGAACTCTAGAAACAACGCAAGTAACGAAGGCCAATGACTTTTAATGGAAAAAAATGTTCATTTTTTAACAAAATCCTGTTAACTAATGAAGTTTGTTTTAAGTGAGTGCCCGCAAATGCAGCTGCGTGTTTAGTAAAAAAACTGTCTGGCTGCCGCGTGCCTCAACGAAGAGCGCTCCAAAAGCGTTAATTATACCTGCCTAAATAATTTGTAATATATTTTTCAATTATCTTAAACATAGATAGATATTCGAAATCGTAGTGCATCAAATTACCTCGCTGTACTCTGTGGAATTGACGTATTTCTAAATTCTGCTTTACTCTGAATGAAACTACCTTTTTCAGGTCGAAATTCGAGCAAGTAGATAGCTGGAAACCTTTAACGCGATTAAAACACGTCCCATCGATAAAATAATAAAGTAAACAGAATTTTCGAAGCGGCTGAAATATATTTTTATGAATTGTAAGCCGGAACGCATTAATTGTAATTCCATTGTTTGCTTCCGTTGAATCAATTGTGTCGTGCCTCGTACCTTCAATTGGATGTAGTCGTTGATTATTTTATCGTTAAACAGGACAAGGGGTAAACGGTTGATAAATGAGACGGGAAACATAAAATCTTTGTTGTTTCATAAAATATTTGTTTCCGCTTCCGAGATCGTGCGGGCCTATGTAAGTGCACTCTAGGTAGATGAGGCGAAAACCGCGACCGTTTTTTATACGAATGCACGAATGGGGATTCATGGCTGTTTCAGCATCGAAGTGTCATACTTACATTATAGTACCGAAAGCATGGATGCGCCACCCCTTCACAGCGCGCGGACAAGCAATATAGGTGATTAGGTTACACGGTGACTTAGTCGCCAACGGCCGCCGCGCGGGTGACATCTCGTGACTTGTCCAATTACAACAATTATGACGTCGTGCACATTTTTGAACTGTACAAATAACACACAAAAGAAAAACAAAGCACAAGGAATCACATTCCACACGTAAGTAAATAATGTACTCATTATCCAGGTGGTATATTCCCTTGAAGTTGACATGTCAGTCTAATGACAGCTAATGAGTGAAGGCCGCATTTTGTCAGCGCTAAAGAGGTGCGTGGCGCGTCTTAATGTTTAAAGTCGATGACCGAGAGTGACACTAGGTTGAGGCTTGACGTTGCGAGAGAGGCACGCAGTAGAGATCGAATCAACGCACTTACTCTTATCAGTATACCTGCATCTGCATTATCTGACTGATGAAAAATTGTCTTTGTAAATATTAAACGAATTGTCAATGGGGTTCAATCGGTTTAATTTTGCCTAAAACCAGAGTTTCGGTTTAAAAGAATTTAAACACACGAATTGTGATTCCCTAGAATTGCGAAACTGATTATTATTATTCTTAAAAGATGTGTTTTAATTGTAGAGTAATGATACTTAATGTCAAAAATTGGTGTATCCCTTAGAGCAGGAAAGGAAAGGAGATGTTAACGCGCGATTTCCCCTCTGCCAAAAAATTTACATTGAGTCTGTGCAAAATGCATTGCACAGAGTCTGTTGATTGTGTGCTTGTTTTTGGCATTTGTGTGACAGTTTGTTTTAGTATGAGTTTGTAGGATTATAACAAATTTTGACATGAGCATAGACGTCTGATGTAGGTACGTGTGTGTGTACCTCGTCCCCTTTCAAAAATTTCAGAAAAATTGTTGGGCATAGATAAGCCAAAGGCGCCTCCCGTCTTTCTGCTTTATGTTGTATCCCGACTGTGGGGAACTCTCGTGTAGATAATCCGTTTTAAAGGAGCGAGATATTTGCTCGTAGCAAAAGTTGGATGTTATAGTTGTGAGCTATACGGAGCGCGCCGAGCGGCCGGGTCGCTTTCAGGATCAGACTTTCATCACATTCCAGCCGATCTGACCATTATTTAGGGGATATCTTAGGATTGTTCTTAAGCGAAATAGATTAAGGGTTAGGGTTTAAATCGTTTACTTAAACTTTTGTGATAGATTTCTGCTCACAATTTGCCCTGTTCCTGTAATTAAGCATGGTATTTGAGTCACAACGTTTTTCTTGATACGGATCCACTATTCGGTGACTTGTCGTTACCTGCGCCGTATTAGTTTTGTGTCTGTCCCTGTTCCGGTGGCCATCGTCGCTTGCGATCCTATTTACAATTTGCTATATTTCATGACTATTATTGTTCCAACTTGAACTCATACAACATTCAACTGAACTCCCCTGTCTCCTAACTATTTAAACTTTGATCAAGGCAAACTTTAACCGTTTCAAAATTATAACATATTCTAAGGACATATCGTACAACACGCTACAACACACGTGCCGAATGTTGAACATTGTTGGAGTTCTCAACTAAGTGTTGAGTGAAGCCCGGAGCCCGGGCGCGGGCGGGTACCGGCGTTCCCACCATTCAACGAGGCAACCTCTTTATTATTCCGCAGACAATGCACTATCCGTATGTTTTAATCCAATTAAAATTCCACTCTCAGTTGTTCAAAATAATTAGGTACGTATTCTCGTGCGGTAATCGATCTTGCCAGCGCATATTTAGATGCGAGAAGAGGCGTTCAGGGCAACATGGAATGTGCAATGCAAGCAATGCATATTGATAAAGTCAATTTACCGCCTCTCTATAGTCTTAAAATTATTACGAGTAAAACAACATTATTTAGCATTTTTATTAAGTCAATAAAATAAAATATTTTAATTAGCATTAATCACGGTCCTCATTCCAAAGGTAGTTACGAAATAAATTAATTTTCACGTGGTCCAGTATTTTTCACCATATAATCTGGTATAATGAAGCGGTCTATTCGTAATGTAAGGAATGTACTAACAATATATGGCATTGGGCGATGGTTCACACTCGGCCGGTCCACATACCTAAGTGCTAAGAAATACCCTTTTGGAATTTGCATAAAAAAATATCCGGCGCGACCCACTGCCCCTTTGATCATAATTCCAGGAACATGTCCGCGGCAGGACTGGTTGCACAAGCTATAGTAAATTGATTACGTATTTTGCATGGCCGGTCGACCCGTCCCGCGGAAGCTGCCATAAACATCCCTTGTTTATTCGTCGTGTCCTGAGACATTCGCACCAATTTTCCTCTTTCCCTTTTACTTTCGTTTGTTGGATGTAAAATGCGTATTAGAGCTCGCTAGGAACAGTAAACATTTTTTTGACGTCGTAAACCTAAATAGGTTTGGAATTGAGTTTTAAAGCGGCGCTACACGGAGCTGTCGCTTAGGTATGCTTTTGTTGCGGCGTTAACTGTGGCGAGACTTTGAAACAAAAAGCGGTGTTTCTATTAATTTTTCATTTATTTAAGGTTACATTGAAATAAGTCGTTTTGATTACCTAAGAGTCTTTGTACACAATTTTTAACAATTTTACGTATTTGTTTAGCAACAAAACAAATAATGTGTGGAGAGCAGTCACTAATATAGATCAAAATACAGTTAATAAGTATTTATCTATTACATATAATAAAATCGTAGACCCGGCGCATCTGTACATTGAAGATATTTACAAAAAAAAAATCTGGTGGCGTGGAATAATTAACAATAAATAGAACACAAAACTGATTTTTTTGAATTTTTTGTCTGTTTATCTGTTTGTATGTTTGTTTGTGGAGGCATCACGCAAAAACCACTGGACAGATTGGAATGAAATTTGACATGGTAATAGTTTACAACCGGAATAATATATAGGATACTTTTTATCCCGTTTCATTTCATGTCTTTACTTTAATTATTGTTTAAATTTACTTAAGCACATATTTTTTCATAATTGAAACTGACCATAGACATCACAGCTGATTCAGCTGTCATGGCTGTCACACCATTGTTTTTTTTTAATTAGGCCAAGCTCACATTATCAGCACACTAGGTACTTTACTAACTTTTTAAAAAGTAAAATAGACCATGGAAACATTGAGTGACATGTCTCATTCAGCCAAATCGGTGGCTGTATGCAGGCGTTCTATTTTAAATTTTAAATTTTTATCAATGTCTTAAGTAGCTTGGTAGTATTAAAATAAAAATGTACATTCTTAATAATAAAAAAAAACGGCGGGAATATGGAAATACTGTAAATAACAATAACGCACTGTTTCGATTTATTTAAAGTAATGTAAATGATATTAAATTAATAGCTTTTAGTAACAAAATCGTGATCATTTGTTGTATTGGAGTCCACCATGATGAAAATAAGAGGAGAACTAACTATTAATTAAGCAAACTTAGTATAAATTTTAATGGAAAATTTTTAGTCGTGAAACTATTATAAAACAGGGGTAAGGAAATTAATGAATTTAGTTAGTTATTGAATATTTAATTAAGTAAAATATATTAATAATGACTCAGATGTAATATGTTGCAATAAATAATATTTAAGGCACTGCCATAAATAGTAACAACAATGTCAGTTTTGGCTTGCTGTATTATAAGAGTTAATTAATAATTAAAAATTCCTTATTTCCTCTTAATGTTAGAGAAAAAATCTATATATATCTACCACGGCTAGAATAGCAATTGCTGGACTCGTACTTTGATTGTTTGATTAGGTACTTATTTGATAGAAAATTTATTTTCTTGTGATTTTACGAATGTAACCATTTGAGTATAGAAAATGAACCGGACTTTTTGAGAGTTGTGGTAGGCAAATCGTATTTCAAGTTTTTCAACAGAGTATGGAATATCGAGAAAGTTTATTCTTTCAGATTTGGAAGATGGTTTTAGTCTTACTAGAAAAAAAACTGGTACGTACATTTAATACAATATTAAACACAATAGGAATTATGATCCCTTAACAATAAAGGAAATTTACTACTGATGCTAGAGACTTAAAATTTGGCATAAATGTACCTAGAGTATCATAGAGGCGTACTAAGGAAGGATTTTTCGAAATTCCCACGGGATGGAGAATAAATGGGATTTACATTTTCGAATCAAAGGGACTCTATCTCCGTAACTATAACTATCAGATATTTCAAATTTGGCATGCAAGTAGGTAACAATGATAGCTAAAAACAGTTTTCATGATTTTCCGAAATTTCCACGGGATAACGACCTAATAGTATTATTTTCATAATAACTGACTAGCGGATATAGAGACTTGAAAGTTTAACAGATATATTTCATAAGGATCTTAGAGGTGTACTAAGACGGGATTTTTCGAAATTCCCACGGGATAGGGAAATACCTAAACTTCGTTTCTTTCTTTTTTTGTAGGGGGTAATATCCGAAACTTTTGCATTTTCCCGAGGAAAAATGGGTAGGTAGCCAATATCAGTCACGAACTGGTAGCTTCTATAAGTGAAAGTTTTTTTATTAAATCGATCTAAAGAGTTAAAATGCAAAATTCCCGCGGGATAGAAATAAGTTAATTCAATTTCGGGACTGATTTAAAAAAAAACACTAATAGGAAGCTATAACACTGTCTCTGATTGACATTTTGATTGAATTTTTAAAATACGTAGGTCTATCCCGCGAGAACTTTAATACACTTTTTCGAGATAAAGTAGCCTAATGTCAATCAGAAACAGGGTAGCTTTCTATTAGTGAAAGATTTTTTAATGGGTCTAAATGTATAATTTACTTATTTCTATCCTCCGGGAATTTTTGCAAAAATAGTTAGTCATGACATACAAGAACTGTATGTAGAATGTTAATGGTGTAAGTACTTACAGTAGATTTCAATATTTAATTAAGTAGGTAGGTAGTTCCATTGGGTTCACAGACAAAAAAACAGCAACATCAACATCTTCTGTTAAAAACCAGTATTTGTATTAGGTACTTACGTTATTGTCTACGCGTACGAAGTCGCGGGCAAAAGCTAGTATTAAAAAACAAAAGAGTTTAATGAAACATTACGTCAGAACAGCGATCTACACATCTACAGTTCCGCGTCAAGTCTAGTTGGATTTGAAACATGAGAGTGACGCATTAACTGACAGACACTCTAAAATAAAGTGAAGCTAACGTTATTTCAGGTAACCAGGCCCTTTTCAGTTTAGATAAGAAGCGCGGAGCGTTTGATGTCGGTGAACAATACGCCTCTCTTGAAAACGGATCTGTACTCTGTTTCGAGGCAAACGAGGTCTTTACGAGTTGATTGGATATTACCGTTCACGCCTAAATAGGTAATAGCCTAATAGGTCGCTATGCAACAGTAGGTAGGTACTTCGGAAGTAAACAATGTTAGTTAAGGTAGGACCTTGTCGTTGTCATTGTGAATCTCATAATTTGAGCCAGAGTATTATTTATTATTATTTATTGCAATGCAATGGTTTGAGGATGGCAGTGGTTTGGTGAAACAAGAAACATGATACTCGTACACTGCCTTATATAATCTTATATTTTATCTTATTATTCTATTGTAAAAGCTGATTACCTAGCCTCTACAAAGTAAGTAGGTATGCCGATACTTAAACATAATTTGTTTTTTTTTTTTTCAATTCTTCCGTTACTAAGGTAGGTATTCAACATACAACTTTGCAGGTTTGTTGTGGGTTTAGTTGGGTATCAGATCGACGTATAAGCCCTTAACAATCAACCGACACGGGACTCAAACTAAGCCAGCAAAAAGCAACGGTGACTACGACGTTGGAGTTATCTCACTTAATAAGGCGTCTGGTTTGCCGAGGTATACATGTTTACATAGAGAATAAACCGGCGAGATGACGGCTGCAAAACAAAGAAGTGACGTATTGCCGGCGAGATTACAGGCGTTAAGCCAAATAAAAAGGCATAAACCGAATGAAAGCGAGATAAGAGCATTCACACAATTCAGGAAAAAGCACTTTGCACTTAAGTGTACTCAAAATAGGGATATTTGTGTCATGTTATTAAGTAGGGTCTTTGTTTCATTTACGAGTGGAAATTTTGCTAGGTAAGGCCCGTGGCGAGGGCTACAAAAGGCCGGTCAGAAACTTTTTGAACTGTAACAAAAAAGGGTTTAATAAATCCGAAGCCTTAACTGTGTCTCTGCTGACTTGAGCAATACATAGTACCTATAGGTAAAACTAAATCGATCAATCTAAAATATGATCCTGTTTAACACTTTGTTAGAAACAGCAGCAACTGGTCCAAAAACGGAACAAACGATAATTTTGCAAAATAAAGCTTATGTAAATCCGCCTGCTAAGCATATTATACATATACGTATATATGCTAAGTATATATTATATCCACAATGCACAAGATTTAAATGTGGTTTTACAGGTCTTTCAAAGTTTCGATACGTATACATGGCCAAGAAAATCCTTTTTGATTTACCAGTCACAACAATGGTACATACGATACACGAAAGACGGCAAAGTGACACAAAATATCAGTTTACGGGTGAAATGAAAAGGTAAATGAAAGTGTCACGGCTGCGTCGGTAGTTTGTAACGTTCTCGGGGCAGACGTGAACGCAAACGTAACCCATCCGATCATGTGTCAGCGCTGCTCCTGGCAGCTGAGTAAACTTTTGGAAACTGATCATCTGTAGCTTTTAACCTTGAAGGTGGCAAAATTGTCCTACCGGGCAGAAAAAGAATGTGAACTCGCAATAGCCTAGTATAGCCGTGATAGCCTAATTGATTGATCTATGTCTTCTCAAGCATAGGGTCGTGGGTTCGAGCCACAGCTCGCACTTATGAGTTTTTCACAATTTACGTGTGAAATTATATTTATAATTTTTCACGAGATTTTCGGTGAAGGAAAACATTGTGAGGAAACCTGCACACACCTGCGAAGCAATTCAATGGTGTTTGCGAAGTTCGCAATCGTTCTGAGAGAAGCTCTGTGCCCAGCATTGGGGCGTAAACTAAGGCTGGTGATGATGATGATGAACTACAAATCCCCTGTCTAGTTTCTGTGTTCTATTCAGCGCAATAGCCTCAATGGTTTACAATTTGTTTATTAATTAGGTATGTGTGGAACCGACTTCAATCAATATGACACAGAACTTGCATTAGGTGCACATGCAAAAAAGTATTCAAGACATATATTACACGCAAAGTTGCGTTCTGATAACCAGCGTAGTAAGAATACAATTATTATGTCATCGAGCGTTAAATTTATACCACTTATGTATATCACGAAACGCGCTAATAAAAGCGAGTTGGACCTAAACAAAAACAATTACTTTGCACGTATTAAAACCAGAAATCACTGCAAACGTGTGGTCCAATGATAATTCTTATTACACCTAGCTCTGAACTGCACCAAACAAGTAAAATTCATTCTTAACTCTATGTTTCAAGGCACATGTCAACCGCACTGTTATATCATTCAAGTTCGTCGTCATTCACTCTGTTTCTGTTCACGCACCGGCTGCTGTATGTACGCTACAAGTACGTTTAGTGGGTAACCAGGTCGCATTACGTAACACAAACTACGCCGACTCAAGAGAACCAATGAAATTATTTATTTACCAAATAGGTAATAGCATTTGCATGTCATGTTTAATGAATACAATGTAGATTTAATGGGATTATATTTGTAATTGATGGAGTTGAAGTAAGTACTCTGTGGGAATGCCCTAATTGATACAGGGTTGACCGTTCCGCAGCAGTGCTTGGATTACGTTACGCGTTTGGATGCAATTAGTCCTTGTTAATTGACTAATTCCAGTAATCCTAGCATACAGCTAGACATTGGGACGGCTCCAAGTGCCGCTGGCCTACAACTCCTACAAGTAACAAATACAACAGTAATGGAACAAGGCGCAGGCTCTATGCACTGGCCTTTCAAACGAGTCATGAAACTCCGGATGACCTCAGTCGGATAATCACGATGTATCACGGTCTAACCATTAATCAGCTTTTGTTTAATTATTAGGACCTGTTTTTTCTTTGTTCTATCTAAGTCATCCACAGCACATGCCATCGCTTAAACAAACCGAAGAATAGCTCGCTTCGATTGGAATGTTTTAGCAAGAGAAAATGATATTGTATAAACCTATGTATAGCTTCGAAACAAGGCTGGCGCTCCTCCAACGACCTTAACCTTGTGAGCCCCATGAAAAGTTCACAATTTCTCATTTAGTGTGACCTCTTAAAAATAGGGTAACTGAGATTTGCAGCCACCTCTTTGGCATGTAAAAATGTACCGACAAAAGAAAAGCATTGCGGTGTTGCCCTTGAGAATCTTGGCATATTCAGTGAACTAGTTTCCCATTGCTATAAATCGAGGTTGTAAGGAGAAAGGAAGATAATAAAAATGCCAAATTGTGTGCGTAGCTAATACATAACAGAAATGCCTTTGTTCTTATATGTACGTATTTTTTCTCTGGTGGCATATTCTATCGGAAGTTAGAAGCTAAAGTATAATTTTAAATATCTAGAGACTGGCCACATGGAAGGCCAAAGATAGGTACGTGCTGAATCAGTTTCAAGGGACATAGAATAAAAAGTTCATCGCCGAGGAAACCTAAAGATCATTCTGTGAAGATAATAGTGAAATAGAGAATGACAACAAAATAACATATGTAAGAGTAAACTAATTATTTATTTGGTTTCGTGACTATTACATAACAATATTAGGCGATTAAAGACAGAATTGCACACTAAACGCACAGTATCAAGCGACAAATGTCGCCTTTACTTATAAAACACCAAAAGCAACCATAGCCAAAAAAATCATCAGTTTATAGGCATTGATCGAAATCAAAACAACCATTAATTTCCCCCATATCAGTAACATGCCCCTACTACATAAAAGAAGCAACCTCAAAATAAACACCTCCCCGGTAGCATAACATGAATATTTCAGATCTCTTAGTCATGCAGATCAATTCCGCTGTATTGAATCAGATCAGGATGGCCGAGACGCCGAATCCGCTATGTAGTTCGGCGCCATGCATTCGTTATCATAATAATCGGGTCACATACATTATTTATGAACGAGGTAATACAAGAATCGTGAATACGTCGTTAAGTCAAATTTGTGTTTTGTTCGGATGCCATCTCAAAAACTGCGGGTTGCAGGAGAATGAAAGGTTGGATGTTGAGTAATTAATAGCGCGGGTTAATGGGGAAATTCGTGCCAGTTGTTGCTTAAACAGTTGTCACCTCTATTGACAATTATCGCACAGATGCTGCATGTGATTCTCTTGAAATTTGATGTATGTAGAGTACATAGAAAGCAATGTTAAAAAAAGAACTCCACTAAAATTAAATAAGTGAAAACTGTAAAATAAATTAAGAACAGAATTTTACTGTTTTCAAAATATAATTTAATTAAGTCTAAGAGCACAATTAAGTCACAGAATACAACCCTATTTATAGTTTTAGAGACACACAGGTGCCAAAGCTAATATAATATCTAACAAACTAAGCTTCACTGGAATAATGTGTTGTTCAAATTGTTTCGCAAGACCGCAGGGGCTTTCTAGGGCGGTACCTATACTTTAAACATGTTTTGCTTACGTACGAGTACAGCATATGAGCTTATGGTTTGTAATTTGTAATCATTCTGAGCAATTATTTAATAAACAAAAGGAAATACCAGATTCTCAAGTGAAGTTAATCTTATTTTAATGTGATCGAAAAAACCAATAATTATGATATTTTATGACCATTATCGTGCTACAATATTACATATTTACGCATCTACTTATATCATAATAGAGAAGACTTTTCTGCGAACTAAATTCTCGGTTAGAGTGCCTAATACTTATTTCACATTTCATTTTCGTTACGTATGGTCTAAAAAAATATCATACAGCCAGTATACTATACTCGTGTCGCGTACACCCAGCAACAGTCATATTGACTGTCAAGTATAAATTAATAGATTGTTTCGTTCGTAGTTTGAATTTTCAACAAGTCTACAGCTACAGACAAAGCCACTCGCGGCGACAAATTTATCGCGCGCCACACCTGGTCGCGTCTCCGTACACGCGGTTCATAATGTTAAAAATCTCTTTTAAAAGATAGTAACGTCGCAATAGGTAACTACAAAGATTTCTATAGTTAAGACATTTAGTCAAAAGAACCGAATGTGGGCCAAGTCCTCGAAATCCCAGCTTTAAAAGCTTTACGATGAAATTCTTTTGTTCAATATTTGTGTTGGAATCGTCCGCAGTATCCTTTAGATGTTATCTCGAATACGAAAACAATTCATCCTGTTGCCATACTTGCGAAATTATGGCAAATTTTTGAATTCCATTACCCTTCTGGTCAATAACAATAACCGTCTATCTAGACGGATGACTCGGCTAGAAAAATGTAATCGTGGCTTCGATGGCTTTTATCGGTTAATAGAATGTCGGCTCTCAAAATGTCACGACAGCGAGTATTGTGAGGTGAACCTCGTCGCTTCGTAGGAACCAGGACGTCATAATAATCGGAGAGGTTTAAAGTGGCCACGTGACATTAGCGTCACAAAGAAAGCCGGAGAGGGGACAAATGAATAATGTGGCCGTCCGGGTGCCCGCTTTGAATAATTTATGCCAGCAATCGAGCTGAAAGCGGTTTATGTATCTCCGAAGCTATAATGTTTAATTTGGTTCCACTGAATGCGGAGGAGTGCGTGCGTCGGGCGCTGACAAACTCGGCGCGCTGGCTTCGGCTTCCAATTAGGTAAAGTGGCTTCATGCCTTCCCAATACGCCTTCCGTTCTCCAACTTTATTGGAAAAACGTAATTTATCACTCTAAGGGACAACTTGTTTATAGTTCTTTAGGATGGATTTATTGTTTCATTGGAACATGCTTTTTCAATGTACCTAATTAATCGTAAAGTTGTCATATTTTATTTTATTCTGAGTTGACCAATTATCAGACACAGGTATTAGACAAAACAGCCTTGATGTTAAGACCTACTATGCCGCTTGTTATGAAACTCGAAATGCGTCAGTAAGATGAAGGACCCTTTCACATTTGATTTTTTTCAGCGATTTAACGGCGGAGCGAGTGCTGCGAGATGCCGCGGGCTGCTGCGTGCTCGCAGAGTACTCGCTCCGCCGTTAAATCGTTGAAAAAATCGCCTGTTTGAAACTGTCCTTAACGTGATGGTAGGAAAGTAACGAACGTCAGCGCTGAGGGTCGAGCACGACTTTACGAATGCTGCGTAACGTTACGGTTATTGTATCGAGATCGAGAAACCTCATATTAAATTTTAGTTCCAAATGCGCTCACGAGCGGGCGCTGTTCCAAACGTCATACAAACTCGACAACTTTTAATATAAAACTACCGCGGCGCGCAGTTTACGTCTCGGCACCGGCGTGGCGTGTGCTCCCAGAGGAAGGACTACGGATTAGTCCGAAACATGTCCAGCTATACTCGACAGACATACGTGAGTGATCCGTTTATTTCACTAAACTCGACAACGTTTACTATTCGATTTTACGTGACGCAGCATTCGTAAAGTCGTGCTCGACCCTCTGAGCGCCCGCGCCGCAGGCTCGGCGAGCGGCGGCGCCCCCGCTCCGATCATCACACCGCGATCGTATCGAAACCTATTTATTTTTTCCACTCGATCGCTGCAGTAAGCCAACATCGCTGAGCCATGTTTTTATCACAACGGTCTTCATTGCGCAACGCTCACGTAACAGTCTATATTATGCAAGCCTGTCCGCAATTGATTGATTTCAATACAATACTCAGATAACTGTCAATTTTCGCCGACGTGATTCAAATGTGATCTCGAAATCAACATATGTACCTGATTGTACCTGTATACGCGCGGCTCAACTCAATATTAGCTTATAAATATAAAGTACTCAGAAACGCTTAATACAAGAGTTTCTGACTGAATGCCTAAAGATTAGCTGTAATTGTTTATTTATGAAGTAGAAAGTCGTAAAATTTGTAAAGGATGTGTAGGAGATTGTTTATACTGTTGCAGGCTACGGGTACACGCTGCTGAAGGCCCATTAAGATTTATGGCCCACTTGGTTTCAATGACAGGCGGTGTAAGGGATGAAGCGCGCAGAAATAAAGCCTTTGCTATAGAATCCGCGACGACGCGATCGAGTGGGCGTTAATAACAGGGGGACTGTGTTTTCAATCATCGTGAACTCTAAATCACATTACTTCCATCCAAGATGTAATCGCGATTTAGAATAAAAATAAAACTTTGGATTTGATTAAAGAGCTCATGTTTTCATTCACGATCCGATTAAAATGGGTATCGCGTTTTGTGAAATGAAGTGGCAATTAAAAAAGTTGTAACTTACCTTACGTGACTTTAAACAATATACTTATACTACGTACTTGAGATGATCATAATTAAATAAGAATATGTTACATATTAATATCGTAGATACCGATAGTCAGTCAGCTGTCAGTTCATAAATCCCTACTCACTTCGTAGGACAAGATATTCGCAGCCCACAGTAACCGTAGCATATACATAGTCTGTGTACATAACTGCGACTGGTGTGTTCTGACTACATTATGTTATTTATGTTACATTGTAACTAGCACGCGACAGCAAATGTGTCAAAAACGGCGCTACATGTAAATATTTAATTAAAATTGTAACATGAATGCTGAAATGAAATACATAAAGTAATTAAGTACTCATCCGTTTATTTTAATCAGTCCTTTGTCATACTTACGCATATTCCTAAAAGGCTGCCTCCTGCAGTTAAGCAAATTGATAACAATCGATATAAAAATAAAATTGAAAATAAACGACGCGAATGTAATCGAAGTCGCCTTACGCACGTGAATAATTCTCCCGCCTCCCCTACCGTAAGCAATGAAGAATATTGCGGAGAAATCAAATAAAAACGCCGCGAGGGGGAGCCGGGGCGCTCAGGAAATTGGAACAGTGACACCTAGTAGGTGGCGATGAGACCTCGGCACACCTGCGCCAATTATGCCCGGCTTCCCGGCTGGGGTAATGTGATGTACAGCAGCCCTCCTTTTTAGATTGCACAAGATTGGAATTATTGATGAGCGTAAAAATATCTCGATCCTCCATTTAAATGGAACGGTAGTCGGGATGACTGTTAAGCGTGCCTACTTATTCCGACATTTTCGTAAATCTACCATACACATTTTTGGTACGCACCATTTCACAATGCATCCCTCCGTTCAAATGAAAATAAATCAGTTTGAGACAGTTGAAAGGTCACATAACAAAACGTAAGCTTAACCTTCACTTCCAAATGGCATAAGTAGTTAACTTTTAAATATTAAACAGCTTGAGAACAGGCTAGATCTATTTATAGATAAGATCGCACCAATTATATTCCGCTCATCAATCATTATCATATCTAACCTCTGACACAGCCTTGGCTTAACCTGCAAAGCTAAAGATTAGGAGCACATAGAAAATTCGCCAAATATGTGTGACGCGGGTCGACCTTGGCGCCTGCAACTTGGCGGCGTCCGGACGACGCCTGGACCTGCGCCAGGGTGAGACCTTGACCAAGATACCATCCCAAAAGGTCAAATCATACGTCCTACATGCACCCACTAGCCCAAATTAAACGGCTATCTAGAATCTAGATCGCGTTTAACGCAACATTTATTCGCTGCGGTCTACCCAATACACGTCCAAATATATCCCAAATTAATAACGTAGAAAGCTTTTAAATACTAAAACGTTGCTTTGCATTAACCAGTGCAACATTTATTTGCGGTGAAACACAATTTTTTATTTAATTGAACGTCGAAACCGGTAATTTGGTTGACCAATTAATATATAACAAGTATAAATAACAATTAGGTACTGCTATAGATCTAATTATATATGTGTAAATCTATTTTTGGAACATAATATTAACGAACCAATGAAATTACATTTGTGCAAATTAGCCGAGGGCAAAAAATAGTGAGCAAAGCGAATTTTTAGTCACAAAGCTAAAAGCTATGCAAGCAAAATTTCTACAGCCATTTCACGGAATTAATTAGTCGTAACCACCAGGCTAGGTGTTTAGTTTTAACTGCGCTCTTCGACTCGGCTGCTCCAAGAGAACATTTGCGGAGACAGTTCCGTGGGCTGTAAAACAGGCGTTTACGACGAAGGCTGTAAACACATGCTGCGGTCCGATGCTCAGATACCGACCCTCGTAAACGACACGCCCTCCGCACTTACTCATACCTTATACCACGTCAAGCCCCATGCTTCTTAGAAAACTATGTAAATTTGTCGTCATACCTAGTAGCTTTAGAGTTATACGTATAAGGGCATACCTCTACAATATTGACAGTTTTTGCCATCTTCGATAGCCAGCTAACCTTATGTCGCGTTTTGTATGCCTTCGTAATTATGAACAGGTCAAAGAAATGTCAGACGTTTTATCAATGTAATGTGATAAGGGTAACTCATAATTTCTTACATGTTTTAGAAATAGCCGATTGGATCCTAATGGCAATTGAAAATTTGAAAAATTTGTGAAATTTAAAAAAGCAAACCACGCAATAGTGACGAGCGTTTGTCATTTGCCCTAATACTGTGATTATTACGAATTGCGATTGTTTTTTTTTTATTGTCTAGACAGGGAGTTATTAGAACAAGTATTAGAAGGAAAAATGATAAAACTTCACAGTGTTAGGAGAAACTAAGAATCACATAGGTACGTGGTTTTATTGTGGACAAGTATCGCAAGATATGGAAACGGGATCCCTAAAAGCAATGTGACTGGCTAAGAGATCTAATTATGATCCTATAGGGTGGGATTTCCAAACCAACTTCACGGTTACTTTAATAACTTTCATTAGGTTTGGCTACCTTCTGAAAGTAAGTATACGGGCTGGCAGGGACGGACAGTCATAAGAATAATCTGGCAGGCGATCGAAAGCCGAACAGGCTGATCGGATCTCGCCGGCGCCGGATTGCGCAGCCGAACCAGGATCCCCACTCAATTCTGCTCGCGTTAGAAATGTTCCGTTGAAATGTTATTGCCTCGACGACTCTAAGTAATTTCGGTATAGGCTGGTGTTTTGTTTCTTTTTGGGAAAGCTCAGATATTATTTCCATTAACGCAATGCCATCTCGTTTAAAAACTAATTTATACACGACCTTTTCAAGCTTTAACGCGAACTCGGCTAAATGACCTCTTTCAAGAATTAAAAGGTACTAGCCGCCTTTTTTCCCCTAGTTACAAAGTTTGCTCAGAAGACCGAAGTTTGTCAGAATTTTATTAGCAACATTTTAAGTTTCGAGAGCTAAGCTGAATTATTTAAATTACCGGGAGCTCTGAAGAACCCTAAAAATATCTAGTTGGTCTAAAAAGGTACAAGCTTGCACGGGCTAAGGGAACTACTTCAGCGGTTCACTATGGAACCGTAAAATATTCATAAGGTTGCTTTTTTACTAAAAAATCAGGTCGTGACCCAGTTTTTTTAGTCACAAAGATGATGACTCGGTTTAGCGATTTATTAGATGGCATCCTCGCGCACTGAACCTCCCAACTAGGAGATTGGTACTGACTAGGTACCATGTCATAGATAGGCGTGGGTACGTTATACCATTTAATAAAGAAGCCAAGCTACGACAAAGTTAAAACCACTTCAAACATAAAGCTACCTTTGTGGGCAACTCGCAGCGAAACAATCCGGCAACAATTGTTAGTTGTTAGACAAATCTGAGGTTAGCGAATATCAGTGGCGAAGGTGTTCGAGGTGAATCATAATTAATTTATAACTGTGGCCGCGGACCGCCGATAAGTTTCGGTAAATTTTCGGTATTCCGGATTAGTAACTTTGTAAGTTGAATTTACTGCGGCGGAGTGTACGTAAAATATGGTTAGGTGGGGCTAGTGCAAATTAACGTGGCTAGCTTACAACACGTACACGGCGGGGTAATAAGATGCCTAATTAGTTTAGGGAACACGAACGCCATTAAGCATTTCGGATAGTAACCGGTAAACCTAATACTAGTACACTCCGCGGCGTCTGTGTTTCGTTTCGTTACATTCGGACCATTCGGTAGACATCTTGTAGATGGGGAACTATTCCTTGAATTATCCCTAAATCTCTGGCACATAAGTGTGTCTGAAGTAAGTCTTAAGCTTCACATTTGTTTTTTCCGAAGATTTATTGACAAAACGTATACCGCCCCTCTCGTGCGTCCAATCACGCTCCCAATACTTGAGGAGGTTACGTTTAGTCCTAAGTAAACTCACACAGCGCCGCTAAAATGTTACTACTGGTCTACTGGTCGAACACTTTCCTGTATGTGGTACTTACTATGTTTTGCTGAATTTATTTTGTTCTTGTGTTATGTAAGATGTTCATAAATGATTAATCAAAATTTAATCAAGTAAACTAAACGTTTGTGCAGAGTGTACAATTTTTGGTAACCCCTTTCATTTTGACTTTCATCATCATCACATCATCATTGGCCTTTATTGAATCAGGCGTTACTTTGCGGAGATCCATATTTATGAACTAAAAACAATTACTTTGCTCACCCGCGACCACTAATGACAAATAGTTATATCTGTGCGGCAAATGTATGTTTCCATGCAACACCTCCGCCTCCACTGCTACACGAATCAACACATGCCGCACAGACCCAACTATCACCACCACCACTAAACTAAACACTGACGCGTTTCAGCACTCTCCACGAGGCCATTTACGAAGCACAACAACAACCGCTCAACATGCCACCACTTCCACTACTGACATATGTAAACCATGTGTATCATCACATTGGGTCTGTGTGGCATGTGTTGATTCGTCAATAGTCTATTGCAAATTTTTGTCATCAATATTCACAAAAGCAATTCAATCTAACACCTCCAATGTTGTTTTCTCTATACAAACAAGGAAAATGCTTACCAATTTGAACGAGTAAATCTTATCACACAGGCCACTTTATCCCAAGGGCAGGCAGCCCATGTCCTTCGGGACGCAATGACAAATGCAAACGGATCTGTTTGCAGCAGCGACCAGGCGGACATCGGTTACAAAGAGTTACACTACAAGCTCCATATTAAAGGCCTCGGATTCCATTATCCCCCGAGAGCCCGCCGGTCCTCTGGGATGTAGCGAAGAAAACACGAAAAGGGAAGACTAGTTCCCCGCACTTTGGATTTGATAGCAAAGGGTACTTTACAAATTATTATACTTCCCAATATAAAAGGTCCCGACATTTGAATATCTTTGTAACCTCGTATTTGTAACGATATCGTTGCTTTTTTTTCTAAATATGGAGTGCGTATTATTGGAGGCCAGATAAGACGCCCTTGAGCCACCTTGTGTAGTACTTGAATCATCTTGTTAAGTTTATCTTTGGATGTACCCAAAAGATATGGGAATATATTTTAAGTGAGTGTCAAAATTATCGACACGTTAATTCCAATAATTGACACCCTGCTAATGCAACTATTGGGACATGTATTGTGTCAGGCACAGGGACCAACCAACCAACCAACCAACCAAACCAACCAAACCAGCAACTCCGCTCGTGTTTTATTATGCCAACAGTAAAAGCCTTGGCCGCGGGACTTCCTGCCGCCGTCTGTTTTTAACCCCCGACCGAAAAAGAGGGGTGTCATAAGTTTGACGTGTGTATGTATCTAGCTGTGTGTATGTCTGTGGCATCGCGACTTCTAAACGGATGCACCGTTTTGAACACAGCTTTTTAAATCGAAAGCTAGTTTAATCGAGATGGTTTTTAGCTTATTTTCATCAAAAGCTGTTCAGCCGTTTTTGAGTTATTGTACTTTGAAATGAAAATTTCGATGGTTTTCAACTTTTCTCAGTTCGGTATGTAGTATTTAACATTGAGGGTAAATGGTCATTTGCTCCACCTTAGACAGGCCAAAACTACCAAAGGCTGACACGGACGGGAATGGAAAAAAAGATAGGCATATTGACTTTGATATAACTTTTGACGGTCAACTTACGATATGAAAACCTTGACTAACCTTAACTCTGTATGTGTCATTTGCTGAGGTTTTTTGAGTACATTAAATAAATATACATGCTGATACGATATGGTGAAACTGTGTACAATGATTTATATTATATAAAACCCATATAGAGCTTTTAGCTGTAGCAAAATGCACTTTAAAAACGATACCCACAAACATGGCGATGCGGTGGACTATAGGTAGGTATCGAATTTTACAAATGAAACTAATATATGAACTGTTTAGTTAAATTTTGCTATAACATGAATGACCTGAATAATCATTTAAATATTTTGTTTACATTTATCAAAAGGATTTTTGGAACTAGATTTAAAACATGAAGCTATAATACGAGTATAACTATAATGAACATGTTGGTAGATATGTTAGAAATTCAGCTCACATTTCAGCCAATCACGGAATTCCGAGAACTGGCGTTTATAGGATCGTACTTGCATTATCCACGTACCAGCAATTTAATTAATTATAATAAGCGAGAAATCAAGATATGCTATGTTCGCAGCCTATGGGATGACAATTTGTTCAATGACTTGTCGAATAGGATTGGATCTCGCAAGCACCTCTGTCACAAATTACTTAGTAGTTACTCTCTTCTGCCAAGGATTACGGGAAAATCTATAACTTCATTCAATGAATGAACGGGGCATGCTGGAAATTAACGGTTAATAGAACCTGAACAAACAGAACAAACAGCTGAATAGAAATGCGGATACGTTCATTACTGTACACATACGAGTCGAAATTTCTCAGTTTGGAATCTTGTAATGAACGACCTCGATCTCTATCATATCATAGCCTTTTCGGATCTTAGAAGAAAAATACGTAAATATTAAACGACCTGTTAACTAATTTTTGGTGGGGCGAATAACAATCAACGGAAATAGAAACGAATGTATCAGTATGAACGGGCTGATTAAAATAGGTGTGGTCAGTTGCGAACAGATTAATGGGGTGATAGCTTGGCACCAGAAAAGATTTATCGTGCTAATATCAGAAATCAGAAAGTGTGTCCATTTGTTACTCGTTTATGACCAAACTAATGTACGGATGTTTGTTGGTTACGTAGTTACTTCGTGTAAAGTGAGGGCTGTGGAGATTCTTTATCACGACAGGTAACATTCTTCCATGGTAAGTAGGTTAACATAAGTTAGAACGTAGGTCTGTACTATTGATTAAAGGTACAACTTAATACAAGTAAGCGACAGAGGAGCAACCATACAAATCTGCACATACTTATTATTTCAAAGAATAATCTGATAAACTTATAAATAAACGACAAGCCTCTAAGTACCAAAACAACAAAAGGTTCTTCTACGAACCTTCTAAAACTATAAGGAAATCCCACGATAAAATCAAATTACTGGGGTGGAAAAAGTAATGGATATATTTTAATATAAAACAGCACGGCTTTGGCGCAGAGATTACATCGATATGCGGGGAGCGGCAGGACCCGCCAAGGTCGCCGGGACTCATTGATTCCTCCTGTCTCAACGAGGATTACTGATCATTTGTTACTTTTATTTTGCGGACGTGGAGAAATGAAGATATTCCTGCGTTAACCTTATTTATTACCTTTATTACTGAGCGTTGAGGTGCGTTTTCCTGTTGGTGCCATGTTGTGATGAAATACAGGGGGCCAGTTAATTAATGGGTAACCGGTGCGCTAGTGATAGGGTGCACTTAGTCTGGTTAGGAAATAGAAACAGGCGTAAAAAGCGATGTATTTTTGTGGAGTATTCATTCCTACTACGGGTTAATATCTTATCAAATTTCATCAAGATTCACTGAGTTCCTACTTAACTGTGAAAATATTATAAAATAACTCTACTTTGACTTGTTCCTAATATGTCTTGCCTACAATCTGGTCAATTATGAGCTGAATTATTGCAATTAGCAGGCACAATAAAAGCAACGTGTGCTAAAGCTTAATTGGCAAACTGGAAAGCTCAAACATCGGACGCGCACAAAAGTTATACACCCGCGGCATCCAGGCTAACGCAAATGGGATTAAGTGCCGCGACTATCCTGCAATCCCGGTTAATGTAAAAGGCTTTTTTACTGAATTATGCAAATTTCATTTAAATAGCTGACATTGCCGGTTTATACACGCGCCTCTACCAAACAACGTGACCTACAAACAACATTTTCATGTGAGATTTTTAAATACAACGGAACAGTCAGCTTTAAGCCCCTACAATAAAGTCTTGAGAGAAAGAGACTGTAAAATGTTTAATGGCAACTGTTGCTTAAGTTGTATTCTTCAATCACAAGTGGGCACCCCGCCCGGCGGCAGTATTCAAACTGTATTAAAAAAAAGATTTTATGCATGGATTTACGGTTTACGTTGTTCTTGGAGCCGCCATTAGCGCTTCACTTAGCCGTTTCTGTGAAAACAGTTTTGGTAAAAAATCAAGACAGCTGGCTTGAAGTGCCGCTTTTCGTTTTCTGCCACTATTAATAGAAAGCACAACGAGAAGCGAACTTTTTTTTTTAAAGCATGGCTGAGGTAAAACGTTGCGCTTGTGACACGGAATGTCAAGGTATCGGGATCGATTCCAGGGTTATACTATTATTATGGTTTTCTATGTATTCTTGTTTCAGAAGGTATTTATGTTTGCTCGGTATAAATAGACAACAAACAATCGCACTCAGATTCCTTATTTTTATTGGCTTCTAAGCAAATATACTTAGAGGCAAACGGGAAATCAACGTGAAATGTTGGCCAGCCTCTAATGAAATACCGCTCAGCGAAAATGTAGCTCATTTCGAAGATGACGTCTTGAAAACAAACGTAGACTTCAGCACTCTGAAAGTTTGTCGCCTCTAATTTCGCTCGTATGAACATGTAGCTGAAAGCATGGATGTTGTTGGTAAAAAAATACTCAAAGAAGGTACTCATTTTAATAGATTATATGTAAGGTACAAATCAATACGTTATGGAGGATTTTAAACCGTGCGCTATTACTCAGTATCGACAAAACTTATGTCTAGCTAGACGTATATGACTACTGAGAAAAGATTGCAATTTTCTACAGGTGAGTGCAATGACAGTCAAAAATCTCCTACTTTCGCTAGTGTCGAGCGAGGTTTAGAGTCTGTCAATTTCCACCAATCATAGGTCAGTAGCTTGTCTCTTATTGGTGGAGAATGACAGATAGAGCTCAGTCGAGTCACTCAACACTAGCAATTCCAGCGGATTTTTGACTCGTGATACTCATTGGCTTGGTGGCAGATGTTAATAAGTAGACTAAGCCGCATTAAAAACCATTTTTAACCGACTTCAAAAAAGGAGGAGGTTCTACGTTCCACTGTATGTATGTTTTTTTTTATGATGATGATAAAGTTTCATATGTAGTTTATACATAAGGAATCCTCAATGTCTATTAGTGGTATTTCTGGTACTACCTTAAACATACTGTAAACTGCAGCAAACAATCGAAGCTATGTACCCTAAGCCACCGCAAGGGACCGAAGATAAATACGTGAGTAATATGAGCCGGTTGAGAATAAGGAACTTGGGCAATTTTCAATAAATACCTGCGGCAATAATAACGGCTGTCAACCAAACGAAAATTAATCGTGATAAAAACTACTGAACCGATTTTGATACAATAATAATAGTTTTTGTGACAGCTTAGTGGTTTGACCCACGGTCTCTTGAGCAGAGTTTTTCGGAATTTATATGCGAAATTACTTTTGTAATTTATTGCGAGATCTTCGGTGAAGGAAAAATTGTGAATCAACCGGCACACTCCTGCGAAGCAATTCGGTGATGTGTGTGAAGTTCCCAATCCACATTGGGCCCGCGTGGAACTATAGCCCAAGCCTTCTCGTTCTGAAAGGAGGCCTGTGCAAAGCAGTGGGACACAAAACAAGGCGTGTTATGAAACAAAAATTACGGTGTTTCTATTTTTACACGACTGCCCAAAGAAAAAGAGTGTCTTGTTTTTCAGGGTTCATGTAATTTATGGTAGACATTAACGCATATATCACGGTCTGAAAATGATTAGTTAAACCAAAATGCTCCATTGCGCTCTACCTAATACAGGATAACATGATGAGATCGTCATTCTGGTACTTACTATTTTTTTGTGGGCTATCTTTTATTTTTCTTTTCTGTAAAAGAAAAATGTACCCTCTATATGTTACATTTTTAAGGATAGGTACGTCAAGTAAAGCATTTTACGTAATCCATAAGCTTTCTTGAAGTTATATGATATGAATGCACATTTAGCCAAATTCGTTTCTTTAGGCAAGTTCCCTATTCCGGTGGCGGCTGCGGTGCGCCAACTTACATAATAGTCCGAGCAGCCACGATTGGGCATTCCGCCCAGGAACACAACGCTATTCCTTGTGTAAATGGCCACCTTAATTCTCTCGAACGTCTATCCGTGCTATACCGATCTGAAACCTGACATAGACCAAGCGGCTAGGATATTACTCCATTGATAAAGCTACAGCGTATATTTTAACCGACTTCAAAAAAAGGAGGAGGTTCTCAATTCGTCGGAATATTTTTAATTTTTTATGTTTTATTACTTATTTTATTACTCGAAGACGGCTTTACCGATTTCAAAAATTCTTTTTTTATTTGAAAGAGTACACTTTCTAGTTGGTCCCATTGTCACCAAGTCAGGATCTGATGATGGGATCCCAGGGAAATCGAGGGCAACCCTCAAATTTTATAGAAACGTATGTGTTTCATATGTTTTCGAAAGCTATTCAAGTACTTGCGTCTGGTAGTCATCATCTCGTGTTGATGAGGTGATGATAGAAGGTACAACTCCTTAACGGTTAGGAGTTGGAGGATAATATTTTAAATATTAACGTCACTAAAAATTGTGAAATAAAAAAATCTTTAAAAAAAAAGTAAAACCGCTTCATTCCAAGAATATTTCGCTAGCACCGCACCGACTTCATATTTCTGCTAGGCCATAAAACTCATGGCTTTTTGGGGATTATTTAATGTTTTTTTTTCTGAGGTTTCTTTTGAAGGCGATTTTACTTTTCATTGTCAAGTAACGCTATTGCTACGACCTTTCCGGATAGGAAATTTGGATCGTGCAGTTTAATTGAAAACCGGGGTAAGTGGCAACTTTGTTCTCATCCCGCGTTTCATGCTTGCCCGGCTGTCTGTTAAATCGTACGTCTGTAATATTAGAGCTTAGACAAAAAAAAGTAAGCTGAGAAGATGTATACTGACATCAAAGTGTTTAACCAAAAGCTAGTTTAATTTTATAAGACTGCCAAATACTTAGTAACTGAAAAGCAACACCACGATCTTTATGTATTAAAAAAATTATAATTATGTGGCCGTTTTCGTAGTCTTTACTATGTGGAATGAAATAAAACATGAAAAACGAAGCCTTTTGAGTCAGGCAGGAGTGTACTGAATATGCATGGCGCAAATAGTAACAGTGAAATACTTCAGCTTTAGTTGAATTAGTGAAAAGTACGGAAGTAAGTCGTGTAGTCGTGGTTTTTTTTGGAATCGTTAGAGGGAACGACTAGATGGTTGCCCCCGGTTTGCACCGTTCCTGTTATGTACGGAAGACCTTCAAATGTTAGGTATAAACTTTAAAGTGGCATAATATTGGAGTATGTTAAAAGTTATTTGGCTTAAGTTTAGCCTCGTGTATAAACCCCTTTGTTGCATAATATATCTTAATTATTAAGGTGTGTGGTGTATGCAACCTCAGTAAATTATTTTTTTCACATTGCGGCTCGAGGATAATTCAGTCGGTTGGTGCAAACTTACATTAAGTTTTTTACAGCATTATACACACTTTTTCTTTTCTTTTGTACATTGTTATTCGGGGCAAATTAAGATAGTCGTGAAAATTAAGAAATTACACTTATTCAATGGATAGTACATTCGCACTGAATAAAAAAAAGTAAAAAATAATTGGAACTTTGTCGAAGTAGTTGTATCTAAATGTAAGGACTCGCCGCGAACGCCAGGCGGCCGCGGGGTGTAGGAGCGGAGCGCGGGACGGGGTGACGTTTCTATGTTGACCATTTTGACTTAACACTTTATACGCGTGATCGGTGTTTGTCGGAAATAGTAAATCGTTCTACTTTTTCTAATCTAAAGTTTAACCTTAGGCTTCTAGTAGACCTTACCTATCAGAGTCACTTCTGCCACATAATAGAGAAAGAGCAAATCGACGGTCCTTATTAAAAGAGTCGGATCTGTAAAACAGCTACGTTTCAGGAGAACCAATCAATTACCTTATTGTGTATAAAATTTACGATTCATAGAATTTTTATATGAAATTTGGTATTAGTTATTGTTATTATTTTTACTCTACTCTAAAATTAATATGTAAATATTAAGCAATTTCCTATTAGAAGATACTAAAAAGTTACATGATCCTATTTAACCTGAACTCCTTCATCGATATTTATCGGAAGTGTCACTTACAACATTTTTGACGGGACTCAATAAACAAGACTTTGCCGGTTGTGTCACTAACAACATCATGAAATGGATTTATTCTAGGGTCTTATTGTAGCAAGAGTATATAACTTTTATATTTTGATATAGCATAATTTTTTGTGATAGATCCGACACTTAAATGACTTGCTGTTACTGTAAATCGTTTTCATTGTAAATAAAACAGTTTTTATTTAGTGGGTATATATTCCCGTCATCCCAACTTTACACTAGAGCCAAAAAACAGTAAAAAATACGGAGAAAAAATTATAATTTTGGAACGATAAATCGTATGAACATAATTTAAAAAAAAAAACCACGGAACAATTTGACACCAATTGACCTAGTCCCAAACTAGGCAAAGCCTGTACTATGGGTACTAGACAACGGATAAACATACTTATATAGATAAATACATACTTATATACATATTAAACATCCAAGACCCGAGAACGCCATCATCATCACTATAAAATCATAACTATAAAATACAAATCTGTATTAAATTGTACTAAATACTTTGTAAAGTATTAATTTCCTAATTAAAAAATCTGAATGTTCCAGAGATGACGAGACCTATTATGATTCGTCATAACTATAGGTATAACCTGGGAAATTAATGCTCACAAGGCGGGGTGTGGAGGGAATGGTCGAAAGCAGAAAGTTTGACTTCGGGGCTTTGTTTAGACTTAGAAGGTTCATTTTTTCACAGCTTCAAGGGACCGCAGGCTTGAGTATTTGATATTAATTTCAGTATGCGACCTCCACGCGTTCCAGAGAAAAAGGGTCTTGACAGACAGACAGACGGACAACAAAGTGATCCTATAAGGGTTCCTTTTTTTTCCTTTTAAGGTACGGAACCCTAAAAATACGAAAAGTGAGAATGTCGTAAGCAATAAAGTAAAAAAATGCATCCTGAAAAAGGGCGTAACAGCTATCGTGCATATAAAAAGGAAAAACGTAACTATTTTTTTTATGAAAATGCAAACTTCTATTCGTCGTATCTCTAAGAGGTTTAAATTCGTCTTTTTAAGGGCAGTTACGACCAGAAAAATTATACACACTGTACAAAATACTGACTGATTTTCAGATTTCATGTCATCGTAGACCAACGAGACCCAAACCAATCGACGTTGAAAAGAAGCTGATTATAGCCTTATATTTAGTCTAGTTACAACCCATTTTAACGAAATACGCCCTTACTGTTTTCCAAAGTTGATATACATCGGCGCTCACGCATTATTGTCGCGTAATCGGAACGGCGTACGCGGGGATGAATGGGGCGCGTCTGGTCAGAGTAATGTATTTATCACAGAATACAAAACAATACTTACCCTATTCTTATGACGTAAATAATATTTAAAATTAATATGTAAACTCATATTATGATTTTCGCTATCAGATTAAACGTTTGAAATGTGGTAACTGTTCGATTATAATACACATTAATTCGGAAAGAATTGTTGTATCTCCAGTAACGTTAAATTTAGGGACGTCAAAAATACTGTATCTCCTTAAAATCAACCATTGTACACAGGCGTGTTGTTGTATCTGTTTTAATTTCAAAATTGCGTTTTGTTTTTCTCTATTTACAGCATTTTGTCATCTAAACAGTAGAAGAACTACAAAAAAGCCAATGGGGTAGTTACCTTTAATTTTTTTCGTCGTAGGAAGACGTAGCATACCCTAGACTAATCGACGCGGGGTGTTTTTCTGATCAATTAAGTAATTAAATCGCCTTAAAAAACCTTGGAAAAAAAACATGAAATATCCTTTAAAGTCATGAGTTTTAAGGCCTAGCTCTAGCAGAAATATGAAGTCGGTGCGATGCGAGCGGAATATTCTTTGAATGAAGCACCGACTTCATATTTCTGCTAGAGCTAGGTCATAAAACACATGGCCTTAGAGGATTATTTCGTGTTTTTTTTCTAAGGTTTTTTGGAGGCGGTTTTACTTTTTTGTTAAAAGATTGTTATTTTGTTCAGTCATATTTAGTATAATTAATCAATAATTTGATTAAGTATTGGTTGTACACATAATCTAATGTCATAATAGCGGAAGAGCGGGATCTCCTAACACATGTATTTTGCACTTAATGGGAGGTTCCAGCCTTCTCTAGCATCTAAAAGGCTGTTACCAATAAAATATTTTTGATTTTGATTTTGATTTGATTTGAAAAAAAAATGTTGATTTAGTAATTTCGATCCCCGCTACTTTTGCTCACATCATGCATCAAGAATTGTGCGCCGTCGGCGCGTCAACGTTCGCTTGCCTGTTTTAATCGCGCGCTTGCCGCTTTTGTGGATATATTGCTCTATGATAATTATTTACAAAATTACAGAATCGCGTGTTCCGTATAAAAATGCCAATTTTTTATGGGGTGCGAATGTAAAACAAACCTATTAAATACTATTGTGAAGATTTTCAGTAGTTTCAAAATTTCCCCCGAAGTACAGAGATGGTGAAACATGGAAAACTACGATAAAACTACTTTCCGGGTGTCGCACCCTGGTGCAAAAATGTAGGTCATAATGATGTTAAACTTTGAATATAGGCCAAAACTAAAACACCTTTATTTCGTTCTAAATTAAATTTATTTCCTTACAAGCACGACTAACAAAACATTCATTTAACAGTTGCCGTTTGTCTAACCACAGCGGATCGTAATTAAAAATAAAACAATACACGCCTTACCAGGATAATGGAGCCAATTCCCAGACAACAGGGCTCCATCGAAACTTGAACATAACCGTATTACAGTCGCCCTTGCCTTAATTACCTCCTGTTTTAATCTCCCTGATAAACGCCGTCCTGAACAAATAGGAGGTATGCCTTGCCCCATGCTCATAACAAACATAAACGACTTCATTTTTCAACGCTGAAAGGATGATTTTCATATAAACCACCATCATACGCTTAAAACGATAGATTTAACTTTAATAAGATTTTATCTTGGTATAAAATAAACTGTTCCAAAATAAGCACGATGCTTATAAATCATAAATAAGCATCTACAGCTGATATTTTACTAAGAGCACTCACGTGATGGTTCTCAATGCCATTTAATTTACGAACAAAGGAAAATGTGCCATGTTCCCCAAAACAACACGGGCAAAGGGCAAGGAATGCCACTGAAATATCCTGGAAATATAAATAGGAAGCAAAAGCGGTTTACTATTATTACATACTAGCAATAGCCCGGACGTTCAGCAAACTTGAATTTCCTCACTAATTCATCCCTCCCTTGTCCCAGTGTATCTGTAGGCACGACCCCGATGAATTTCCTCACTAATTCATCCCTCCCTTGTCCCAGTGTATCTGTAGGCACGACCCCGATGAATTTCCTCACTAATTCATCCCTCCCTTGTCCCAGTGTATCTGTAGGCACGACCCCGATGAATTTCCTCACTAATTCATCCCTCCCTTGTCCCAGTGTATCTGTAGGCACGACCCCGATGAATTTCCTCACTAATTCATCCCTCCCTTGTCCCAGTGTATCTGTAGGCACGACCCCGATGAATTTCCTCACTAATTCATCCCTCCCTTGTCCCAGTGTATCTGTAGGCACGACCCCGATGAATTTCCTCACTAATTCATCCCTCCCTTGTTCCAGTGTATCTGTAGGCACGACCCCGATGAATTTCCTCACTAATTCATCCCTCCCTTGTCCCAGTGTATCTGTAGGCACGACCCCGATGAATTTCCTCACTAATTCATCCCTCCCTTGTTCCAGTGTATCTGTAGGCACGACCCCGATGAATTTCCTCACTAATTCATCCCTCCCTTGTCCCAGTGTATCTGTAGGCACGACCCCGATGAATTTCCTCACTAATTCATCCCTCCCTTGTCCCAGTGTATCTGTAGGCACGACCCCGATGAATTTCCTCACTAATTCATCCCTCCCTTGTTCCAGTGTATCTGTAGGCACGACCCCGATGAATTTCCTCACTAATTCATCCCTCCCTTGTCCCAGTGTATCTGTAGGCACGACCCCGATGAATTTCCTCACTAATTCATCCCTCCCTTGTTCCAGTGTATCTGTAGGCACGACCCCGATGAATTTCCTCACTAATTCATCCCTCCCTTGTCCCAGTGTATCTGTAGGCACGACCCCGATGAATTTCCTCACTAATTCATCCCTCCCTTGTTCCAGTGTATCTGTAGGCACGACCCCGATGAATTTCCTCACTAATTCATCCCTCCCTTGTCCCAGTGTATCTGTAGGCACGACCCCGATGAATTTCCTCACTAATTCATCCCTCCGTTGTTCCAGTGTATCTGTAGGCACGACCCCGATGAATTTCCTCACTAATTCATCCCTCCCTTGTCCCAGTGTATCTGTAGGCACGACCCCGATGAATTTCCTCACTAATTCATCCCTCCCTTGTCCCAGTGTATCTGTAGGCACGACCCCGATGAATTTCCTCACTAATTCATCCCTCCCTTGTCCCAGTGTATCTGTAGGCACGACCCCGATGAATTTCCTCACTAATTCATCCCTCCCTTGTCCCAGTGTATCTGTAGGCACGACCCCGATGAATTTCCTCACTAATTCATCCCTCCCTTGTCCCAGTGTATCTGTAGGCACGACCCCGATGAATTTCCTCACTAATTCATCCCTCCCTTGTTCCAGTGTATCTGTAGGCACGACCCCGATGAATTTCCTCACTAATTCATCCCTCCCTTGTTCCAGTGTATCTGTAGGCACGACCCCGATGAATTTCCTCACTAATTCATCCCTCCCTTGTTCCAGTGTATCTGTAGGCACGACCCCGATGAATTTTTGTTGCATTTGTTTTGTAGCTTTTAGAATTTACCATAAAAATACCGCTAGCCTCTCTTGCAACGAAACCAATACAAGGAATTTAAGACTTTAGTGAACCCGGTTAGAGGCGCAGCGTTTCAAATACGAATTACATTCGTTAGCACTGACCACTAGAGTGGTAATGATTTTATGATAATAAACAATTATAGCTAATCTATCATTCTTCTCTAAAATAAGTAGACGATTAATAAATTGCTTAAAAGATTAATTTTAACTCGTATGGTTCCTAATCATGCCTGTTCTACTATTCCTAAACTGTTGGACGCCTGAAAATCACTTATCACCAGTGCCACGTCGGTTTTATTCGCCGAAATAGAAAATGAACTTGCAAGTTGTCTCAATCGAAGCTCCGATAAGACTAAGACTACCAAGGGCTATCGTCCGCCGGCCAGTTCCCGGCGTGATTAAATGACAACAATATAAATGAGGGAGCAGCGGAGCCGTGCAATTACCCGCTGCCCGGCATCAATCACCCCGGGATAGCTTGTGATTTTGTTGCGCTATTTTTTGCCTCCGACCCCAACAGTGCCGCAATATACCTCTGAACTGAACTATGGTCATCAACTGTTTTTCAACCTGTGTACCGCTGCCCGATGATAAATGAACGCGGATTACCTGAAAACAAAGACAAAAAATATAAATTTCTTCAAAATTGAGACTTAACAAAGTATGAAATATTGAATTCATTTCCATTCCATCGGAAAACGAGATTTAAGACAATATCATATTTCACAGCTCGAAAGCGCCGAAACTTCGTGATTCTATTCAAAATGTAAATATATTACAGGTATGCTACAGGTGGAAACTGACACTCGGTACTCTACGCGACTTAGTAGTTAGGTAGAAATGTTTTTGATTTTCTTGTTACCAAACAAGTAAACAACACATCAACCACATGGAATTCTAAGAATACGAAAAGCGAAACCTGTTACTGTTTTTACTAAAGATAATTAGTATTTTACGCAGGATTCGTTCCTCTAATTTTAACAAAACTATACCTATGTAATATAGTTTCCGGTACTTTGGCTAAACATGCTTGTAACGCGGTTCGAATCATGTTCAAGATGTCTACTACAGTATCCTTTAATAGAGCAATTCCGGAGCGAAAGTTAAAATTACATTTCACGTCTGTCGAGCGGCAGTTACGTGTACGATCCGCCACAAAATATGGAGCTACCACTTCGAAGGCGTTACAGAATACCAACAAAGTATTCAATTGAATTGTTCACTCGACAACGGACGAGCGAGGAAAATGATACATTATACACTGCTGAAGACGTCCGCAAAACAAGATGAGGCCCGTACTTAATCTACAGTTATTTAAGTTGAGGTAGAAAATGGAAATTGTATACACGCAGACTAACAAATTACAGCACGGCCTCACAAGTGTCAGGGTTTTAAAATAATTAAAACCAGAAAACGAGGGGGAGTGTGCGGCGTTTTCCCGACCATTTGGCGACCTTACTTCAGCCCAGATGGTAATGAAAGACCTAAAATATTAGCTGTACCTGTAAGCGACTCGCTCGAAAATATTTGCTAAATGCAGGACTTTGCGTTTAGTTATTTTAAGCGTTCGTGTCTCGTCAGATTGAAACAGTAGGGAAGGTGAAGACTTATTAATATTGTGTGCAACTAACAAGCCTATAACAATAATTTAAAAGCCAGTGAACGACGAGTTAATGCAATGAACTCTGTTTCTAGTCGCTGTCATAAACACTCACCGACACAATTAAGTGCTCACCATATTTTTCCTGATTATTGTCAAAAGTGGTATTTTAATCAATTAATGCTTTTACAATAAATACTTAGTAAATAATATTAATTATAATATATACTATAACTGTATTATTTCGCTCTTGGATGAAGTAATATTTATGAAAAGGATAACTACTTATGTAAATTTATAACTTTTGGAAAGTTTTACTTAATATATAAATATATAAATAATGTAAACATTAAACTTACTTTTAGACTAAGTACCTAGCTAACAAAAGGCGACTAATAAAATTGTTTCAAAATAAAAAGTCATGAATTTAGGTATTATGAAATGAAAACTGTTCAATAGCTAACCCTTTGCTCAGTGTCTGTTGTTTTATTTTCCGTAATTAGACCAAGCTAAATTACGTAATAACTCGTCCGAATTTCAGTCCATAATGATCTCTGTCTGATGGATATAATTATCGTTATAGCTTTCGCTTTAATTATTTCACAAAATAAGGTTGTGTATTTTTAAAATCGTTAGGTATTTGTTTTTAAGAAAAAAAACGAGCGTCAGAAGGAAGGAAAGAGCGTTATCCAGTTCTGGAACAGTTTTTAACTCTAAGAAAAAGTGTTTAGGAAAAACCGTTCCTTCTCAATAAATATAAGGTGATCGGATACGAATATACTTTCATAATTTCGTTGGTTTGGATTCTAGGTTTGGGTTGAATAGAATATAGGCCAATGAGGTGAAAAATAATATAAGTAGAATACAGACAGATAATAATGACATATCAGTATGTACGATAGACTAACTTTTATGAACAAGGTTACTTTAGGTTACTATCTTACAACAAGGTTTCTTTTAACTTTGCGCTTTGCTGAAAAACTTCTCAATCCATGTCAGATCAGCACACTTATTACGACATTCATTAACCCTGACGGTACTATCTACGTTTTTACAGGGCGGGAAGCGTGATTTTTCACGCGCTTTCAAAGGCTGAGCAATAACTGAAAGAAGCCGATCATTGATCACGGCAACGAGGACAGCCACCACTCGGCCGTCGCCGCGTCAATAAAGCAATTCCGTGCCGATAAATTCTGGTGGCTTTATCGCGAGGCCATAATGAATGAGATTTTCCTTTTTAGTCCACCGGGGCTGTAAAGAGTTGTTTTTCTAGCGTGTAGAGTTTAGTGTCCGGTTGGCATCAAAGGTACCGGCTATTCGTTTAGGCCTCACTTAAAAGTATCAAAAAGATATCAAGGTAAATATTTTTCGTGTTCTGCTTAGTTGTATTGAATTTTGTCGGAATGGAACATCAAGTTGATAAGCTTTTTAGGGTTCCGTACCTCAAAAGGAAAAACGGAGCCCTTATAGGATCACTTCGTTGTCCGTCTGTCTGTCTGTCTGTCTCTCATGACCCTTTTCTCTGGAACGCGTGGAGGTAGCATGCTGAAATTAATATGAAATACTCAAGCTGTGGAAAAATCAACCTTCCAAGTGAACGCAATCAAAAGATACAGTCATTAAAAAGGTGGTTTCCATACAAATCGACGTACTGAGAAAACTTAAAGGGTACTTCCAGTTGTCCTAGAACTTGAAATTTTGTATGATGGTAGCTCTTATAGCACAACCACTCATAAAAGTCTCAATATCTTAAATTTTTATGTCTGTCTGTAGATATAAGTTGACCCCACACTGCGTACATTTTGCTTAGTACTCTGCTAACACTGGACTTCTTAAAACACTGGGAAAAAAGCGTTTAAATAAATAATAAATAAATAAATAAATATCATGGGACGAATTGACACCAATTGACCTAGTCCCAAACTAGGCAAAGCCTGTACTATGGGTACTAGACAACGGATAAACATACTTATATAGATAAATACATACTTATATCAATATTAAACATCCAAGACCCAAGAACAAACATTTGTATTCATCATACAAACATCTGCCTCGACCGGGATTCGAACCCGGGACCTCAAGCTTAATAGTCAGGGTCTCTAACCACTAGACTATTCGGTCGCAAATCATTCTCCGGAACCCTCGTGCGCGAGTCCGACTCGCATTTGGCCGGTTTTTTTCTTCATTTCACTGCTACAAATGCGCACCTGTGCAAGCGGCAGCACTCGAGAAGTATTGAGCTCCATTGGCCCTCAGTTCTACCAGCGCCAGCGCTTCAACTTTTGCCCCTCAAGCTATTCAACCTGCGCCTCCACAGAGCAATACGGTTCAAAAAACTAGCAGTTGTTATTAAAACGCAATACGCCACAACGGCACACATATCGTTGTTCCGCACCGACTATGTGGGAACGAGAGCGCCACGCAACTCGACGGTTATCGAATGCGATTGTTATAAGAGTGGCGGCTAAGTGAATGTCGATCTATGCCTAGCGGTTGTTTTGCAAACAAGTTGGCTGGGAAAACAATTTTATATTATTTCGTACTTATCATTTTTTTTGTAACTTGTCTTTATGACGTTATTTTCTACATAATAAAGTGTTTGCTTACTTAATTACATATAATATTCTCCAAACGAAAATAAACTTTGAGGATAAAAGTGTCTCCTTCTAACGGTCGAGCACGACTTTTCGAATCCTGCGTACCGTTACGGTTATCGTATCGAGATCGAGAAACCTCACGGGCGGGCGCTGTTCCAAACGTCATACAAACTCGATAACTTTACTATTCGATTTTACGTGACGTAGGTTTCGAATATTCGTACTCGGGCCTCTCATATCTCGGCCGACGAAAGACTTGTTTTGGGAGTCGATCTTTTTTTATGCATGGAAGACTGTGTTAAAATGTGTGCACTGTGTAGGTACTTCGTAGCTAGCAGGGTGTAGTTTATATACTTGCAAGTATAGCGGGAATACTATACGAGTTTGCCTGCTTGTTAGATGCACTGTGGCACGAAAACATGTACAAGATACAGGCGTGAGAAATAAACTGATTATCTTACTTTATACGAGTATTCAGCTCGTACAGTGACATAAACGACTGGTTAACATAATAGCTTTAACATCGGGCAATTACAGTTTTCATGCCGATGACAATCGCAACTATGATAAACTAAGTCAACAATAGTTTGCTTTTGCATTAAAAAAATAGTTTATTATAGCTATAACAGTTATTGTACTGACTGGCATACTCGTTCAATTGTTGCACGACATGAAACTGTCTAATGGTTACACAGATAATTGGCGGTTTGCACGACACCGCCATACGAAAGTGATTCGTCTTTTCGTAATTAAAAAATTCTGGGACGATGTTTCCTTCACTTTTAACACGAAACGCGATGTTTTACCGTTTATAACCCAATTACAACGAAGACAAATAGGGGACAAAAATGTCCACCTGAATAAAGATAGACCTACACTAGTGTATTTTTTGGTTTTCCTTGAGTGCACATAATTTAAGTAGACTCTGACACGAAAACTCTTAAGTAGAATAAGGGGGAGGGGAGTAGGGGGCTTTTTGACACTGTTCGGCACTGGTTGTTGCCTAGGGTCAAAGTCCATTTTAAATCAAATCAGTGAATTAAATAAAATCTTTATTTAGAATATTTTTTTACGAAATTAGTCTAGGAAAGTTAAAGAGAATTAGCATTCCTAATGCTTCATAAAGTTTTACACAGAAGGGTATATACTTTACAAAGCGCAGTAACGGTTAGAATCATAGAACCCCACCCGGCGGCGAGGTGGCGCGTAACGGGCGCCACGTGCAGGCCCACGTTTTTTCAGGTATCCTCCCTTTGGGAGTCAAATTTCCAATTCACGGGGCGTTCAGTCATATCATAAATGTGGTCGTAAAATTTTAATTCCCGACATCCCAAGTACGTAAGTGGGTATATGTGTAAATTTGTAATCCGGATTTTATATAATTCGTAAGTATCGGCTGTTGTTTACGGCGGTATTTAAGCTCGGTATTTTAGAGGTAGAATAAATATTGTTTTTAGGTAAAGTTTGTAGGATCGGATTCGTCTCAAAGTCAAAGAGTCGCGGCAAGGTTTTGCGGTGCGATAGAGCGCTTCGGGGCTTGTGCTGTCGGGCCTATTATTAGGAACTTTGCTTTAGCTTGGGAATGTTTAGCTTTTTAATTGAAATAGAAACAGTGAACGCAATTATTTTTTATTGATCCTTTTGACTTTATTATCTTGGGGAGAACAGACGCCTAGAGCCAATAAGCTCTACCAATAAAAATAGTTCTTGGGTTGCAACTGTGAATTTTAAACCCTACAGTTATGTTTCTCTCTTTGTGCATCACGTGACCAAGGCATAGGCATGAGATGAGTAACAATTTTAAAAGTGTCATTGACTATTTAAAACACACTGAACCATCCCATTGTCCGCTAAACGAACCACGGCGTGGGAGTGCAAGTGAACGAACTACCGCAAGCGGCTGTGCTAACACTAGGCTCTAATGAAAAGGCCCAACGACTAAATTAACTCATCACGACACTATGATTTCCCTCACAAGCCACCCACGTATTACGTTGGTATAATGTTACATTACGGATTGTCAGAGAATTTAGAGATATGGTAAAACATTGATTGAATGGGAACCATTTTGTCATGCTTGAGACTACCTCTTAGAAACAACATATACCACTAAAAATAATGTGTTTCATGCACTCGTACAAAAAAAAATAAGCGCTAGATCATTTATAACTAATGTTTGTAACATAAACGTAGCGCAGTTAGGAAGTTATAGGCGAGTAGGCGCGCGTGAGAGTGAAGTAGCGAGCGGCGCCGGGCGGCCGCGCGGGACCGATCTGCGATTTTATGTTCGCGCCTTCGAGAGAGATTTTTCTCAAACTATGCATATGAGGCCGGGATATATTCACCAACTTTACTCCGCACACCCTCTTCTTAGGGGACCGCCGCTATCCCGTTTATAAATAAATACAGCAAAAGCGATTCTTTTCTATCCACGAGACGCCTCGTACTCTTGACATGCACGGCCCACAAAAGAAATGTAAATACAGTTCGATATAAAAGCTTAGCCATTTCAGGAATGTCGCTATCGTTAATATCATGCGTTTTATGACACCATTTTTATGATCCCCCACAAGAATGGCAAGCTGCCAAGCAATTTTCTTAGAAGCCCGTGATAAATTACTTAGTTCGTAATCGCGACACAATAACACCCCTAATTTTATCGTCAGGTGCCAAAAATCGGGCTCTATCAGGCTAAAACTCAATTATGAATATTATTAATACGCGCTTAGAATCCGCGGCAATTTTTCTTAATTAACCCTATTCAAAATTCTTGGCTTCGGCAAAATAGGCTTCGGGGCCATTAGTCATTTGAAATTGGCGGGTGATTACTTTCGGTTGGTTTGGCTGGTTCCATATCGGGTTGCTGGCCGTTGACGGCGATTACCGCCGCGACTGTCATGGCCATCGCCGGAGATCCTTAATTACTTTCTTTGTGGGGACGTCACTCAGACGCGTTACAGGCGAGGAAAATGCTCCGATTTAATCACCGCCGCGACTAGTGCTGTCCCGATGCAAGCAATTAATTCTTAACACATTGGTAGCTGGGCGGACGGCGAGCGAATCTTGACATTAGCTACTTAGGTTTCAGACGGAGTTTTCAAAGTTATGGTAGTTTGTTTACAAAGGGGCTTGGTACAGTTCCGATAATACTAATAACCTTACTCACTCGATTTATTAAACTGTATTAATTAACTAGGCCTAATTCTGTAAATCTCGGAACGGTATGAGGCATATTCAAGAGGCGCGAATTCAATAAAACAAACAATTTAACGAGAAACACAAATTCGCTGTTTAAATCGCTAACGAAATAAAGAATTGAACAATAGAACAATAAAATTGTACAATTTTCATGAAACGTTTACGCCTGCTTTCATGTAGGTAGAGGTACCTACTTAAGCTTGACTGAAAACCCAGCTATCACAATTATACACTCAAGTAGTTTAAATTAATCTGTAAATCTGTTAAAGTTTCAAAGAAAGTTTAGAACGAAACAAATGCCTTCAAAAAGTTCATAGATACATGATAAAGTTTAAAATGCAACAAAGGTTTTGCTTATATCATAACGCTGAGAAACGACCTCAAGGAACTAGTAAGTAATAAGAACGATAAAGTATAGTAAAGCATTCAGTATTAATATTGGTGCGCCGCGGGTGTCGGCGGATAAACCTCCCGGCGTAATGTATTCACGGTATGATGTACGGCAAGAGGCCCTTACTCTTACGAAGTCTTTCTTTACCCTCCAGCATCCATCATAATCTCGGCGACTAGGTAAAGAATACCTAACAGATTTATATCTATTTGCCGAGTCTTAGGATGAGCAGGCGAAGCTTGAAAAGTTCCCTATATCAAATAACGTAGTTATGATTGAGACCTACGACATATTTTAAAGCAAAATATATACGTAATATACTCGTACAGCAGCTAGCGAAATAGAGATATAAAATTCGCTTTTTCATTTGCCTGCAGGATAGGTTAGTTAGTACACAAAATTTCATTTAAAAACGCATGTACCTACTGACTGAGTATTTTCATCAGGTTGTATAAAGTGGCAGTTGAGAGATAGGTAAGTACATTTTTTTATTCGCGAATTGCAGCAATAACGTTCGAGTGGCCCTTCGCAACTATTTGTCAGCACTGCCAGTATAAAACTTGCTAATTAACCAACAACTCACAGCCACAGAGGTAAAAAAATATGCTGCTTTAATTCATCCTCTTTGTCGTATCGATGGAAATCTTTTGTTAATATAAGTATTCATAAAAGGGAAATCACGAAAGAAAACGTAAATTGTGCTGAATTCAGAAATTTCGTTACTTATTTGGCGTTGAAGATTCCTGATAACGGGTGGGGGATGTTGTGAAAAATCTAATAAAGCTAGGATTGGAAATATCGCTTTACCGTGGTGCTGGCTTAATGCGGTGCGAGTCCATTGAAGCGAAGCGGACATGTAAAGAATCATCAACCATGTAAGATTAAGCTTAAGTCATATTGCACATTACAAAATTTCAACTGATGTAATTGTTCGATTCTTGCCTGTCCCGGCGCTCGGAAGCGCGAGCCTTATCGTGGGCTAACTGGCTATGGCGGCGCGGTCCGAAAATTATTTCGGACACAATGGCGAGCTATAGCGCCCTCACCCACCAAGGAGATAATACTTTTCTCATCCTGTCGCGTCGACCTTTATATTGTGTGGTCTGGGTGACGGTTTTATTATCTCGTGAACCGCTCGATTGCTTCAAATTCAGCATGTCACAAATAACAAGAGTTATGACCGGTGTTGCATATTAATTGTTATATAATACAACCAGGGGTAATAATTGGTTTTAATGCTAGGACTAGTTTCTCGCTTCTAACGGAAGCTTCGTACCTATTTAGCGACAAACTAAACAGAAACGGCTTCGTAAATTCGGCTTGTCATTGGCGTGCTAACTGGGCGGACAACACATTTAGCAGGTCAATCGAACAGCTCGAACGGACGACACAATTGACCACAAAATTACGGAAGCAATCGGTCGGGGACTGTCCTTCCTCGGTAGGTATTTTGAAAATTGGTAAAGCTAGTTTCGCATTAGGACGTCCTTTTCTAACTCACGCAGTACGACAGAGAACAACAAACTTGAACGGCGCAGTATCCCGCGTCCAAAATTAACCTCAAATTAATGAGAAATTTCGGGCGCGACAACCAAACACGATCCGGCGAGTTGGCCCCCGGTCACTGCAGCCGCTGTATAGTACAAGTATAGTTTCCGAGACTTGCCTATTGACATATTTAGTAAATTGAGACTGAAACAGGATTCTAATGTTTAATTAATTAGCCGTGGGTACAGCACGATTGATATTTGCATCGAAGGTGAACGGTGGGCGGAAAATTGTCGAAAATATACCTAGGAGATCACTTTGATGACTCTTAACCTTAAAGAAGGTCACACAGAATAACTAATAATCGTACACAATCACGTTTTAAAAAAAATCCTTAAATAGCTATACATAGGTACATGTGGAACCGGTGATTACAGCAGATTTGATATTTAAACACCACTAATGCACACTTTGACAGAAGTCAAATAACTGTCCATTACGCTGATTGTCGAACAAAAGGCGGCGTCATCGCGACCCTCCGTTAAAGGCGAGCGAGTCGTTTAACCAAACGAACCAATTCTTATTTTGAAAGCGGATAAAATTAGCCATTTAGCGAACAAGGCAAAACAAAGGCAGCATGGAAAGGTACCGTGGGCCGGAATGCGAGCGTCATGATTCGGAGAAACCTGGGGCAAAGAAACAGAGCCATGAAATCACGTCTTGAATATGCAAATCAGCGTGATGCTACGGATCCGAGCGCCATCTGTAGGCGACGTCTGAACGTTGTGTAGACTTGCAGTGACTTTGCTTCTGTTTTGTAAGCTGCAAGTTGGCGCACTTATGTTTTTTTGAAATCTTTAAGTTTATCTAATAGAAGCTGTCGGGCGCCGTATTTTAGGATCACAGTGGACGGAGTCACAAAAATGTTTTCAGGAGCGGTAAAATACTTATACCCAAACTTGTTAAAAACAGCTTGGCAAAATGAGTAGTTTTTCAACAAATACAGTTTATAACTTATAAGTCTTAACACCTAGACACGCGGCAGCGTGTCAAGCCAAGTTCAAGAAAAATAAAGTGGCGACGCAACAGCCGTGTTATACTACACGAACACTTACCCCTTAATAACTCAAAATCTATTTAACATGAACACGTTAAATTTGGTTCATTTGTTAAGACGAAAGTTCGTTAATGGCAAGCTCTTGAATAAAACTTGGCACCCGTTTACATTTCACCTCTTTTGTTCAGTATTGAACTTGGCTCCCTTTTTCAGATTTATGTTTTTGGTGGGATTACTAATTACTGTCCCATGTAAAGGATAAGCTTCCCAGGTCTTAAAATATAAGGGCAAAGCCTGTTCTACAAACGCGAAACCACAGGTTATAATTTAGTTTTATAAGCCTAAGTGCAGAATCACTCTCATCAAGGCTGTGTCAGTGGCCAGTGGTCATTGACGCGTGATTCACGAGGTGATTCACTGGTGACATCTCGCGATCCTTCTTCTTTTTCTTCTTAGAAGTTCACAATCCGCACTGGGCCCGCGTGAAAACTACAACCCACACCTTCTCATTCTGAGAGGAGGCCTGTGCCCAGCAGTGGGACACAAATAGGCTGGAGATGATCGAGTAAACGTAGATTTGATGATACTATACAACCAAATTCGCAACTGAATGCTATATGCTTGATGCAAGCGCAAGATGTAAGCGCGATGTGCTAACTATGCACAACATCTTTTCGCTCGGTTTGTCCACCGACGGCGTCAAATACTCTAGTCTGGCTTGGGTTCAACAGTCGTAATACCTACTAGTATGCAAATAAATTTTGTCCCGCGACTTGCGCTTGCGCTTCACGCACTTTTTATACTACCTCATAAGGCCGTGTGAGGTCATAGTTGTACTAATAAAATAAGTTGGTTTCATTGTTAGGGTTTCGTACCACGAAAGGATAAATGGAACCCTTTGTTGTAGGATCACTTTGTTGTCCGTCCGTCTGTCTGTCGTCCGATAAGACTAAAATCTTCGAGACTTCTCTTCTCTAATCTCTCATGGACTCGTAAACAAATTCGACATGGACTCGTGAACAAATTCTTAAAGTTGTGGTTTTTCTGTAAAAAAATTCTGTGTTTATTAATTCGGTTTTGTATCTACGACCCTATCCTGCCTTCATGATGCCAGGAATAAGTTACGAACTTTGTCAAAGAAAAGTCAAACCAATTCCTAAGAAAATTTGAGATGCGAAAAGTACCTAAAGAAGCATGAGGAAAAAAACGTCTTTTTATTTCTAGCATGATTGGTGTTGCAACTTGCTTGCCGATGTCGACTGTTTGTTTCGAACTAATTACATATTTCGTGCGCCCTTTATGGTCTCTATTAGCGCCCTAAGTAAACACCGATGTCATAATTTACCGCCTAATTAACGAAATTCTGAGTCCCTACAAAACTTGTTGATTTAAACGTAGTAATAAAACATACAAAGTACCTAAATACACTTTGAAAAACGTAAACAGAGTGATGCAATTTAAACCAAAGTTATTAAATACAATAGTTTTTACTTTATCAGCTACATTTACATTCACTTCTGTGACTAGAAAGAGCGACAGTACCCCATTTAAATTTAAACGTTGAAAGCAAGTATGCTCTGCTCCATTTTGGAAGTAATCGGGATGTGGGAGTGTTTGTACAGCCAAATTAAAATCTTATTTATCCCGGCATCCGCTTTAAACAAAAATGTGTACGTTAGTGTTACGCGGTCCGCGACGGCAAATTATACAAATTGCATTCCATTCCGTCGAAAAATATGAGCTTCACACAAAAAGGGTTGGGATGGAACGACACTCTTAGTAATATTGCGTTTTTGGAAGAGGAAGCGGAGGAAATCCCGTTGTCCCTAGCGAAATGATTGTTGTGTTGACAAACGAGAGCGCGGGAATGCGGGCCGGGTGCCGGGGTCGCGCTATCGCAGACCATCTCTTGTTGATGAAAAATTATTTTAGAGCAAGTTTTCGCGTTTTACGAAATTTAGCGAAAAATAATAACACAGTGATGATTTATGATCAAAACGTTTGGTCATCATTGGAGTTTTTGAAACGTACTTTTTTTTGTCTAACTTTAATTTTATTCAACAAAATAAACTGTCAAGAGCGAGTTGGACTCGTGCACCGAGGGTTCCGAGCCATCATCTAAATCTAATAATGTTTGTGCTACTTTATGTACAAACCGTTCAATGTAGGAAAGACGGACATGTGGACAGCTCCATCTATTGTCCTATAGTGAAACTAATGTATTTTTGTATGATTTTTGAAAAACCATTTACAGACACAGTTTTATTTTCTCTGAAATCTTCACTATAAGGTTTAAAAAAAGGTTTTTTTAGAATGTGCAAACTGTGAACTTTCATAACTGGTCACTCAAAATCATATTATTAATTATTTTGCATCTGCAAAATAGTTTGGTAAGCATCATCTAAAATTATTCCACGTTTCAAAGTAGTTCCTGAGATAACCAGCTGTGACGGACGGACAAACAATGGCAAAGGCATGGCTCCCGTGACAAGATGCCCAAAAGGCTGGCAGCGTTTTCCCGTTGAACAGCGATGCTGATTCGTTGGGAGAAATAGCTGCTAGCCCGTTGGTCGCCAGTAGCGTCGACCGCCGCTTTTGCAGATGTCTAAATAATTTGTAGGCATGCACCGGGACACTAAGTTCAAATTTATAAAATATTGTGTAAAGAACCTTATTTTGAAATTGGGACAAACGTAGATTCCTGGTCTTTGCATACAGCACGCTAGCTAGTAAATTACAATTTGAACAGCATTAAGCCGGTAAAAACGCATAAACCTCAGCGCGAGTGCAAACAACGTTGTTTAACCGACTGCTAGTGGCCGCGCTAACTCAGAGCGCTCGCCGGGGATAATTCACGAGGTTCTGCTGACTACAAACACGTGTTACTGCGCAGCTGTTGCAAACGAGAAGTCTGATGATACTTCGAGCATAAAAACGCGCTGCGGGCACTTCAACTTCTTTTATTCAATCGCTTGTGGAGATCTGTGATAAGTACATTATTTTAAAAACACATTTTTCTAGGTTTTTATTATTCGTTTTATAAATTAGCTCTATTTATTGGTCTTAACTACAGCTTGAGAGAGCTTAACGTCTCAATGCTGGGCCCTGGCCCCTTATTATAGCATCGCACAAATAAGTAAACTACGTACAACAATACAAACGCGTGTGTGAATATTTAAACTATGTTGCCGCTTCGCAATTTTAAAGTTTATCCAAAGTCAAAGATAATCCGCGTTCAAGATATATTTCCACTCGTCGCCGGATTCGATACGTTCCGTTTCACTCAAAGTTGGATCGTCGATCGGTCTGTCGGCAGAAATAAATAGCGTTTTCACGTAATTCGGGAATATTCCGCGATTGTGCCAAGCGCCGGCGACGACGGGAGTCGCCACACGAATTGCTGTGGCTTTCGTCGCGGTGAATAATCGACTGGTTACTTTCGAAGATTCGTATTATGCTTATCTCTAAACTTTAAATGAATCTTCATTTGGTACGGACGAAGGTGGTTTTAGCAACGGTACAATTAGATTAGTTACGACGTTGCGAAAAATACTAGTCTCGATTGCCTTTTGGAAAGGGCAGGTTAATGGTCATACTCGTTCAACTTTTTACTCATATAAATGGGCTCCCGTGAATAACACTCATTCCTTTTCAAGTCACTAGTTCCGTTGCCTCTTTTGTTTCCATCGTCGTCCCCGTAGTTGTGAAACCACTCAGTATGAAAAATGCTGGCAAATTGGCCTGGATTCTTTGCTCGCATTTTCTACTGTTTCTGGAGTCGCCATTTCCAATTTAAAACGGTATTTTGTCAAAAAAAAATACTATCTACTTATTTATTTGTAACAGAGATTCAAAAGTTGGGACGGGTTTAGACTCATAGCATCTTCAAGTCTAAAAACTGTAGGTACTTCTCTATTACGATAGACATTCTAATTCTAATGACGACGTGGTAGGACTTCATTTGAACGTGTTGTGGATGAAATTATATCTTTCAAGTGTTTCTCATTGATAATACCTAAATACCTAAGACCGCGTGCGCGCATAGGTAGTCGGTAGGTTGGCTTCAGAGAAGAGTTTCAGATTTTCAACAAAGCGAATCATATCTTATTTATACAAAAAAGTTTATCTTGCAATATTATTACGCGAAAGCCTGAAGTTCATGGGTTCAATAATCTTATTTACTCTGTAGTCGCAAACCATCCTGATTCATTGCAGACTCGGAACTTTTTAAACAGTTTAAATTATTTATTGCCTCAAAAAATGTTTTCATAAAATAATTTAATTTCAAGCGTGACTTTAACAAAGGAAATTTGAACTCACCCGTTCACAGCTCTACAAAGTATAAAATAAAATTAAAAGTATCCTTTCTGAAAATAATAGGAACGGGCTCAGTGAACATGAATGGATGCTGCCACGAGTAGGTACCTTACCCGTCATCTAGCTTATTAGATTTCTTATACTGCAATAAAAAGAAAGGAAACCATCCAATCATCTTAGCCTTGAATTTGGTTTATATTTGATTGAAGTTCATTACATATTAGCGGCATATGCTAAACTTAACAAATTGAAACCACACAATTGGCTTGAAACACTTTGCCCCGAGCCTAAAGATTGATCTTTTCTTTTGGACAAGATTATTTATACGCCAAGAATAGGAAAGATTGCCGCGACAATCTCAGAACTGCCACGAAAATACAAGTTCTGAATTGTTATTGAAATAAAGCTAGAAACGCCGGCCACTGCGAACTATAAACATAGCTTTATCACTCTCGTTCCAATGCACATTACGGTCTTGCAGCGATCCTTGCACAGCCATTAAACAAACTGTAAAAATAATATTCCAGTTTTATAACGCAATACTTCTTTTAAAGTCTATATAATTAGATTCCTTAAAGAATTTGCGAGAATTCCAGAACGTCAAGAAAACGAAACGCCATATTTTTTAAGGCTCCTCTGACAGAGCCGTTATAAATTTAAGTATTAATCAAACATCTGAAATCTATTTTTCAAGAAGATAAACAATGCTGCGGTAACGTCTTAAGTTACAATAAAAAAGTTTGCTGATCCCGTAAAACAGTGCCTGCCGCCATAAAAACCATCTCTCCGACATTTATTTAGGAATTATTTATTACCGCAGGCCCCTAAAGTTAACCCTAAATAGCTGTTTCAAAGTAAACAAGTGCTAATCATAAGATAATGTATGTGGGTTAGGGAAGGGCGATAAATGAAAAAAAGTTTGTAAAATTCAAGTTTATGCGTTCCGGTCATATTATTATATTTTATACTATATATATACTATATATATTTTCGACGTTTATTACGTTTATTAACGAAAGAAATAATGTACATAGTAGTGAGCTAATATAATCTCGACTACTAGGGCCCCCGTTTACCTACTTTGTTTTTATGACCGACTGTTAGAATGTTATTGTGTGGGCCAAGCACATGAGCCGTATATCTCGACAGGCAAGCCAGACCCAACGGTAATATGACCCTGCTTCCTGAAATAGTACGTACCATTATTATTATTTTTGACCTTGAATTTTTTTTTATTTCTATTTACTGTAAAAACAATGCTGAGTTCAGCTGTGGCTGCAGAAAATCTTATGCTTCTTATACGTATATGAACTCAATTAAGGTTTACATAAATGATTTGATGCGCATCCAATTACTTGTGTAAACTTTTTCAAATTTAAATCATAATTGTGAGTAAGGAAATATCGTCATAATCAAGACGTCACATTAAACAAAGGAAATGATACCGCTAAGTAAACGCTGTTATAATTACTTACCTGAGGACGCGCACAGGTGTATGTATGTACCTACAAACACAGCGTATCAATTTATAACAAAATTAAAGACACGGAGCCGAGCGGAGAACAATTTCTGAACCTGCCGCTAACTTCCAAACTTACAACAACTCAATTCCTCGTGAAATTCCATTAACTCAATTCCATGTGTTAGATCAGCGTGAAGTCTGTCAAGTTCTCGCTGACAGTTAAAAGACGCATTAAGAGCATTCAAGAATTGAAAATTGAGAACTTTCGCTTCAACGAGAGTTTTAACGCACTTTGGGAATTCGGGAGAAAGCGAGCTGTTTGAATTGCGGTTCATTAAAATTCAATATCAGCGGAGGGTATCGATCATACAGGGCGACGCGCTGGCGTCACGGGAGCGCGTAAACAACGCGCCGGCCGTCGCCTGCATCCTGCGTGGCGCCCAACGTGGGGCCATAAACAATGCAGGTAACTATACCCATGCCACGCCCGAACAATCATCACCTAAATATTAGCAAACTGGCCAAAAGGTTGGACACTAAATTACACTGAATATTTTACTTCACTTCATATGGAACTCGTATTTTATCATGGCGCCCAAATTCAACAGTATTGCTCAGAAATACTGTACCCTCTACGATTTAATTATGTCTCTATGTACCTGATTATGATTAACCTAATTATGTACCTACATGTGTCCATTAGATACGTACAAGTCAGCAACTCCACCTCCATCGGTAATATTACTTATATTTGTCATATTATTATAGTCTCTTTCGTTATCATTACGATTTCAAGGTAGTAAAGTTGGTACTTTAGTATACGAGCTAGGTACACCTACGCTCTACAGGTATTATATTTATGCTCCGTTTTCTATGAATAACAAGCTACGCAGATACGCATCAGTGTGAAATGTCGACCGTCGATTCTGATATATAAAGAAGATTACTATATTCTTAGTATAACTCAATACGAATTATATTTCCCTTCCTACGTAAATGTAATGACGTCTAATCCGTAACGGAATATATGGGTTTGTGGGGCTATAATACAGGCTTATATTACAGTAGCAGATTATTTTATAAGACGTGAGTGCGCGGGAACTAATAAAGCTCTATTTAATTTTCACGTCCGAATTTGGTCTGTTATGTTAAATTACACACCAGCTGTTACAGTGGGGTAAATGTGTTTATGAGAACTGAATATAGGTCTTAAGTATGATTCGCTACCTACATTGATATCAAAGATAAAGAGATTATTCTTAAAAAATGGAGTGCGACATTTTTGTAAATTTCTAACTCTTTCTAGACGTATCGTAGTCAATCGTAGTCAAGAATGTCAAGTAAACGTCACTAGAACGAGTCTCCTTAAAACCCATTGTCTTTGAATCACCGAAATTGTACAGTTATTAAACTATTGCCTGATGTTAAGTCTTAAACGATCCGTGTTTTAATTAAAAAGAGAAGAATAACTCACATGATTTAAGGAATTATTCCGGTCCAATCCCCTGATCGACTTTCTAATATGTTATTATGTTACAGTTGAAAGTCATATACTAGTGATACGATACGTTACGAAAACCAGAAAGTGCGGCTGATGAGTTCAAGCTGGTTGCAAAATTACCTGAAAAGAAAGAAAATTGCGAAATTAGTAATAAGTTACAACTGAATTTAAGAAAAGCGAAGATGCTTTAAAAACGGAAAATACGTCGCAATAACTGGCGTCAAGAAGATATTTGAATGGCACTTTCTCGTTCGGTTTAGTTTAAAAATATTGCCGTTATTTAGTTTAGTTGTAAAGTCAATTCAATTTTAGAGCATTTGTAAAATAAAGTTGAAATACGCGGACTACACGGATAATAAAGCCCCCGCGAGCCGGGCCGGCGCGGCGCGGCGGCCTCCATTAGCGGAGCAGCGCCTCGCCTTTTCACTTGCCGGCGCGAGCGCTGAAATAAAGCCATGAGAGCCCGAGGCGTCGGCCGCTGAGGCGATTTAAAATAATTACTATTTTAAATCGCCTCAGCGGCCGACGCCGCGGTCGACGACGACTCTTTACCTGCAATTTGCAGCAGTAACCGTTGTAGCGAATGTTATTGTTAGCGCACCGAAGCCCACAAACGCTTCGGCACTATGCTGCTAATACTACCAATTTTATTGCGGTCCGATAGATAAATTACACTCTCATGAAACTAACCAAGTAACTTCGGATTCGGGACCGTAAGCTCTGATAGAGCGACCGCAAACAACCCGACCGCAGAAACGTATAACCGGCCAGCAGTAGCTGTCCAAATGGAGAACCGATATGAACTGGCGGCCGGGTTATTCAAATCACATTGATACCCGACGGTTCCTTATTGCTGGATCCTTGTCTGTAAAACAAATCTCCGCTAATGTAATATCCTTCGACATCTGTCCACATAGAGGTAGATATTAGCCAGACAGATGGCGACGCAGTCATCATTTATTACTACGTAATATCAACGGTCGCGACGACGGGTATTAGATGTATGTACGACGGTATGTCTTCCAATGTCAGTCTGTCGAAACTCGTTGGATGCTCAGCATGTATGCACTAACAAAACCCCTAAAAGGGAGTCTCGAAGCTTTAAAGTTTAATAGGTTCCTCGCGCTTCGATTAGGTCGCGAGTTAGGCATTCCTCCTCGATCGTTTCACGTTACATAGTAGGAGCACAATAGCGTTTGAAATTTTCGTTCAACCTATGATGTTTTTCGCCTTGTGACTGTGTCTAGGTACATCAGGGTGTTATTAAATGCTGTATAAAACCGTCGGCTCCTTTCGAAAAAAAAAATCTTAGATATAAATATAGTTATAGCAGTGTGCCCTGAAAAGCGATAGGAAGACAAACATAATCGTTTTGAATTAATTATAATGGCAAAGGAGAACAAATAAACAAGGCAAGAAAAAGCTTCCGTAATTTGGCACACGTGTAAAGCATGAGGCATGACATAGTATATCCAATTAGTTTTTACAATGTATCATTACTCGGCCTCGGGACGGGATTTGTTTGGAGATGTAATTAATTGGTGTGTAATCCAATTATTTGCCCACTGAAAATAATTAAAAAAATATGGATTACTACCTTGTTTAACTGTAAATAACATAACTTTCGTTTGTAATTTTTGTGAAAGTGAAATTAGTACTTAATTTTAAAATATTGAAGTTCAAATAAGCAGCGGGAAAGATGAGTACCAAATTATTGAGAAACAAAATTTAACATGTTACTTACAGACATAGATATATTTAGAAGTAAGTTTAGTATATTTTCATTTCATTTGAAGTGAAATGTAATCATTTCTTTTGAGAAATAAAGTTCTTTAACCCAAAATATTTTTAAGTGGGTATTTTTACTACGTAAATATCACACGATAAAAAGACTACTTTGTTGTCAGCATTAAATCCCTGTTCAGGTATTTCTTCCTTTATGCTCCGTTAATTTTGGCGTCTGTTCAAGGTAACGTGTGTGAGGACGATCTTAACACATACACATAGCTACTAACATAAAATGTGGTTAAGAATACAATAACGACCATTGACGCCAATTGCTAGGCAAAGCCTGTACTATGTGACTATGTGTACTAGACAAAAAATAAACATTACTTATATACTATTATTAAACAACCACGACCCGAAAACAAACATTCGAATTCGAATCATACAAATTATTAATTATCTGCCCCGACCGACCGGGGGTCGACCCCGGGACCTGAAACTTACATTTAAATTTTATAATTTATTTTTAACTGCATTGTTCAATCATAGATATTCTTCGCCTTTGCTCACAACTGGGTGAAGTCCTCTTACCCAGAACCAGTTTGATGAAATTTTTCGCATTGTCTTGATTCTTTATTGCACAGAACTTCAGGTACTTTGCCTCGCTGTGAAATGCCGAGTAAGACCTTCTATAGCTTCTGGGAAATTCCTCGAGTATTGCCTGACTGAGCAGATAAGATAAGAAAAAATAAAATATCAGTGTGCAAAGTCAACATTAACCTCTCTTAGTAGTCAAGTCAACAAGTCAGAAGAGTAATGGAACTTAACACAATACAACCAAAAGTACATATTACTTAATAGGTAGGTATTTATTTATTTTATTTTCATAATATGTTTTACGTTTTACTTCACGGCGATTTCGAGTCACGTCGCGTTTGTAATAGCCACAAATTCTTTGTCCCGAAGTAAAATACAAAGTATTAAAGAACTTTGGGCATAAAAGAGCCGTAAGAGTAGCCAGCTTAAAAGCCACAAGGTTCGCCGATAATGAGGCGTGATACTAGACCGCCGGCGCGTTTTATTAGCACTGGAATATTACGCTTTAACACACGATATTACGGTTTTTATGTAACTTTCATTTATGTCAATTTCATATCGGGAACTTAATAGGCGGTGAAGTTTATTTAACTTTGGTAGCGTGACTTTTAAACGAATTAAGTAGTCTGAAATTTAATCTGTGACAAATATAGAATGATCTAGGATCGGAACGCGTTATATTATACATATAGCTTAGATCTGTAGCTAAAGTGTGCCCCGCTCTAAAAATAATAAAAGCTTGTACCTAGATAAATGTTTTCTAGCAGACTTATTCGCACCAGCAATGAATGTCAAGAAAAAATAACTTAAAACGTCCGCTCTTTGTTGACATTTAACTTTTGGATAACAAACCTGCTACGATTTGGCTACGAATAGCGCATTCGTAGCATATCTATTTGCCAGTAGCTTGTTCATCATTTTTAACACAGATTATTTACGAGTAGGTGGTTTCATGTTAAAAGTATTTACTTGCACAGAGTTGAAAATCAAAATACGAAACTACTCTAAAGCTTTAAAGCAAAAGTGTTCTGTAAATCTTTTATAACGAACGCACGCGATAATGTACCAATAACAAACAAACAAACCAAATCAACAATTTTAGACGTTAGTAATTCGTGGATACCCTTAAGAATCTCTATTTACATATTTTGCCCCATATACAGAACACACCCAGACCCGGTATATACGACAGTTTTGTGTAGTTTATCTACGCCCAATATATTATCGTCTAGCGAGATACGACGACAAACGCTCTATAGCATTAATTCTTCTCCCACATTCTCGTCCTTGGATTATATTCAATCCGTCGTCTCAGAAATTCTGTCCAATTAAGGAGTTGTACACATTGTGTTTACTATTATTGTGGCCAACTTGCTGGGCGTAATTATAGTCGCGTACAGGGGCTGAGGATGCGTAATGTGTACACGACTGTTATGTTAATATATTACAGACGACAACGGCTACAGGACTTCATATTACGAGGAACATTATTTACTTTGGAATAGCTAACGGAAATACAAAAGATTTCTGGATTGAAAAATGAATAGCTACCTGCTATTGTTAAATCTATTACTGAGCTCACTTCGATTCGAACTCCAACTGTTGACATAATATTTCAATGAGTACATGAGTACTAAGCAATGTAACGTTTACTATTCTTGTTTTAATCCTAAGGTATCTAAAAACAGCAATGTATTATAGGGTACCTAGGATTAAAACCAGAGTGAGAGAGTGCGTAAAGACAGTACTAATCTTGAATCTACAATTCGCTTTGATTGCAGAAGAGAAGGTGTAATCTCCCGTATCCAAAGGTCCCAATCCCAACCGACTCTAGCTATTAGCTTTACACGTACTTAAATAAGGTACGCTCGATAGGTTTGCGCTATTTGAATTTTATTAATATTGCTTAAACCTTCGTGCATACTTAAGAAATTTTCTGAAAAAAGTCAGAACTACAGCAGCGCTGGCCGTTCCAGCCGATACGAAGTGGAAGGAGAGAACTAAACTTCTCTCTTCACAGCAGTTCAAGGAGATTAGGTACTCGTAAGAATCGACCAGCATAACTAGAGGAAGGTTTAAACGTTCCATTTCGCAACAGGCCATGATGGTCGACTGGCTTGCACGATTGTTAAGCGGGCATATTCGTCCGTCGTATTTATTTATTTAAAGTTCACAAACAATGCAGCAACCGCTGGCTTGGGTATATTAAATGTTGATATGAGTATCACAATTACAATCACATCATCGTAGGATTCGTAGGTCATCGCTTAATTCAACCATGGTCGTCGGTAGTGGTCGACATCTGGATAGCTTTACATACACATTGGAATACGCGTAGTTGATCCTGTTCGAATCGATGATTCCTTCCTTTAATAGATCACTATGGTCCGTTGTGTAGAGCGAGAAGGGTGCTAGGTTTTACAGGTACGTCATTAAATCCATACGTGTCGTGTACAATGTAGGCTCAGCCTTACACGTAAATAATTAAAACAGAGGGTGTTTCTTTAGTTGGAGCGACAAAATCCATTATAATTAGATTTCAAAGGTTTCTCTGTAACCGGATTAAATCTACCGCAGATAGTTAGAATTTAGGGAAAATTTAAGTGGGTAGCGAACACAGACAACACTTTGTAAACACTTTTGGAATAAGCTTTTTTCGTGTAAATAAATTGACTAAAAATTCCGGGGAATAAATTCCCACCTGTGTAAAGCGAATTCCAAATGCTAATTTTACTGTTCGCCTTTGTTTGGAGATTTACGGTTTCATTACCGTCAATACTACTTTTGATTGTCCTTATAATATCGACGTTCAGATACTAACCACAGATATACTTCAAAGCTGGTGAATTTTTAAAAACAGCCACAATTGCAAAAGTTGCGATTGTAGTTATAAATGCGACGCGACCACGCGCCATGACCGGTGCCTTTGCTATAGAGTTTTTCTTTTTCGAAACTAGACCTGAACACATTGCCACTTGCCACTGAAGTTTTACGCTATTATTTTAACATTTTATTTTAGAAAGTGATCTGTCTGTTACTAATACAGTTTTCCCAGGGTATGCTATGCCACCTACAAACTTAAGTAAGAACTTCCACGACAAAGATTAAGGGCCCCATGAGGCAATTAGAAAACTTTGCGTGCCGTTTATTTTCAAAACTGGCCCATTTGTAAATTAAACAACGCACTTGCACATCAACATCCATCACTCAAATTGCTTTATAACTTTATCAGCTCGACTTTGACGTCACCGACTTAGTCTGGATCCAAATTATGAACTAATCGATAATAAAAGAGAATCGCGATGTTGCCTGGGAGATTTATTACCCTGATTTATCAAGATCACATCAAATAAGTGCTCTTTTGTGTCCGAGAGCGGCAAGTTACCGCTGCAGTGATTAGTCACAATTTGTTTGTGGAGGGAGCGCTTTCTGATTGGGATTAGGAAGCTGACATTTGAATTGACCTTTTGGTGTCTGAATATGCTGTTATTAAGTCAAAGATGTCATTTGTTTTTTTAAAGGGTGTGTAATCTTTGACCCTTTTGCTTATGCTTTGATGCGCGTTATCTATAATATTTTTAGGTGGATCTTCTCTTAAAAAAAAATCTTACCTAATTAATATTAAAAATATAATTGGCAACACCGTCCTTGTACTCCATTCTTCAAGTACCTAATCTTTACGACATTGCAGTGGCAACTCAACTCTGCATAATATGGGAACAATGACTATAGTGGGAAATAACATGGAGCAGGAACGGCCCAGCCAGGAATACACGCGACCGCCGGCCCAGCGAGCGTTTTTCTATACATGGCTTGTGCCGCGTATCAACCGCCGTGCGGTGTACATGTACGACCGAGCAATGAACAGAGAAATCAGATCTAATAATAATAATCGCTTAGGCGTGGACGCGTCGGAAGCGGCTAGGTTACGGCGAGGACCAGTGCCCGCATAATTTTCGCATCCCGTGCGAGGCGGCCACTGAGCGATAAGGCTTACCAATATGAAGCACTTCGTAGTGTACACATACAAGGGTTGCTTGGGGAGTTGTTCATAGTGGCAGTCAAAATACCTCCCCACAGGAGGCTTTAGGGAAGGCACTTAAAAACGGTAAAGAAGGAAAAATCCGTCAAGAAGGTGCCGACAAGAAATTAAATGGGGAAAACTAGAATATCGTTTAATTAACATCAAAGTATTGTTGCAGCAGTAATGGGTTTCGAATTCTGGGATTTCAGATATTTGAATTTCGGACGACAGATAACTTTGATAGAATATAATTTTTATTGTAACATTATAACAAAAAAATATTTTTTTTACAAGCACTAAAATGTTATTGCGGTTTCTGATTTAAGTTGAAACTTAATTATTCATTAGAGCTAGAAAATATTGGTTCAGCATTAAATACCTATTACAAATTAAGTCTTAGACTTTTCGTTATCTCTTAATTAAAAATATTCAGAGCATAATTAAGACATTTCGTTTCCACGAACACTGAAAATGACTTATTTTACGGTCGGAAGGTAATTTAGAAAGTCTAACTCTGCCTGTATAAAGCTAATGAACTTTATTCTTAAATTTCCATAATAAAACAACAAACGTGTTTAATTAAAATCTGCTATCAGAAACAAAACACCAACTGTTACCGACATAGTACATAACTAATTTCTGATAATTATTAAAATTAATTAAGTACCCATTGTTGTAAAACGAACAAGCCACGTTTGTCAATAAAAAGGGACGTTCTCTGTTTCCAGGTGTATATTTTCTCGTGGGTGTAGGTACTTGATGCCTATGAGCTTATAATAACCGGTATTTTTTCCCGTTCCAAGAAAAGTTATTAGCTAAATAATCTTCGACGTCAAAAGCATTAATACTGGAGCCTTTAAAACCCCATTCATACATTAGGCAGTGCACGTCGTCCCCAGAGCCCCTACTCCGAAATCCGAAATTCGAAGTTCGTGTCCGACCATCCCTCTCGCTTTCGTGTTAGCCTATGTTGGTGCGAGCGAGACAGTTGGATACGAACTTCGAATTCCGGACTTTGGAGTAGGGGCTCATTAAGGGGCAAGTGGGCGCATTAAGCCGGCCTGACCTCTGCTCCGCAGCAAACGATACCTAACTATTTACACGAGGCCTGCAGAAAGTTAGAGGAAATTATATGTGTAGGAAGTGGCCTGTATCCGGAATCTTACCGGACCATGCTATGACGCACGCATAGCCCAGCCAGCCATGATATGCTTGTTCTCGAGACTGTTTTTTATATTTATCAAAAACAAGAAACTCCAATTAATCTAACATTGCAACTCGATATAAATAAATATTATGGGACAACTGTTCTAGGCCCACGTAAACGAATACTTTTGGAGTCTGTGTTCCGCAGCTGAATACAAAGTCCTCCTCAAGATTTTACATAATCCGCCTGCGAAGCCCCAATTTACGCCTCGTTATAGATTTGTTTCACGAAAAGGTTAAATTTGCCACACGCATTGCCGATGCGGGTGCCAAGACTGCCAGGCTGAAATGGGACTGGGCAGGTCATGTCAGCCGCATGCATCCACACAGGTGGGCGAGAGTTGCCACAGAGTGGTTGCCACAGGATGGATGGCGGCGGCGCGGCTGGCCTAGACGACGGTAGCGGGATGATCTGGATGTATTTCTTAACGATTGGCCTGAAACCGGTAAAGTTCGGGTCCCGTGGAGGACATGGGGGGAGGCCTTTGCCCAACAGTGGGACACTTCATCAGGCTTACAATAATAAAATTAATTTTGTTATGAAAGGGTAAAAAGTTACAGATGTAACCTGGTTAATCGGACAGAAGTAAAACAATACACTCTTTTTCTTTGGGCAGTCGTGTAAAAAGAGGTATATTTAACACTTCGAATGTCATTAAAATCACCAACAATAGCACAGTACCTGAATTTTTTTGTCATTTTTAGTCACCTATAAAATAAGTTTCCATTATCACTTCAAATAGGTATCTTTATGAAACAGTTTTGTAACAGCGATAAAGTTACAAATATTCTAGAAACTATTAATTTTTAACCGACTTCTAAAAAAATAGGAGGTTCTACGTTCCACGGTATGTTTTTTTTTTATGTATGTTCATCGATTACTCCGTCAATTGTAAACCGATTTTCAATTTTTTTTTTATTTGAAAGGGTATACTCCTGGGGTGGTCCCATTGTCACCAAGTCATGATCTGATGATGGGATCCCAGGGAAATCGAGGGCAACCCTCAAATTTTACAGGCACGTACTATGTGTTTCATATATTTTCTAAGGTTATTCAAGTATTTGCGTCTGGTAGTCATCATCTCGTGATGATGAGCTGATGATGGAAGGTACAACTCCTTAGCGGTTAGGAGTTGGAGGATAATTCTGAAAATGTTAAATAATTATTCGAAAGGGTATACTCCTGAGGTGGTCCCACTGTCACCAAGTCATGATCTGATGATGGGATCTCAGGGAAATCGAGGGCAACCCTCAAATTTTATAGGCACGTATCATGTATTTCATATATTTTCTAAGGCTATTCAAGTATTTGCGTCCGGTAGTCATCATCTTATGTTGATGTGCTGATGATGGAAGGTACAACTCCTTAACGGTTAGGAGTTGGAGGATAATTCTGAAAATGTTAAATCAACGTAAAATTGTGAAATAAAAACCTTTTAACAAAAAAGTAAAGCCGCCTTCAAAAAAAAACCTTAGAAAAAAAACGTAAAATAATCCTCTAAAATAATGATAAATAAATAAAATAAAATAAAATGCGTTTATTTCGGACAACAGAAACTAAAGCCTAAAGTTTTATGGCCTAGCAGTAAGCAGCAGATATATGAAGTCGGTGATTCATTCAAAGAATATTCCGCTCGCACCGCACCGACTTCATATTTCTGCTGCTTAGTGCTAGGCCATAAAACTTTAGGCTTTAGTTTCTGTTGTCCGAAATAAACGCATTTTATTTTATTTTAATTTTATTTATTTATCATTATTTTAGAGGATTATTTTACGTTTTTTTTCTAAGGTTTTTTTTTTATAACGTTCGTGGATACAGGTACGAACAAACAAGTTACGCTAACTGATGTTATTAAAATGAACGAACATACACAGACAGGGGTTATATTAAATTATTAAATTTCTCTGAAAACATTTTCAAATGTTCCCGGTCTGCAGCCTTTGACGCGACTGTTTCAATACGAGTACCAGTCTACAAATAAAACAATGAAGCCCTCGGCAACTTTATTAAACTTACGAACGTTTTGACAAAAATCGCTCGTTCATCGTGTAACAAAAGCATAAAACAAAACGCAACGATACTGCATGTTTAGAATTGTTGATATTTTTTACTTTGTGACGCTAATTCATACCGAACAAAAATATTATTGGTAGAAGCAATAGCTGCCAACGCTAAGCTTAACTTTTTCCGCACTTCACTGTAAGCACTTTTATTTTAAAAACATAAAGCGTCTTACCAGGCCGCTCATCTTAGCGCGCTCCTCCAATTCCGTAAGGGAACGTAAACTACATAATCATATACATTATAACTGTAATCAGCAAACCTTGATTACAGTTATGCATCTCATATACGTTCAGCTAAACCCAGCTCTAATTACACGCCGCAGCTGCACATATTGCGTATCCAATAATTACTTTGCGTTAATGGAACTTTCTATATAGGCTTATGCTTATAATTGCACCATCATCAAAGGATGGGGCATTTTTCTGTGACCGTTGGGCGTGGAAATGAGAAGCAATTATACTGCACGCATTTCTATTTATCATCTTTACTGTCGCAGTTTTAGTAGAAATTATTTAAGACTCGGGCAATGAACATGATGTTTTGTTATCAATCTTGAGACCCGCAAAATATATTTTTTTAACAATGTATTATCTAAATATGTTTATTATAAAAAATTCAACGTCCTGTATCTATCCTGACTGACTAAAATATCAACGCAACAGCCTAAACCACTGAAGATAGAGACTTGAAATTTGGCACACACACACACATAGCTTGCGTATCATAGGTGTGTTACGAAGACATTTTCAAAATTACCAGGGGATAGGGAATAAATATGATTTATATTTTCGAATCAAAGTGGCTTTATCTCCGTGACTGTATGTAATTACTAGACTTCAAATTTGGCATGAAAGTAGGTAATAAGAACAACTAAAAACAGTTTTCAGGAATTTCCCTAATTCCCACGGGATAATTAATACACCTCTAAACAGAGAGTTATTTCATACAGCATGGATTTGGGATATAGTCAGTTAGTATATTCAATTGAGAAGTAGTTAGAGAGCTTAAAATGTTTGTTTCTAAAGAAAAATATGTCATTTATTACGTGTAAGTCACGGGGGCGAAGCCGCGGGCAAAAGCTAGTGTATACATATATGGATAGTTTACAGTACCTACGGTAATTAAGCGGTAATTATGTTAAATTAATTATCGTTTGGAAATCGAAGTAACTGCGGTCGTAGCGGGCCCGATCACGCCGGCGCGGCGGGCCATCCGTCATGCCGGAGCCGGACGCGACGGAGCCCGACTGATCCAAGTTGCAAGCGTGGAACAGGGCGACACAATTTGAGAGGTCTTGAAATATCCTCGGGAATATAACTTGCATACAAGTACGATGTCTTACCGCCAGTGGTTTTGCGACAACGCAACTAACAATCAAGGCAGAGCGCTATCAGGAGCTGGATTTAAATATGAAATCGAGCCATAGACTAATTTATAGCTCCAGACAGTCGCCAACACTGAGAGTAGCGGACCGTGATTTGACTAATCTCAGTGCTTGAAATCCTTGTTTTTATAACGGAGTGGAAACTCGTTACGAGTACCGCCAGTCCTGGGGAAAGTGGTTACCCACTAAATCACTCCGGAGTTCCTTGAAATCCTCCATACCCCGAGTCAGTTCTGTACCCCGCTAATCGCTTGCGCCCGGAGACGGTTGACTATTGGGGCAGTACACCGGCAGCGGTACGTCGACCCGCGGGTAACTGCACTGCCTTGTTTGGCGGCGTGTGGGGACATCGTATTGGTGCTGGTGGAACATTAATTAAGAGTCGCAAGTTCACTGCTGTATTTCAACTGAGTTTTGTCTATAATCTGCCACCTAAGAGACGTCAATTAAAATGTTACACACGACATTTTCTAAATCGAATGGCCGTCATATACCTAAAGTATAGTATACACTGGCATAATTAGCAGATCAGTGATCTGAGCACGAATATTCGAATCCTAATGTCTGGAACTGTGACCCCCGTGAGAGTATTTGGTACAAAAATTTTATAAGTATGAATTTCCTCGATAACGATACTACTCGATTACCTTACGTGGCATTGGAATATTCGTGCGGGGGCCTCAATCCCTAAGCGATCAAGTTTTGCTCAGCGTCTTTCGGGTTTACCGTAAGACGGCGTTAATACTTTCTTAATATTTTGACGAGAAAAAATATTTCTTTCCCCATAAAACCTTCTATATCTAGATCAACTTGAAAGGCAAAACTTCGACTTCGGCCTTAAAGTAGGTCGTAGTCGGCCTTAAAGTAATAGGATAAAAGTAACGTGACGTTATTCTTCAGCACCGCAGGCTGGCTGTGTTCTGATTAGCCATTCCCCTTTGCCAAGATCCTAGTGTGTGTAAGTATTTACACCTTTTATGATAGTAGACAAACTTTAATAGCTTACTAAGTCAGTCATATTGATAAAACACAATAGGTACAATAAATACAAAGCAAATATTCTTATTTGAACACCACAAAACAGTACAATGAGATTACAAAAATAAATAGGCAAACTAGACTGATATCTCATAAATTGTATTTATATTGTGTTCTTGTATGAAATTAGTATGAAAAATCTAGTCGAATTACAACCCAAAATTCAAAATGTAAAAAAAAAAAATGAAAAATAGTTAGACGTGGTACATTAACGACATTGAATCGCATTAAAATATTTGTATTATCGTTGCAGATTTCACCCCGGATAGTCGTCGCCCCAAAATTAACGGTATGCAGTATATAACCAAGGCATCGAAATTTGTTTTGATATTTCCCCATGCCTCCATCTATCCCAGCATTCAATTATACGAGTGTCACATAAGTTCCAATACCGGATAAGCCGGATCGAAGTTTATTACGAGATACATACCCCATAAAGCCAGATCACTGAGCTAATAAAACCTCCCTGCAAAAATACAAAGCGGCCAATAAAAGAGGACCCCTATTATGGCTGACCCTCGGCTGAGCAGCGGTCTGGGAGCGTCTCTGCTGTATCGGTATCTAATGAACAATAAACAAAAATACGACATTTGCTCTAAAGTTGAAACGTCGTGTTTTTGTTAGGCCATTTACTGTCGTTTCGCCCTCGTCTAAATGGGGGAAAAACACTCGCTTGGGCAAAGTTAACCCATCACACGCACACAGCACATTATCGCACACAAATCGCTATTATTGGCTATTGGTTAATCACGTGTGACAATTAGTTGCCGCGCGCAAACGTAAGTTTTGCAAATAATTAGTATATCCTTGTGGACGATTTGTGAATTGAGTCAGAGGCCCGAGTACGAATAATCGAATCCTACGTAACGCGTAATCGAGTAGTAACGTTATTGAGAGATTTGTATGACGTTTGGAACAGCGCCCGCCCGTGAGCGTGTTTGGAACAAAAATTTAGTATGAAGTTTCTCGATTTCGATACGATAACGTTACGTTACGCAGCCCCTAATACTACGAAGTGCAAAATTCCAACTTCGTGTCATGCCGTCCCGCTCACGCTAATATTATTTAATACGAGTGTGAGCGAGACGACATGATACGAACTACGATTTTCATATTTCGTAGTAGACCCTCAGGATCCGAATATTCGTACTCGGCCTCAGCTTTAGATAAAACGACCTCTACTTGATGCATAAGTACCTAACGTATAGACTTTGTATGTGATAATTCAACAAAACCTTTAAACTATTTACCCCTGATTTATGTCGACCTAGTTATAACAATGTTTGAGTGCCTTCAAAACGCAATATTCAGTATAAATAAGTCCTTTGACGGCAGCAATGTTCCCGAAACTAGGTTACTCTGAATAGAGCACGTGAAGGAATCTTCCGGCCCCGCTCCCTAACTAAACGTTTGTTGCCTCTACTTCGTGTCTCCAAATTATATGAATTACTACTTAACTATATAAGCTCTAGTGCTCCATAGGGCGGAAATGGAAATGTTCAAATGTGAGCAAGATTCTCTAGGATAAAGTGTAACGCATATGTAAAACAGTATTTTGGTCAGAAAATCATAAGAAATACCCTCTGAAAACAGTGTATGTGATCAAGATTTCTTTTAAAATGCGCATGTAAGTTTCAGCAGAAGGCTTGGATCTAGGAACACTTACTACTCGATCACATGTAGATTATTTTAATCCAACGTTACCTAATACCTCGAATACCTAATAAGCATAAGAACACTTTGAACACAGGAACGAACGGCGAAGCGCCGACGCCAGCGCCGGCGGTGAGCCCGACTCACGCGGCCCGTCGTCTATCAGCCGTGTGCGACATGCGTCATGCGTGCGGCTGATATCGTTGGTACTAATTAGTGCCACAAAACTGGCTACACAAACGGGGTACCGAAGTACTGTTCATACGCTAGTATGCTAATATGTTCGGAGCCATTCAATTCGTCGGCGCTCGAGTTATTCCGCGTCAGCGCGCGGCGCCATGCCAGACTGTCAAATGTTTTTACTGTCGTCGCACGCCGCGGCGCTAAGGGCTATTTTGTCTTGCAATAACCAGCCAGTCCGAAACATCTCTCCCCGAGGACAGAGGGTTAATTCGGAGTCCGGCCCAAGACCCCGGATCCCAACGCTTAAATTATCCTCGCGACACGTCGGAAATGAGGTCAGCCCCGCTGAATAGTTAAATTCAGGTTAATTGTCAAATCCTTAAAGTTTGAGAAACACATTGTCAGTAATTTTAATGGGACGAAGTTTGAGGTTATGTTTGTTAGTGCCTTAGCCCGGAATTCAGATGTTAAGGCTTTGACAGTCCAAATTGTCTTTGAAATTTGGTCACTAAGAAAATTCGTTGATAGTGAAAATAAAACCAATAATGAGATTCGAGCAATTTGCCATACAATAATACATTTATCACATAACTTAGAAAAAAATAAACGCCAATAAGTTGAAACAAAAAGGGTTTACAGAAGTACCATTCCAGGTAAAATTATAATTCTAACTTTAGTAATACTAACCCGTTGCAAAGACTTCATTGCTCTCCCGGTTAACATGATTGCCAACCAATTAGCATGTTGGCAGAGTCGTTGACTCGCAGCGGCCGCTAGCCCGCCACCACTGCCCGCTGCGCCGTGAATGGGAGAAAGTCCGAATTGTAAACACGACGTCACCACGGGAATGCACGTAAATTAGGTTTCATTTTCTAAACAACTCGCTTATTTGAAGTTTGAAGTAATTAATGAGAGCTATATTAATTATGTTGGAACGGAGTGGTTAGTAAATAAATTAGGGTAGTATATCTTTGTTACTTAATACTAATACAGTCATGTCAAATTCGTTAGTTAAAGCGAGTGGTCAGGAATACCATTTCTTTCCATTTGTCGTCACCCACCAGCCATTGCATTTTATTTTTTGAACCGAACTTTTTCCCATAGTCCCATAGTCCTAAATTAAACCATAAGGTAATTTACGTATTATACAGTAAATTAAATTAATTAAGCTACAATGAAAAACAGTTTTAAAAAAACTGGTTTTCGCGTGGACAGTTCTTGCGGAAACTGTTAAATATGTCAAAATAGGTTCTTTGGAATTGGAACCAACACTTAGCTTATAGAAACCCAAATCTAGACAATGGCCTTGCCTTGTAAAACTTTGATCACAAGTACACCAAATTACTGACAGCTATGTTTGTTAAAATAAATAAATATTCATCAAAGTTGACAGCTAGTTTTATGCAAATCTTGGCAGACCGGTGGCCTGCCATGCCTAAAAGGGTGTGTCGAAGAACAGAGAGCGGTGTTTAATCTACATAGGAGAAAAATAAGAGGCCTACACCTCATGCCCCGCAGCCGTTACTTAATCACCACAATTTAACGCTTAATGTTTATGTAATGATCCGTTGGGCATCATTTTTAACATAAGACAATGTTAGGGGCATTGTCGTGAGGTTAAGGGGTAAATATAGATCTGGGTTACCTGTCGGATCAACCTTGACCTATTCAAATTGAAATTATTTCGAGTGAAAGCTTTATTCGGACTATATACGTCATTATCTTTACGATACGTTTATCTAAAGGTTAGCTCATTTATCAGGGTAGAAGGTATATCACGGCATAGGTCGGATTCAGGTCTTTTAATTTTTAATGCTTTCTACTTAGCATCCATGTGAATATTTTCTTATAATGAACACTGACCAAACTAAAGGTCATCCGATGATTGAGAAAACTCATCTTCTGTTCGGTGTGTAAGTGATGACACATAAATATAACAAAAAGTAAAACCGCCTTAAAAAAACCTCAGAAAAAAAACCATAAAATAATCCCCAAAAAGCCATGAGTTTTATGGCCTAGCAGAAATATGAAGTCAGTGCGGTGCGAGCGGAATATTCTTTGAATGAAGCACCGACTTCATACATCTGCTGCTTAGTGCTAGGCTATAAAACTTTATGCTTTAGTTTCTGTTGTCATTTTATTTTATTTTATTTATTTTTGGGGATTATTTTATGTTTTTTTTCTGATGTTTTTTTTAAGGCGGTTTTACTTTTTGTTAAAAGATTTTTTATTTCACAATTTTTAGTTACGTTAATATTTAAAATATTATCCTCCAACTCCTAACCGTTAAGGAGTTGTACCTACCATCATCACCTCATCAACACGAAATGATGACTACCAGACGCAAGTACTTGAATAGCTTTCGAAAATATATGAAACACATGATACGTCCCTATAAAATTTGAAGGTTGCCATCGATTTCCCTGGGATCCCATCATCATATCCTGACTTGGTGACAGTGGGACCACCTCAGGAGTATACCCTTTCGAATAATGATTTAACATTTTCAGAATTATCCTCCAACTACTAACCGTTAAGGAGTTGTACCTTCCATCATCAGCTCATCAACATGGGATGATGACTACCAGACGCAAATACTTAAATAGCTTTACAAAATGTATGAAGCACATGATCCGTCCCTATAAAATTTGAGGGTTGCCCTCGATTTCCCTGGGATCCCATCATCAGATCCTGACTTGGTGACCAACTAGAAAGTATACCCTTTCAAACAAAAAAAGAATATTTGAAATCGGTCCAGCCGTCTTCGAGTAATCGGGGAACATACATAAAAAAAATAAAAATAAAATATTCCGACGAATTGAGAACCTCCTCCTTTTTTTGAAGTCGGTTAAAAATTGGAATTCTGAAATGAGTAGGTACTAGATTGATGCACCTCACCTTTAATGTTTGGGGCGAATTCTTTGATAAATACATGAACTCTTAATCAGCCCTCAGACAGGAACATGCTTCAGTCCCCTATGCACACGTGTAGGTATCGTTTTCGCTAATTGAATTTTGAGGTTGAATGCTCCATTAGACATGGGTGCAACTCTGCAAGGGTAGGATGAAGGGTGAAAGGGCAAGAGGTTGTAGCCCCTGTCATTGGGCTCGCAAACCCGTTCAGAATGCATAAACAGTTCATGAATGCCATACATTATGCTATGAATGCAATTAAGACGTTTGGTTAGCGTTCCCGACGAGACGCTGAAAATTTAATGTCGTCACAAAGTATGAGATTTTCTGTTCAGTAGACACCAGACCGCGTTGCCAATAAGTAATTTTCAGCTCGTGGCACTAATATGACATACCATGCATACCATACCAATATTATACATGTGTGTTGATGGCTTACTATTAGTGTTAGATTTAATGTTTTTACTTAAGAGGCTCCAATATACATATATGACTGACTTCGACCAAACAGACACAGCAAATTCGGCCAGGTAGACCCTTAAGTTTCGGAAAGTTATATCACCTTCAGGTCAGGTTAAAAAAGTTTCTGCGAAGTCTAATACTCGTATTAATATTTAATCGCTGTCTTCACTTATCGTATGACCGTTCATATGTATTCGCAAGACTACGTATTTATGAATTACGGTAGAGCTGGCATCCATAATCTATAACATATAATTTATCTTACATTATAAATTAAAATTGTTCAAATTAACCACCTTATTAACGACCAATTTCGCCTGGCGCTCGGCACGCGAAAGTGTTCTAGATCGCCCGATACAACATGACATTGTACTGCAGTATGAATTATTTACGTACGTAATTACGCTTTCGCTAACCTTTACAATAAAGTCCACATTAACATACTTGTTTTAACGGCCGTGTTTTTGTAGGTTACTAAATTAAACGTATAAAAAATTACGATGCATTTAATTACAATTAAATTTAAATTTTATTCTCTACCTGGTCAACTAATATCGCAAACGAACAACGTATATAGAGATAGATATTTTAATATTCTACTTGTCGCAGACAAATAAAGAAATCTGTAATAATAATATGTATGACTGTGATAATATTGCAAGAGCCAATATACATAGTCGCGATACTGATGTGTCCTGTAGCGAGCCCTTATTTAAAGGCCGTATAGAATCAATGGTAACGCGCAGCGGCGGGCTCGAGGGCCTCTAGCATCCTCGGCTCTAACCCAATTTGTACGAGGGCCTTAAGTACCCGATAGTGCCTCCGCTCCCTGCGAACGTATCCATCGAATTTTGTTAGTTGTTAAGCAGGCTGTTTTTGAAAGCGAACCTCAACTCCCTCAATTAGAGAAATGCCCACACAAATTACTCACAAAGTGCTCTTAACTTTTCAACTCCGATTTTTTGGAATTTCGTCAGGCAAACATTATTCCCAGTCAGACATAAAGATTTGGCATCCGTAATATCCCCGCCCGAACACAAACAGGAGGGATTTTGTAATCATTGACCTACAACAAAGAACGCGAAATTGAAATAAATCGAGATTGGCACGTTTTCGCCATTGTAATTTCACGCCCGAAAACTTAAAGAAGGTAGCGCCAATGTTTATTTTTTAATATTATATGTATATTCAACGTTAACGTCAATTTGGTGAAGAAAAACTCGAGCGAGTGCTCGAGTCGTCCTCGAAACAACTTTTATTAATATCGCAAACAGCTGTAACTGATACAGAACAGGGAAAGTTATGAGCGTAAGTGTTTCGGCAAATAAATCCATCGTTGGAGGCACTTAATGTCGTGTAAACACGAGGCGAGTGCAGCGGCGCGTGCGACGCCTAACGAGTTGGCAGCCAACACCTCCACTCGTCGCGCCATTGTGCGCGCTCCCCGGGACGGCGCGGGCGCGGGCGCGGCTCTCCCGTAACGAAACGAACCGGGAACGAACACACCCTAGAGCTTCGTTTACACATGCGGAACCTCCTGTGATAAGCAGTGAGGGTTGACAATCGCGTCTGTTGACGTGTTTGATCATCACAGAATCTTTAGTGTGTTCCATGTCTTCTTTGTAAAACTTTGGCAAAAGCGATATGAACTATAGTAAACATAATAGCGTCAACTTGGAAGATTCCAACACAGATGTGTGTATGGCGTAGAAGGTAGTTATCTATATAAAATATACGAGGTGTTGCCCGCGACTTTGCGTATAATTCGGTTATCGCTGGCTAACCCGCGGGAACTATACAGTTTTCTGAAATAAAAGATAGCCTATTTTACTAACTTGCAAAGCTTTTTATTAACTTGCAATGTATTGTATATTTACATAATAATATGTAGGCATGTAATGTTCGGGTCAAATTTTGTAACTGAATTTTAAAACAGTCTGAATCCATAACTGTAGGAGATGAAATTTAGCACAGTTTGGTACTGAAGTTCTGCGCCGTGATTTATAAAGGTACAAGTTACAATTTACAAGCGGAAGTCTCTTTCTAATAAAAGGTGATAGAATAAGACTTCCGCTTGTAAATTGTAACTCGTAGCTTTATAAAACACGGCCCTGGTAGCCAGGTTAGGGTCGTCTCCGAAGGGAACTCTTCAACGGTTAATAGCATCGGCTTGAAATTTGGTATGGATATATAAACTGGATGACAATACAAGTAGGTACAGACAACAATGAGTACAGTTGGCAAAAAAGCATGTTTTAAAAATTTAATTTTTAACAGAAACTTATTTAATGTAGGGCATATAATAAGCTATTTCTATTCCAAATTTGCACCAAATCCGTAAAGCCGTTTCAGCGTAAAGTAACAAACATAGGTACATACCTAGACCTATATACTCACCCACAAACTTTCGCAGTTTTTTTTATATTTGACTTTTACTACATTAATTCGTTAACGGGCCGCAGACACACCGAAAGCGGGCCGCGGTTTGTGCATCGCTGCTATAGACTCTGAGTGAACTTACCACAACGTGACAAAGTGCACGAATGGTCAAATGACCACTGGCCAATAATGGCGACCGAGCAACGCGACGCGACGCCTGTCGACTTGAGCGGCGTTACTAAGCTAGTTTCGAGCGATCGTGCTTTCGCAGTGCTCGCAGCTCTACGGTTGAAAATCGACTTTACACATGCATCATTTAAGGGTATCTTTTTTACTTCTGTCTTATGAGATCGCAAATTGCATTTTTTACAAGGTGCATTTAGGGACTCATACAGATGGTATCACTTTTAGTTTAAATTACCTAACTGAATCAATATACAAAGTTGTACAAAAAGTGTACAAATCATGAACACGGCTAAGCAAAATTGCACCGTTCCAAAAATATCTTCACTAACGGCTACATAACACATTAAAACAGCGCCAAAGAAAAATGTTGCGTTTATTAATCCGCGACGCGACCTATGAATTATACCGAGAGAAGAGAAAAGGCAAACAAAAATGTAAATTATGTCGACAAACATTATTTCCCTAATGAATTCTCTTGAAAATTTAAAAAACTCAAGTGCTTTTAGCAACAAAAGCGTGCCGCTATTAAAGCTGGATGCTAAAATTTCTAAACAACGTTCAGGTCGCATGGAAACACGGGAAGATGGTCGTGAAGTTGACCGCCCCATTTTGATTGCCCGCAAGTCATAAAATTGTGAAGTTTAATTTTGAATCACCCGAGAGTAAGCTGAAGCTGGTAATACGGGGATGGGGTTACAACATCAGATAAACAGATTTCTGTCAATATCATGTTTTCAACTAAAGTTGCTTACATTTTGTCTGGATATTGTATGTCGTCCCGTAAGTGAAGGCAAGAGAATTTAAAAAAATATTTCTTGTGGCTATAATAGGGCGAGTAGGTTAGGTACATCCGAAGGTTACGTACATTGAAGATATCTGTAGTCTAGTAACTCTATACTGGGGCAACAAGGTTCAACATAGATAGTTAGGGCGTCGCAGCTCGATGCCTTTGAAGGCAAAGTGTCGGAAATTTACAATTCGTGAGCTTATTTCGTCGCTTCTTCAATCTCGCGCACTCTTGTCAAAATCAAGTTGCAATTGTGCAAGTCCTGAATGGCACTTACTTAACTCCTTTAAAACTCATAAAAATAAAAAGTAACTTAAGTACATAATATGGTTAATAAGGTCGGGGAAAATACAGTTGAGCACACCGAGCATTAAATGATTATAAGTAGTTAACCGAGCTGCCATTTTAATTGAGCCCATCAAACGACTCATGTTCATTAGTGACACTTATTCATCAATCGCAAATCCAACGGGCGATGCCAAAATACGTAATAAACAACCAACGAACCAGTAGGTATTTAGTGAAATTGTATCCGCTGTGAATTGTGAACCGTTTGTGGGCGCGGTATCGTCCGATTTCCCACTGTTTACGCACGACCAGTTGCTTTGATTTCGACATAATTGCATCGCATTTTCTACAAATAACAGTATAATTATATTATCACTCCTTTTTATCGACCTTCTACCTTTTTCAACGCTTTAGGGGAAGATTGGGGCCCTTCGTAAATAGTAAGTCACTGTATTTAAATTAATGATTATAATAGGTATTACAATTTTGTTGTAATTCCTAAGTGTTTTATTAGTATGCTAATATAATTTGTTTTCGACCTTCGAGGTAGATTCATACACACCCCTAGGGGAAACTACGAACGTACAAAACGTGTACGAATGCTCCTGTTAATTAATAATTTTACTAAATTGCTAAATAAGGGAACTTAAAATACTGACTGATTACCAAAGAAGTGTAACATTTACCATGTTATAAGTATAACTTAAAGCAATTAGTTTGGTGACTGAATGTTTTTAAAATAAGTTGCCAATTTGTGTTGTTATTCTCTTCCTATAAAAGATCATTTTGATAATTATAGACCATTGCCTGTCCGTCCGTCCGACTGCAGCGGGCCACAAATGTTGGCCCATCGTCGCTCTCAACCGTCGAGATTTGACAAATCACGCTATAATTCTTTCTCATGACGCGTGACCAGAAAGTTGCTTTAGCTTTCGTAAAAAATGTTGGAACCCTTATTATGACAAATAGTGACATTGATTGTCACCATTTCCACTCGACAAAAAATTAGACTATAGTTTTTCATGCGTAGCCATTTCAAAAATTACGCTCAGAGTTGATATGACTGTCTTTTTTTATTTCCGCTTCGAAGCTTGACGAGCTGGAAGATGTATTGCTGTCGAACAATAAGTTACAAGTAACATTTTATTCCACTTGCGTCTCCGGTACCTATACAACACGTAAACAAAACTAAAAACTACGTGACGAATACTGCGCCTGAAATACATTTAGTAATGACGTTGTAGCTTTTCAAAGATATTTTGTGTAGTCATTGAAGCAGATGAAGAAGTGTGATATGGGATATGGGTGACATTCAGGAAATGCCTGTAACACCTACGTGTTTCTTGCTATACAAAACACATTACACACGTTACACATTTTACAATTTATTCCAATTAAATTTTGGTAATTTCCGAGACAAAACGAATTAGTTGAATACAATTTAGACACTATCACAATTCAAGATGGCAAGGGATATTTCGAGTAAAGAATAGGATAGCATCAATGCCCACCCCACAGAATAGGTTAACAAACATGCAGATGCATAAATACCTGAACATATTTATATACGTGTAGTGTCCCTCATAAACGTGCGAATTGAATATGACGTGTGTTTGCATTTATTGCATTACGTGAGCAATCTAAAAAGCCGAACTACCCCCGGAAAGCTATGCGATAAATTGATATGTACGAATGGACAATGGTAGCCGGCTTTGTAGGTTCATTCAGAGCAAAGACAAAGCACTGCACTTTCGCAAAAGGGGTACGAATGGTACGATTCCGGGGTTGGACTTATTGTTATGTTCATATGCAAAATTGTAAGCCGTGCTTCACTTTGACTGCGAAATTTCAGCTTAATTTCGGCTAAATTCAGGGTCTGCTGGAGCATTTGACGATGTCAGCGTGGGGCATAGGTACGCGATAGCCTACACAAAATTGTGTGGATTCTTTTATATTTATCGATGGAAATCATGCAAGCGGGTTACATGATGATAAACAAACCGTCACAAAACATTGTAGCTAACCACTGAGAAAGAACTGACATTGGGAGATTACGGATTAGGTCCTTAGTACCTCGATATTTTATATTTGTCAACATTAGTAAAGTCTCGGTACCAAATAATCACTAAGTTCTACAAAATAAAGCAATTTGGCAAAAGAAATAATTATTTTCGAGAAAGCAATTCTGGGCCTCCTTTATTATTAAATCGTTGCAAAATATCAGCGAAGTACGAGGGGCGGCTGAAAAGTAATCTACCTAACAATGAAACAAAAGACTGTCGTGGCTAGTAAAATGCACTTATAAAAATTTTCAAATATTGAATTTAAACCATTAAAAAAAAATTTCGGTTTGTCGTCAAAAAAGTCAGTAACCGCAGCCTTCATTTCGTCATCGGTCATAAACCTTCGTCCCCTGAGGTCTTTCTTGAGAAGTCTAAACAGAAAATAGTCACAGGGGGCTAAATCTGAACTATAAGGGGGGTGGTCAATGGTTTCGAAGCCATTGTCTTTAATTGCTAGCTTCGTTGTGCGGGCGGTATGCACTGGTCGTGCAAAATCAGAATTTCTTTGCTTCTCGCCGTTTTTCTTTTATTGTCTCTCTTAGTTGATATAGTAAGTTTGAGTAAAAATCAGCATTCATTGTAGTTTTCTTCGGTAAATAATCTATGAGCAAAATCTCTTCTGTGTCCCAAAAGATTGTAGCCATAAGTTTACCTGCCGATGGACAGACCTTGAATTTCCGAGGCGGCTTCTCATCCTTAAATTTCCACTGTAACGACTCTTGCGTACTTTCCGGGTCCCATTGTCGAATCCAAGTCTCATCACATGTTACAATTCTAGAAATTATTTCTTCCTCTTTCCCTCGACTCATGTCCAAAAACTCTTCGCAACATTTGACACGCCTCTCCATGTCAAATGCAGTCAACATTCTGGGGCCCCAATGTGCACTAACCTTGGACATGTTCAAATGCTCATGAATTATTTCATTGACTCGCTCTTTACTGACGCCCACATCTCTAGCTATCTCCCACTGCTTCACTCGTCGGTCCTCTAATATAATTTTTTTCACCCTGGCTATATTTTCATCGGTGACGGCCGAAACTGGTCTTCCGCTACGAGGATCATCTTCCAGGCTCTCACGACCTAACTTAAACTGCTTTGACCAAAACATTATATTAACAAATTCGGAAGAACACGAACTGCCAAACACACGTAACATACGCTGTCTGATCTCCGAAGGCGTATTCCCTTCTTTAGTCAAAAACTTAATCACCGCACGCTGCTCGATTTTATCCATTTTCACTTTTTCTACCGACATGTTTGAAACAATTGTAGGAGACAAACAAACGTGATGCAATAAACAAATGAATGTAATACATTTTGAAAATAGAATAACAAACGAATATAAATCCATACCAGCAAGCATTATTTTTGTATATATTTCTGACCAAGGAGATTACTTATCAGCCGCCCCTCGTAACGTGGCCAAAATTCAAAATCTATTCCTAATATCGGTTAACGAATTAATAATTTAATATTTCAACACGAATAACACCGGTACTTCGGTATAAACAATTCATGGAATCGAGCATTCCTCGATTTAGACATGAAGTAATAACGGCTAACAGTTCGAGAAATTTAACTTTGCCCAACTCACCGTCGAGGAAATCAAAACAAATTGAGGGTCATTTCAAGTTTATATTTAGTTTTGTTTAGAAGTTTACAAGGAAAATGTCTACAGCGTGGAGGTGGCGTTGATGTCTTTCACGAGTCGTAACGCTACGAGATTTCGTAGCTAGCGGCTACGGCGGGAAGCGACACGTTTCAGGACTGCTACGCAGTAACACGGATATTCCTCGCTTGTGTCACAGTGCGTCTCATTCTGACTATCCCATTTAAAAAGAGACGCGTACAGTGACGAACAAAATCGTAGTCAGTGGTGTTACGCAAGTAGGCTATAAATAACCAGCTTGTAAGCAGGTAGCAGGCACGTTGTATGGTAAAATAATGCGTTGACAAATTCATGTCGATGAAATAAATCAACTTTGGTTGCGGGATTAAGCGGTATGACTGATGCGTGCGACTGATGTATTACTTTTGTGGGTTACAGAAAATGAAATTATTAATAGAGATAAATAAAAAAGCAGCGCACGATCAGTCTCAACATTTATTGAAAATGAATAGTTTAATTTAAAAAATGTCAAATTAGTAAAAACTGACAACATACTCTAAAGATTGTATGAGGTATTGAGGTAAACGGTACCTTAAGAAAAATTGTGCATTCTAAGAATGTGAAATTTAGGTAAACCATTTTTTATCGACACATTTTTTACTTTTTTTCCTAGACTAAAACTGTAATCAAGTCAACAGATTTACAGCTAAACTAGCCGCAAGCTTAACAGTTTCCTAACTTGTCCGATTCCCGAAACATAACAAAAGGGACCGCCTCGAGTTGATCTCTAAAAGAAATCTCATTAAAGTGTCTCGCTGAACTGAATAACGCGCGCCCCAGGAATACTGATCCAGCGAGATTCAAGCAAGTGCTTGATTAACTGGGAATTTTCTTACAATTAAACGCCACTGTTACTTTTAACCATTTCATGCCAAGCGTGGTTAAAAGTACGAGCTTGAAACGTATGCTAATAACGTGACAGGTCTTGAAAAGCGATTCGCTTTCAAACTAGTCAAATTTAATGTGGCGGTCGCCTTCCGATATTTGCTTTTCAGTTTTTCAGTGGTGGTACACAAACATACTATAAAATAATATATAAAAATATGTAAACAATTATTGAAAGACGACTTTAGGTACTTTACCAGTTTTAATGTTCGTTCAAATCGGTTGTTTCAATTGTAATATTTTCAAGTAGGTAAGTAATCCTAAATAATGTTTATTTTTAGTATTTTTTTAAACGAAGATATTATAATGGGTAATGGCAGTTTACTTTGATAGCTTAAGCATTACTTTTGATGAAAAGGCAAAAGCTTAAACTAAAAAGCTCGTAAAGGTCATATTTCTCGGTCTTTAACTTTATTAGCAGCTTAACAAATGGTATTTAAGTCTGCGTCTCTGTGGCATGACACGACAGGTCAGCGCAACGGATCAGAGCTAAGTTTACTAAAATGGGTTTATCTACTCGGACTACAAAAATCAGAATTCATAACTTATTGAATCAGGCGTTACTTTGCGGAGGTCCATATCCATGAACTAAAACAATTAATTTGCTCACCCGCGACCACACAAAGTCAGAATACTTATAAAAAAATTATGAAGAAACTATAAAGTGCACTCTCTAAATGACAATGCCTATATGTTACATTTTATTTATTGAAAATGAATTAAGATTAAACAAAAAACTACCGATCAAAAGCATTAAAAATTTTAAATACTAACTAAACCTAAACTAAAGATAAAAAATCTCTCCCTAATCGCCGTCAATGGGAAGGGTGCCAAGAAGGCTGGCAGCATTGCCACGTTGTATGGCAATGCTGATTCGCTGAGCGAAGTATTGGCCAGCCCTCTGGTCTAGGGAGGCCTCTATAAGGCGCGCCGAAAGATGTTTATATAAATGGCGCGCGCTAGGCCCCCAAGGCCCCAGAGTTTCGACCCCAAACGCCTCGAATATGTAACAAACTCCAAATGAGCTATATTTGCGGCGTTTAAGGTCTTCTGCTGAGGCCGCTGAAGAGCCAGCAACATTTTGGGTCAATGAAAGATGGGTCGGTGCGAGGGTATCCACACAAGTGGCGTCCCATACTAATGGCCGACCCATCCGCCAAGGAACCAGTGTCAGACCGTCGGGCCTCTTACCATCGTCTATAGCCAGGCCGTTGGGTTCCAAGACGGCCGGCACTTGGACAAGCATTTTGGATACACATCGATTGATTAGTACGGACATAGGTGAGGTTTTTTTCATACCTATTTGCGTTGTGAATCCACTTTTACGTGCCCAAGTTATTCGCGCGGGACAGTCTTACAGCGCCGAAGCTGCGTCCATAAATTTCGTGTATTCAGATTAATCCGCCAGCTGTTGGAAACGCTAAATTCACTTATCGGTCCAACTTTAACGGCTTAACCTTTGATTACCTTCGTAACGGAGCGGAGTGCGCCGGCGCCTCGCCGCGCCTCGGCTCGCTTTGTACCGACCGGGGGTTGAAAGGTGTAAGGGGGTGTAGATGTAGGTACGATACGAACAATATTTAAAAGTTAAATAATGGATGGCTAGGAAAATTTTGCAACAAATTCTGTTTTCATATCAGAATCAAACCTAAGACCTTAAAAGGGTCGAAAGTTATACCAGTCTCCCCTCCAATCCACACTGGGCCCGCGTGGGAACTATAGCCCAAGTCCTCTCATTCTGAGAGGAGGCCACAATTTAATTTTCTCCGAAAAAATAATATTTAATGAACCAAAAATAGACAAGAACGTCGAATCTGTTTAAGTTATTATAGAAATACAGAAATTACAGATGTTATTTTTTCTTCGTATAACATTTCATAGCGATCATATCGATGCCTTTCCAAGTGAAATTAAAGTTTATAGTTTAAAATTCATTTATTGCCTATTAAAAATGTAGAAATTTATCACAGTGCAGGTACAAGTAAATGTACACTTATTTGTAAAGAAAATTTTATGTAATACGTTGTATATATTCTTCAAGCTTTATGGGAAACGCATACTGCCACACCGAATAAAGGACTCCCACGCAGTTTGTACGAGCTTACCTGAAACAAACAAAAGATAAATTAGATACCAAATATTTCGAGTCGGCTAGTATTCGACAGATTCGTAAAATTTGTGGGGTGGCTATCTCATTTCCTCAACATTTTATTAATCTCGCCACGGCGTTAACTTTTTACCTTTCGCACAGAAGACTAAATAGAAGCGGCCGCGAACAAGCAAGTGAGCTGTAAGAGCGTAAACGAGCATTTAGGTCATGTCTTCGCAGGTACAAAAATATTTTTAATTCACGAAGACACGGCAGCCGTAATCCCGGCATGAAAGTGTTACAAAGTCGACGGCGGGAATCCCGGAGGATCTTAGTTAAAGGGGATTTGGGAAACGCTCTCGAGAGCAGAGACTTTCATTAAGTCCGCGCTTAAGCACGACAAAGCTTTGCGGCACTTTTATGCCGCCGTAAGTAAAACGTTTTGAATTAAATCGCACGTGAGACGGGGCGCGGGGTTAGGCCCAGGTTTTGAAAAATACCGCGACCTTTCATATGTAGGTACATGTCCTCGAAACGCGTGGCATTCAAAAGGGCGTGACAACGAAGAGTAGGTAAACCAAATTTTAAAAGCTCGAGTACCGATAACAACCCAACCTATGTTTCTTGTTACTTTAGGATTCTAATCAGCCTGAGAATCCCCGGTAACCTAGATATTAATAAGCTGTAATAGTTGCTACGTCCTAGGTCCTAGTAAGGTCCATGACTGTAGAATTAAGTAAGAACGTCTTGTAAATACCATGGTTGCAAAGATTATGATTATTAAGTAATGCGTAAGATTTGAATTTTGCGATACCGTCCGTCCAACTACAAATAAATATACCAAACACACTGACATAGTAGCTAAGATTATGTTATGAACCTCCTCCAGAGCGCCTAGTGTAATCGCCGACCAGGCCAAGAAATACGTCTCGATAGCGTTCGCGTTTAACAATTCTCATACTATTTGACACTTTAACGCAAACGCGATCGAGACGTATTTTGTGCTTTTTGATTACACTCGGGCACAGAGCGTCGACTGAAGGCAAAAACGTCACGACAGAAACTTAATTGTTCGTCCAAAAGCATGTATGAAGAAGTTAGTGCATGCCGGCATGTGGGCAAATATTTGCGCCAAACCTTTGGTTTGTCCCGGGCGCCTTAATGTAGGTGTTCGGGGTTAGCTTGTTGACTCGGACCCGGCTCCCGCTCCGGCTCAAAGTCGCCAACAAAGAATTACTTTTAAACAAGAAAATAGTTAATAATTGCTCTCTGTTATTGTGTGTACAACAATAGTTGCGTTTGCAGGCGGAAGCAAAGAGTTGGTTGTATTATACTGACCCTGTCTCTCTGAGGAATAAAAAATACCTTCGCTGTGTTGTAGCTTCGAGTTCCCCTCATTTTAATTTCGACTGTTGTTTTCTTTGAAAACATTCCTTTGCCGTTTCATTTGATACAAGAAAACAAGTAGGTATGTATACTGGATGGGCGAAGCTTTCAGTATTTCTGTTCAAAATGTTTAAATACAAGGTGGATTATTAAAACCTGTGTTAGCATGATATTTTACTAAATGTTAAAATTATGGTGAAGGACTGACCACATTAAATCCAAATTATATTTCTTAGTGACCACAATACGAAATGAGCGCCGATATTCCAGTTAATAGATCTAGACACGCGGTAGCGTATTAAGCCAAGTTCAAGCAAAAGGAACTGGCGACGCAGTAGCAGAGTGCATATTACATCATGAACGATTTGAATACACACTTGATCCTTTAATAACTCAAAACTTATTTAAGAGAAACATGAAATTTGGTCCAGGTATAATTAATCCGTAATTAACTAGGACCCCAAATTCCATAAATTAATACACCTTAAACAGTTATTAAGATATTAACGTCGAAAAATCGGTATTTATGCTAACTACGGCTTATTATTCCAGTAATATCTGGCCAGTCAAAACGCTAAAATCGTAAACTAACGGCTAGTTGTGATTTTTTAAATATATTGTTAGGTTAGGACCACTACCAGTATTGTATAACTTGGCAGCACTCGAAACACCGCGAAATTTTTGCACCTTTTTTGGTATTCTCAATATAAGTCCTATGCGGTTAATTTTTTTTTTTTAAGTTTTTTTAAATACTTTTAACATGAAATTAAATATAAATATATGTATAACACTTTTAAATAGACTAAAATTGCCACATTTTTAGATCAGATCCAGCTCTATAGGTTCAATACTCACTTACCGAGATAAAGATCTCCAAAAAAGTGGTTCAGAAGTGGTTGGGGATAGAAAAAGGTCCACAAGAAATATATACCTACTCAAATATATTTGTACATAAGCTGTAAAATAAATGCCTAAATGTGTATACTTACAGATATTCACTAATAATAGGCTAAGATTTCAAGAACATAAATGAAATAGTTTTGTGGTCAGTAAATTAAATGTCTGATTAAAAACGTTAAGTGCGAATATATGGCTGTATATATTAGATAATTTGCAAAATATGGTTACGATGGAATTCCCTTGAATAAAACTTGGCATTTGTTTCAATTTCACCTCTAATATACGTATTGTTGAGAACTTGGCTCCCTTCTTCACATATGTTTACGGTGGGCAAATTTTTACCGGAGACATACGGAAAACAGCTGTCCCAGATCCAAAAGTAATTTGCAACCCTTTGGCTATGTAAAGTGTTTTTAGAACCCCTCTCCAAGTACTTGGCTCTGGAGTTAAAAGGTGTCTAGCCTCGCGACCCTCTCGAGGGCCATCCACGGTCCTCGCCCTGATCAAGACGAGATTTAATTTACAAGTTGTCAATATCGGTGTCCCGTTGAGGCATTTTGAAACCACCCTTTAGCTTTAATGTACGGTGTGGCTAGAGTTTGTGTTAGACTTGCCATTTGAATTTACTAGTGACAGCACGTGTTAGTGTCAGACCTGCGAAATTTATTGGCCTAGTGCTAATTTCTCGGTGTTTTGTTGTGTTACTCCACTGCATCGGGTATCAGTAAGTGTTTTAACCAATTCTCGTTCGCTGTTAACCCCGCAATGTCGAATAACATCCCTCCGAAACCTCCGGACATAACCTCCATGGAGGTGTCGGCTTCTGGCGACCCCCCGATTGCCGCGTCGCTAGACTCGGACTCGGAGGGGCCGTGGGAATCTGCGGCTACCCCACGGAGGGCAGCTAAGAGGGTTTTCGATTCGGATGGTCCCCAGCCTCCGACTAAGTTGGGGAATAGGGCGCCGTCCGACTCGATAGTCCACTTATACGAACACCCTAACCTCAAAGAGGGTCGAAAATACACCTCCAAGGATGTGGGTCCTTTCTTCGTACACGTATCCAGAATAGAGTCTAGCCCTTCCTCTGGTGCAACATTAAACCCCATAAAATTTGGTCAGGTCATGATTAATGCGCGTGTGCAAAACATTTCGCGTGAAGGAGTCAAAAAGATTGGTCGAAACCGTGTTAGCGTCGAGTTCTTGTCTGCGGAATCGGCAAACAAGTTCCTTACAGACCCTTTGCTATCAGCGAACAAATTTGAGGCATCCATACCAACCTTCAACATTACACGCATGGGCATAGTGCGCGGAGTCCCCACAGACGATCCCCTCGATGAATTCGCGAACAATGTTGAGTTACTTGTCTGTTGCGGAGAGATCCTTAGAGCTAGGAGGCTTAATCGGAAAGTTCACAAAGCGGACGGAGTGGAATGGGTTCCCACTGGGACTGTTGTACTAACTTTCAGCGGTCAAATTCTGCCAAGCAGAATTTATTATTGTTACACCTCCATGGTTGTCGAGACCTACCAGCTCCCCACTATACAGTGCCATAGTTGCTGCAAATTTGGTCATGTAGCAGACCAATGTCGATCAAAGCCCAAGTGCTATAAATGTGCACAGGACCACACTGGCAAAACCTGCAACACGCTGGAAGACCTTGCTTCGTGCCTTTTCTGCTCGGGCAGACACTTTGCCACGAGTAAGACCTGCCCAGAGTTCACACGGCAAAAAACCATCAAGGACACTATGTCCCAAGAAAATATCTCCTACTATCAGGCTAGTGAACGATTCCCCCCCCCCGTGAAAAGGACTTACGCAGACGCTGCCCATTCTCAGCCCCACTCTCAGAATGATCCTTTCCCTTCACAACCATCCCCCTCCAATAGCTCCTCCCACCCCGAAAGAACTTCATATAGACAGACGGTCTATATCCAAAGATCCCCCCGTCGCCCTCTAACACAGGGTTATGACCAAGCAGCCCATAAGGCTATAATCGGAGAGCGGGACCCCCCTCCACCGAGGAATGGTGCGGCTCTACAGTTCACAAACACCAACCCCTCCCACTCCCAAGGATCCCCAGCCTCATCTGGCGACAATCTGCTAGATATGTTGCTGTCCTTGCTGATCAATATGTTCAGCAAAATGGACGATTTCCCCCTACCGCCCAACGTTGCCAGTAAACTTACCCAATTTCTCCAAATCATAAACATTCCATCTCGTTCAGTGGAATAGCCACAGTCTTCGTCCTAAACAACATGAAATTCTTCAAATCGCTTCCTCATTCGACCCGGTTGCCTTTGCCATTTCGGAGACCTGGTTGGTCCCAGGATCCCGGTTTCGGGTACCTGGGTATGCTTGCCTCCGTGATGACAGAGATGACGGCTATGGAGGAGCCGCCCTTCTTATCAAATCTTCTGTTCTATATTCTCTTATAAACCTTCCCCCTATCCCATCTGGAATTAATGCTGTCGCCGCCAAAATCATGCACTTTACTGTCCTTTCCATCTACATTTCTGACCCCCAATCTATACACATTTCAGACCTAGATATCTTATTCTCCGCCCTACCGGGCCCTTTTCTTATTTTAGGTGATTTTAACTGCCATCATCTTATGTGGGGAAGCGCAGAATACGACTCCCTAGGCTGTGAGCTCGCAGACCTCATGGAGGATAACAACATCTGCCTACTAAACGACGGCTCCCCGACACGCAGAACAGCCCCTGGTCAGAATCCTAGTGCGGTCGACCTCTCAATGTGTTCCCCCAGTCTTAGCTCCCTTCTCTCTTGGTCGGTTCTTTCCGACTCTCACGGCAGTGATCACCTACCCATCTTAATTTCCTTCCCATCGTCCTTTTCTCAACCCAGTTATCCTTCATTCACCAAGAAGTACCTCGTAGCCAAGGCAGATTGGCATCAATTTGCAATGGAGACAGACACGGCAATCAATGACATGCCCACTGTGACCGCAGGAAACGCTCTGCACTGCCATGACAAATTTGTCGAAGCCCTTAAAATTTCGGCTGATAAGAACATTCCCCTTAAAAAAAGGTTCAAGGCAGGCAGGTCCTCTCCCCCTTGGTGGGATTCCGAATGTTCTGAGATGATTCGACAAAGGAAGAAAGCTGAACAGAATTACTGCAGAAATATGTCCATAGACAACTTTCTCGCTTTTAAAAAGGTAGCGGCCTTGGCGAAACGTATATTTCAAAAGAAAAAAAGACATGGGTGGATAGATTTCTGCCATAGCATATCTCCTCGCACTCCGGCGTCACTTCTCTGGAAAGCTATAAAACGTTACCGTGGATCGTACATAACCCGAGACCTTTCTAGTAACGACCCCTCTGTGTGGTTAAAACCATTTATTGACGCGCTATCTCCCTCATTAGTCCCCGACTTAAATTCACTCCCCTCCTCCTACCCGTCTAACTGTCCCCCTAACAATTTTGACCAACCATTTTCCTGGCAGGAACTCTTGTCCTCCTAGGACCATCTTAAAAATTCGTCTCCTGGCCCTGACAATATCCCCTACTCTTTTATATGCAAATCTGGTCAAATAACAAAAAAAATACTTTCTGGATCTTATTAATTATTTTTTTGACCACGGTTTCGTTCCAGATGCTTGGAAGAAACAAGTTATTATCCCCATTCCCAAGCCAGGAATAGATCCCCTCCTGCCTACATCCCACCGCCCCATCGCATTATCGTCGTGTTTACTTAAAGTAATGGAACACATGTTATAAAAACGTCTTGAGTGGTTTGTGGAGTCTAATAAAATTCTGGCCAAGAGTCAATTTGGTTTTCGGCGGGGAATGGGCACCATGGATAGTCTCGCTATTTTAACCACAGACATCAGGATCACCCTTTCGAAGAACGAGTTCCTTGTCGGGGCGTTTTTGGACATCTCATCTGCCTATGACAATGTGATTCTCTCCTTACTCAGAGATAAATTATCTAAGCTGAGTTTGCCGCAGAAGCTAATCCATTTCATTTGCAATTTTCTTATGGATAGAACAATCGAAGTAAGACACCGTGATGTTCTTTCCCCTCCGAGGTCTGTTTGGAAAGGCCTACCACAAGGATCCGTACTTAGTCCATTGCTGTACAGCCTGTATACACACGATCTAGAAGAGGCTGTGACTCTTTTCTGCAACATCCTGCAATATGCAGACGATATAGCTCTGTATTCCTCCGCCCACTCAGTCGAGCTAGCCACGAGTGACCTCAATCAAGCTCTCTTTTACCTGGGAGACTGGCTTTCGGCTCATGGTCTCTCTCTTTCAGTCTCCAAATGTTGCGTAGTTCCTTTTACTAGAAAGAGAGCCTTCCCCCCATAGAAGTAGCTTTTAACAATCAACTGATCGCGGTTAATAATAAAGTTAAGTTTCTGGGTGTTATTCTCGACTCTCGTCTTTCCTGGTCTCCCCATATTACCTTCACAGCCCAAAAGTGCCAGTCTAATATAAACATTTTACGATGTCTTTCAGGTGTTTGGTGGGGTGCTCACCCCTATTCCCAAAAACTTCTTTATAACGCTATAGTCCGCAGCGTCCTGGATTATGGCTCGTTTGCCCTGGAACCTTGCAGTAAGGTGGCTTTGGGCAAGCTAGATAAAATCCAGTTTCAATCCCTAAGGGTTATTCTGGGAGCAATGAAATCTTCACCAACCAACACCCTACAAGTGGAAGCTGTAGACCCACCCCTTTCTCTTCGGAGGCAATATCTGGCTGACCGATTTTTTCTTAGACTTTCCCTTCTAGTTGATCATCCCCTTATACCAAAACTCCAGGAACTCTCGTCTCTTGTTTCTGATAGGGGATTCTGGTTTAACAAAAATCCCCCTTGTTTGATTAATAGCTTCCGCAAATTCACAGCCCTCCCAGACCCTTCCTTTTCTAGCTCACTGTTGCCTCTGTTTTCTACTTCTTACGAAGCTCTTATTTTCCAGCCTTCCATAATTCTTAACTTTGGTATAGCAAAGAATGAACCAGGTGCTAACGTTTCCTTTGGCCATAAAATTAACGCACTCTACCGCGGCTGGACGAAGATTTACACTGATTCTTCTCGCCTCTTGATCTACGGGCCAGTGGGCGCAGCAGTCAGGATTCCGAAAGACTCTAACATCTTAAGCTTCAAATGCCCTCCCTTTACATCAGTTTTTACGGGTGAATTAGTAGCGAACCTGGAAGCCATAAAATATGTAAATGCACATGGGATATGCAGGTCAATTATCTTTTCAGATTCCCTTAGTGGCTTGCAGTCCATCAAGGCTAATCCCTTTCTAGCCAAATTATTTTACCCCATAGTTTTTTTAATCAGGCAAGCCTTGCATGAATGTCATCTCCGCAACTTTGATGTATCTTTGGCCTGGATCCCCAGCCATTCTGGAATTAAGGGCAATGAGATTGTCGACACTCTCGCTAAAGAGGCTATAGAAATTGGCAGCCTAGAGCATTCCCATTGGTACTTTTACGATCTCTTTTCCTCTGCCAAGTCAGAACTCGATGCTAACTGGGCCCGACAGTACGAGCGTTCGTTGTTGGACAAAGCCCGTTATTACGGTGACATCCAACCGAACATCCCTTCTAAGCCTTGGTTTTTCCGGTTCCGCCAAGTTAACAAACAGACTACATCGGTTATTTGCAGACTGCGCATTGGTCATACCTGTACTCCCTCCCGCCTGTACAGGTGGGGTATTGTCCAATCCCCCCTCTGTTCATGTGGCCTGGAGGAGGGTACTGCAGAACACATTATTTTCGACTGCCCCATTAGATCAGCTTCCCTCTACAACATACTTCCTTCTTGTGTTCCCAAACCTATCAACCTTAAAACCCTTTTACTACTCGCATCCACTAATAAAAAAGTCCTTAACTCCTTAATCAAATTCATTACGAAAGAAAAAATCAAACTTTAGGCGCTTTTTCCGCTTTTGTCTCTCCTATTGTGAACCGATCTCTGTAATTGTATAAATGTTTTGTGCTGTCTATATGTATTGTGTATGTCCATTTCAGGTGCACAACAAACACATTTAACTACCCCCATCTTGGAACCAACAAATTAAAAACTGGTCAAACACGTCATACATTATGCTGTTGTCAGGAGTCATTGGCAGTAATGATCGCTAACCCATAAAGCGACCGGTTGCCATAATCAAAAAAAGTTGAAGTTGAAGTTGAGTTTGTGTTAAAAGTTAATCGATATGAGTAAGACTATAAGAGTATCCTTAGTCGTAATGTTACCTAAAAATTAGTAATCCATGACAAGGATCTATGTTTCATTTACAAAGTAGTATAACGCGATACTTTTAACGCAATGTTTATATTTGAATAAATCAATAACATAGCGTAACCTTTTGACCATCAAAAACAACAGTGACACAGCCCACCCAGTCTATTCAGCGCTCGTCGCCTTGACATATAGCTTGACGACGGTTTTTATGTATGTTTATTACTTATTACATCCTTGCTAAACAGTTGTAATCTACCTACCTAGAAAGGTCCGCAGTTCAAAACGTGACATGTTTATCGCCGTGAAAGGTTAAACAACATAACGTAGGTGGCAATACATATAGTCATGACCCAAACGCCAAGTCAGATGCACCCTAGGAATCTGTTTAGTGACCAAAGCGCTCAAGGATTCGTGGTACCGTAAACCGGTATTTAGGTACAGTGAGTTTATGTTTAGGTGGAAAAGTCTTTGACGAAACGTAGTTCAGAACACTGCCGAATAAGCAAACTAACAGGCATCATCTTAGTGGTGGTTTACCGCACTGCCGCACTCTCATTCTTCTTATACATTCCTAACATGCGGTCGCGTGTCGCTCACATATTGGAGTGCATAATTATTTGCAATATCATAAAACTATAACCAAGAACAGTGATCGTCTGACCAAGTTTAGCATTAAGAGTGACTCTATCCTTAGCTCAAACCTTTAACAGTTATTATTACAACCTGTCTAATTATAATCAACCACAGCATGATAACATAATGCTACGATCGATATTATACAGGCATCCAGTTATGCGAGGTATTACTAGCATTCGTTATCGTCCATCGCTTGAGTAATTAGCAGAAAATGCAAATGTAAGCAATGAGATGACTGCCACTGAACCGGTTCTAATGTATTTTAGTAGGCATTATACATTATACTTAGCATAGCTGAGCCTGGGAACGCGCTAAAGGGATGCCTGAGGGAGTAATGAGACATTTTATTATTATTTTTGTTAAGGAGAAACGGGCCTCGTCTGGAACGTGTATCGACAGAGGCCCGAGTACGAATATTCGAAACCTGCGTCACGTAAAATCGAATAGTAAACGTTATCGAGTTTGTATGACGTTTGGAACAACGCCCGCCCGTGAGCGTATTTGGAACTAAAATTTAGTACGGTTTCTCGATCTCGATACGATAACCGTAACGTAACGCAGGATTCGAAAAGTCGTGCTCGACCCTCTGACATTTATTTACATGATTCGCTGGCTGCCCGTAGGTAGTTCATATTCATAAAGTCCGAGACTGACGCAATCTAGGCTGCGCTGCCATTGCAGCGGAGCTACTAGGTGCTTCTGAGAGGTACTACTAGGGTAGCTGTAGATTTCAACTAACGTGATTGGTTCATTCTTCACGTCTCCGCTTCGCTCTGCCTCAAGGGAAGCACATCCCCACACCTATTGAAACCAAACCCTACTTAATTGACAAGTTAGTTTAATAACTAGAGCTACAAATTGCGGTACTTCTACCCTCGCCACGCCATTGCCGCGCATTAGCCATGAAGCCACAATGCCGCGTGACATCTCATCACGCTGCATTGAGTGAGTATTGTGTGCCTCGTATGTGGAGCGTGCGGGCTCACCTAACTACTCATTCATGCAGCTTATATTAATATGACATTGTTAGCGTAAACTACTGAATGAACGGGGCTATATCGACCGTGGTAGATAAAGTTAGCCTTTGACATAATTATAAATGAGAGCTGGCAGCTCTAGGAGAGTGCTGATCATGTCAAAATAAACATACTTAGCTGAGTAAAATTTTGGCCGACGAATAATCTAGTATTGACTTAAACTCTCGCGATTTTCACACATTACCATTGATACTCGGGACTTAATCGCGTAAAAAATATATTTAAATTTAAATACCTCGACGTTTCGGACGCGACGTTGCAACGAATTATCTAGTAGTTTATGATCGTTAACATCACGGATATGGAACTATTTTTTCTGTTCATTGTCATTGTATGCTCAGAATGCTTACAGAACAAACCAGAAGCCGCGCTCAGTCATGTCATAAGTAGCCGCATGACGCGCACTGAGTCTACTATTTATTGATTTCGCTACTTGTTTACACTTAAAACTGTTTTTTAAAAAGCCAACTGCATTTCTGCATGTAAGAACGACCCGAGATTTTTTTTACCGAATTCGAATACCTCCTTTCACTGGTTTTTATGGTCGTGATTTTTAGTCGTGATTACGAAACAAACTAAGTTAGAGATTGCTATGTCCGAGTACAGTCATGTTCTTAGTGACTATTTTATATTATTTTAAATATTCAAAATGTTGTATTTAGAAATCGGACCCTCTTTGTTTTTTTTCTCGCTTATTTGTCTTTAATTGGCCCGCTAAAAGGAGTTGGCCAACATAAAGAACGTTGATGTGGCACAGATAATACAAGCATGTTAACGACGATTATATGGGCACAGGTGGGCTTGTGGCCCGCTTGTCATATGTTTGTTGTTTTAAATAATATTCACATGGCCAATAAAATAGAAAGTGAGTCTGTAGGTCGCCACTGTTGTTTTGGGCTTACAAAACAGTATTATGAGAACTTAATAAAATATGTACATTATCAAAGTTTTCGAAGAAGTAAAAACAAGTGAAAGAGATTTCTAAATTATGTCACAGTTTTTCACTCTTCACTATAAATAACAGTTTTAAATGATTCGCGGTTAAGTAATTGCATTAGACATAATGAAAACATCATCATGATGCATGTAACTGCAACGAAATATCGAGAGCTCATCAAACCTATAAGGTAATCGCGGTCAATATCCCGTTTTCATTATGTCTTGACTATAAACATACGAGTTTAGAAGTAAATGGGTACATTTGCTACATAGTAGTTCATAGTTACTGAAGCCTGTAAATTAAACAGAAGAAGTTGCGACTAAGTTCTGAGTTATATAACCAAATCACTTGCTAGAAGTCAGTTTAACTGAAAATTATTTACCAGTAGGTACACTTTGTTTATTTATTTACCATTAATTACATTACATTTACCAAACATAGTTGCAAAGTCATTTGTAATTACAATTATCTAACGTTAAATTTCTGCTCCAGTTTCGACTTTCAAGTTTTTCAAGTAGCAAATTTACCTATAATATGCGAGTATGAATTTTAATAACATACACCACTCGCAAGGTCTGCGAAAAAAATCTAACCAATTTTATCCGCTGCAAAAGCAAAAAGAAATACGTGACTTCATAGACAATATAAAATCCAGGCTAGTAAAGGCGACTCGCTAAGCAAGTCCATAGAATGCAATATTCCACTTACAGGGCGGGAGAAATTGAGCGGATGGGCACTGGCGCAGCTCGGGGACACAATGGGCGGCCGCGGACCTTTGCGAGAGCCTTGACGACGCTGCAAGTGCCAATCTAAATAGAAAACTGCCGTGACACTCGGACGAATTGAAATACGAACGTTGGTCTAGTTACTGTACTAACTCTACCAATAGAGAGCGTCATTTTTTGTGTTTTTAACCCACGATTATAATGTTCGTGTCATTAGTGCCGACTATTTGCTTCTGCGTCCTAAGATTAGTCAGGTTAGTCATGTAATGTAATAAATAAAACACAATAAAACAACGTTTTCGAGTAAGCTTGTTGTAAAAGGTAAGCTACTGTAACATTTCTAGAAACAAGCTGTTTTTTATAAATAAAATGACAAGACACAATAGTCCACTAGGACAAAAGTGATGTCGAACAAAGACTGGCACATGCCCTATGCCTGGCCAAAAGGCATTTAAACGAAAATACCAAAGGATTCCTTTGACAAATAATTGTATTTCCACAATTATTTGCGATTTCGTAAACAGCTGAATATACAGGATTCTTTGTACATTGAACATGTTGAATACAGAAAAGCGTAACAAATGCGTAACAAAAGGGAATAGATGAAATGGAAACCCGCTTGGGTTTGGACAGACCTGTGCGATTGACGTGTGACCCGAAAGGTTTACAACCATTATACGAGGTTAAACGAGTAATAGGATGACAGATACAATACCAGAAGAAATCCCTTTAAGAAAATAATAAGCTGGTGTCTTGAAAGTTCTTTGGCCCCCGCGGCCATTAGGTATGCGAATATCGATACTGAAACCTATTGAATTATATAACGCGCACGCGAGTGGTAAGAGTAGGACACTTTGAACGCGGTTTACAACCGACCGACCATCTAAATGTTTAAGATGGAACGAAATTTTGTTTTTATATACTATAAACGTGTCTCAAATCTGTATTGTACACACAGGACTAAGCCATGTTGCACGTTAAACTAATACATGAGTAAATGAAGCCTTTGATGCAGACTCGTCAGTTGGATCGGAGCCGTCTCTAGATAGTTACTAAGTTAAATAATTCTGCGTCCAATTTCGGCAATTTAAATGCAAACCTAATTTGTTAATTTCAAACGTTTCACTGGGTACCGTAAACTTGAATAAAAAAAACAGTAATTATTCTATCCGACCTTCCAAAGAGAACCCTAATTTCCCGTTTTATTGAAGGGAATTACTGTTTTAAATTGTTTTGAAACTTTTGTTCTATAATTTCAATGTTTAAGCAAATACCTAAACCACAAACCATGTTATAATATCCTTTAAATGTCGGAAGGTACGCTTAGATATTTCGATGAGCGAGTTTTGTGTAATTTCGCTCCCTTTATAGGTATTTAGGCTAGCCATTAGCATTTCATTAACACTCTCGAATATTTTAAGAGTGAAACTTTTTGACCCACGGAGGGATGCGAGCTACACACGGGTAATTGCGAAACTTTGTAACATCGGTTACTTATACCTATTTGACCCACGGAGGGATGCGAGCTACACACGGGTAATTGCGAAACTTTGTAACATCGGTTACTTATACCTATTTGACCCACGGAGGGATGCGAGCTACACACGGGTAATTGCGAAACTTTGTAACATCGGTTACTTATACCTATTTGACCCACGGATGGATGCGAGCTACACACGGGTAATTGCGAAACTTTTTAACATCGGTTACTTATACCTATTTGACCCACGGAGGGATGCGAGCTACACACGGGTAATTGCGAAACTTTGTAACATCGGTTACTTATACCTATTTGACCCACGGAGGGATGCGAGCTACACACGGGTAATTGCGAAACTTTGTAACATCGGTTACTTATACCTATTTGACCCACGGAGGGATGCGAGCTACACACGGGTAATTGCGAAACTTTGTAACATCGGTTACTTATACCTATTTGACCCACGGAGGGATGCGAGCTACACACGGGTAATTGCGAAACTTTGTAACATCAGTTACTTATACCTTTTTGACCCCTTACAAAAAGAGCAGGTTTTGTCTGTGTGAGTGTCATGTTTAAGTATGTTTCGGACTGGTGGATCAATTATGATGTTGGTGTCTTTAGGGTTCCGTAACTCGAAAGGAAAAACATGGAACCTTCTAGGATCACTTCGTTGTCCGTATATCTTTCTGTCTGTCATGGACTGACTTACTTATATCAATGTAACATCTATATATAGCGGTACTTTAAATTTTTTAATGTGGTATAAAGGTAGCTCTTATAGCACAACTAACTAATCAGATAAATCTAAAAGTCTGAAATTATTATGTGACATACATGTCTGTTCTGTATAGTATATGTCAGTAACAATATGAAATGACCCCACACTGAGTATACATTTTATAACTGGACAATTTAAACGATCGGGAAGAGCAAGAAAAATCTTCGAGACTAGATTCCCGTGATCGACGAAATTTGTACCACCCCTCGCAGCAGTTTTTTTTATATTAGAGAACTGATTCGAGAGCTGAACCTCTTTGGCTTGACTTTCCATTTGGATTTAGGTTTCTGAGAAGTCGTTTTTATTAAATTTCATTCGAAATCGCTACTTTTGAATCGCCTTGCTAAATAATTGAATTTTTGTAGTCATAGAAATGTAAATTTTTGTCCGAGGAAGCTTGTAATAAAATTATGAAGTGGGCGCAAGCCCGCGGGATCGCGCAACCACAGCCCAGGCCAGCTTAATTAAGGAAAAAAATTCAATAACGTTAATTATTTATTAAAGGAAATTTAATTACGATGATATAATCAACTTGAAATAAAATATCCACTCCTCCGCTTTTTTAAATATATTCGTAACGCTATTAAATACGCGACCTATTATTTATTTTATACAATCCATGATTGCAAAAGCCTCATTAAAGTAACAAAAAATGACAATCACCAAAAAAAAAACCAAACCCATCAGTTTTATGTGCTAAGGCACAAATATGAAGTCGGTACGGTGCGGTCGCAATATGCTTTGAATGAAGCACCGACTTCTTATTTGTGTTAGGCCATTAAACTGATGGCTTTAGAGGATTATTTTATGTTTTTTACGATTGTATTTTTTTTGTTATAAGTTTTTTTTATTTCACAATGTTATGTTAAAAAAACTGCTGAACCTGATTTGATACAATTTATATTGGACCACCTCTGAAGTACGTAGGTATACCCTTTCAAATGAAAAAAGAATCATCAAAATCAATCCATAATTGGCGGAGTAATCGCGTAATTTCTCGTTCGCGTAGATTTTGGTTATCGCTATCCCGCGGGAACTATATAATTTTCCCGAATAAAAAGTAGCCTATGTTATTATGTTCCTCAATATTCAAACTATCTTCTTATCAAATTTCATCTAGATTGGTGCAGCGGTTTTCCCATGAAGAGGTAACAAACAGACAGAGAGACAGAGACAGAGTTTCTTTGGCATTTATAATATTAGCTAGGATTTAAAGAATTAGTCCCCTACTACTAATCGTAAAGGAGATGTACCTTTCATCACCAGCTCATCAACATGAGATGATGACTACTAGAAGTCTAGAAGACGCAAATACTTGTATATTTAGCTTTAGAAAGTATATGAAACGCCTATAAAATTTGAGAGCTGCCCTCGATTTCTCTGATATCCCATCATCAGATCCTGACTTGGTGTCACCTAAGAAGTATACTCTTATTATTAAAGAAAGAACTTTGAAAATCAGTCCACAACTGATAGAAAAATCGGTGAACATACATATTATAACAAAAATACATAGGTACAGTGGAACATAGAACCTCCTCCTTTTTTGAAGTCGGTTAAATAAAAGCAATACGTTAATGGTTTATATACAAATGAATCTCAGTACTGTTTAACAATATTAACTAATACATCTCTAACACGCAATAATAAAATAATATAAATATGAGTAAGTACCTAGAAGCGTAGGTAGGTACATGTATAGTTATTAAGAGATTATCACAAAGGTCAAACGAGCGGCTCTAAGTGCTCCTTGTGTTTAGAATCTACAGGCACACATCGTGACAAAACTTGAAATTAGGGGATTACCTCTCAATACACGAAAAACCCTAAAAACACCACAAAACAGCGTTCGCGAGCCTTAACCATTGAGATAGGACTGATTTAATGTGTTTGACTTTGTTATCGCCTCCTACTAAACCGTGAGTAATACTTATAGTGCTTGCTTTACTTGTAGGGAATTATACAGTTTATTATGCTTTATTTAACTCAACGTTATACCTACTGTCAGACTCTACGTTGGCATTTCAACTTAAGACCAAATGGCAATCGATAATGATGGGACATAGCAATTTGAATTACAAAACAAATCGTGTCACATCACAGACGGAGGTGCATAATATATACAGTATATACAAGCAGACATGAGATAGATGATGATAGATGTAAGTACATGCATCTGCCAAAGAATTCATAATTAATTTTACTGTGAAAAGGTTCCACGAGGCTCAGAAGGCGTTTAAGTTTCTACGATTTATCGCTATATTGTGGGGACTATGCCGTATTCGGGCTAAAAAGCAGCATAACACGAGGCACTCTAGGGTTTAAGCTATATTAATATCTACTGTGAATTTTCATCAAAACACGTTAAGTAGTTTTTGCGTGAAAGGGTAATATACCGGGAGGTCACGACAAATTTGGTCACGATCTCCTAAGTGAGCTACTCTGGGTTTACATGGTAAAGAGCACCTCCCTGATGCCAAATGTGTCGGTCTGCCTGCGCAAAGTGGTTGCGTTAACTGTACATGGCGCTTGAAAGATGAGTTATCGTGACCAAAAAAAAAACGATAAGGTAAATGGCTGACCTTTGAAAAATATTTAAGTACTAGTTGCACTGATATAAAAAAACCCAAAAACTGACCAGATATTAGGTTGCGTTTTCGAGCAATCCTCGGTTAAAAGTTTCTTAATTGTGACCAAAAAACGGTCCGTACGACATCGTAGGTATGTAAATAGTTCGTCTATCACGGGAATCGAGTCAAGAATATTTTTCCCGCTTTTCAGAGTATATTTTGAGTTGTCCAAAGTTAGTAGAACCCTGCTCTTAAGCAAATTGCACGCAGTATGGGGTCATTATACATTTTATGGTTATTGAGATAGACGAACGTACATAAAAAAAAAGATTTTCAAATCTATTTCAATGGTTGTGCTATAAGAGCTACTTCGTACCAAATTTCAAGTTTCTGGGTCAACTGGAAGTACTCTATATAGGTTTTGATTCCACGTCAAACCAGCGTTGCCGTTTGTAGACGCCACTAGCCATACAACATGGTTGTATCAGGTACATGTGTAGGTAGTAGATATGATACAGGTAAAACCAGAGTAGTTTAAGTTATACAATGCAATACAAATATTCGTTATTAAAAACTACAAATATTACAAAGAGATTACAGAAAAACAGGTATGGTAGACAACAAAAATTTGAGGATCTTGGTTCCAAATTTAGGGTTCTATTGGCCTGCACTTCCCTAAAAAACTGAAGCGGCGACTCGAAGAGATGAGGGGTCTGGCAGCTCGAGTGGGACAGGTCCAGCAGGTCTGTCGTCGATGCCGAGGGCGAAAGGGGCCTCGTAGAGACAGGACGACCAGCCTGTGAGTCTTTGCCGAAGGGATGTTCTAGCCGAAAGACGGCTGCAGCTACGACTTCCAGCCGCACAGAGCTAAGAAGGTGCTTCTTAAGCCGTACAGTGTTGAGGGGGAGTTTCTTCAAGCCGTACAGTGCTGAGGTGGAGCTTCTTCTAGCCGTACAGTGATAATTGATATAATAAGATATTTTTTTTGTAAATTGTGTTTGTATTCTGTTTTTTAGTACAATAAAGTGTTTACTAGCTTACTTACTTACTTACAATAGGCGGTCTTATCGCTTAAAAGCGATCTCTTAGTGCAAGGACTTTTTGTAGTGATCTTAAACTTGTGGAACGTCCTGAGCATGGTAATGGTAATGGTTTTGGGCTATAAAAGCCGCAGCGAAAGAGAAGAAGTAAACATAACGTTTCACGAGTTAAATTTACAGCTATTCACATTCATATTCGATTCAAGGAATATTGATAGGAATATTGATTGTCGTGATAACTGTTTTCGTTTAAATGATTCGCGGTTAGTTGCATTAGACATTGCATCAAACCTATAAGGTAATCGCTGCCAATATCCCGTTTTCATTATGTCTAATGCATTCGTTGTGACTTAGCGGTTTAACTGGATAAAATCTATTTACCTTATTGTCATTGGTACAATCCTGCTAATTAAAGTAGTAAAATTCTCTCAGCGGCCACGCCCATGCCGCGCAGTATCGGTAGCGCTATTTTACCACTGTTGTCGGTTTATCCGAAGTAGAACTAGGTTTTCTCGGGTAGATTTACATCTGGGTAAGTCTATCTAACCTACTCTGGTTTTACCCGTATCATTCTACCTACTATCTACACAGATGTGTCGTGGCTGGTGGCGTCGACACACGGCAACACTGGTTTGCCGTGTAATCAAAACCTATATAGAGTACTTTCAGTTGACCTAGAAACTTGAAATTTGGTACGAAGTAGCTCTTATAGCACAACCATTGAAATAGATTTGAAAATCTTTTTTTTATGTACGTTCGTCTATCTCAATAACCATAAAATGTATAATGACCCCATACTGCGTGCAATTTGCTTAAGAGCAGGGTTCTGCTAACACTGGATAACTGAAAATATACTCTGAAAAAGCGGGAAAAATATTCGTGACTCGATTCCCGTGATAGACGAACTATTGACATACCTACGATATCGTACGGACTATTTAATTAAGAAACTTTGAACGAGGATTGCTCGAAAACGCAACCTAATATCTGGTCAGTTCTTGGGTTTTTTGTATTAGTGCAACTAGTACTTGAATATTTTTCAAAGCTCAGCCATTTACCTTATCGTTTTTTTTTTTTGGTAACGATAAACCATCTTTGAACGAGGATTGCTCGATAACGCAACCAAATATTTGGTCAGTTTTGGGTTTTTTATATCAGTGCAACTAGTGCTTAAATATTTTTCAAAGGTCAGCCATTTACCTTATCGTTTTTTTTTTGGTCACGATAACTCATCTTTCAAGCGCCATGTACAGTTAACGCAACCACTTTGCGCAGGCAGACCGACACATTTGGCATCAGGGAGGTGCTCTTTACCATGTAAACCCAGAGTAGCTCACTTAGGAAATCGTGACCAAATTTGTCGTGACCTCCTAGTCTATAACAAACGTCCTTACATCTACCCATACACCATACATTATAATATTAGTGGGATATCACACACTAAGTAGTGTTTTTATCCCTTTGCAATATTTTAAATTCAAATACAGCCCTGTTTTCAACAGCGCATTTATTTCTTAAAGAAAATCATATACTTAATCATGACATGACACATTTTGCTTTCGCAATAGTTACTCGTAATAGAGAAAGATCAGTCTTTAGCGGTTTTGTTATGCTATACACATTTCGATTTAACTACAAATTATTACGTTCTTTAAATAGGTACCTATACATATATATACCTAACTAGAAAACAGATTATTTCAAACCAAGTAAGAATAATTAAAAACATCAAACCCATACCGTATTGGTATTTAAAAAATGGATGTTTAAAAGCGATTCGCAGAGTTTTTATGAATAATTCTAATCATTTAAAACTGTTAATAATTGTAATATCGGCTGGATTTTCCTAATTGCTCCAAAGTTGAACAAAGCCTCAGAGAGTTTAAATTAATTTAGAAAATCTAATACTTTTAATAAAAGGGAATTGTGTATTCCGCTTCTAAATTCTTCAACGACTTTATTATAAAAGTTGTCAAGTAAAAAAAAAAAAAAAAACATTAAATGTTGAAGCAGAATCGTGAATTTCTCTGTGAAAATGCATTTCTTTTCGAAAGCTGCTAAGCACGACATGTGTCCATGGATAGAAACAGATGATAAATGGCCCGTCCTGTCGGCACGAGCGGAGACAATCATCCAGTGTCCGGACACATTCGAACACGCCGGACACACCGGACACGCAGACACGCCGCGATCAGTGGTATTGCACCGGACAATGACGTGTCAATCACGTAGTGTTCGTGTTTCTGCAACTGCAGTATTACGGTTTTCGGTGGGTTTTCACTGTGACTCTCAGTAGGGCGATACGTTTGGTAACCTATGTGACCAAACAATAGTATCCCGTAATTGTTACATGTGCGATAGCGACAGTGACAAAATTACAGCATGGGCCTGGGCTATTTGAAGTCTACTTTAAGATACCAGGACGGTAACACGGAGACACATTGCGATGTGCTAGAAGTAACTAAATAAGCTACCAACGCACAGGACTCTAACAATGAAAGGCTAAGTTTTTTATACATAAAAGTCTTATAAGAGTAGGCAAAGCAAGAGACCAGGACACTAGGTACTCAAAAGGTATATCATTCAGGAAGCAGTCCAAACGTGTTTATAGATTACTTGTGTAATAAACGACCTTTGTCCTGACATGTCCGGACGTCGGAGACAATTCGTCCCGCGACAGGAGGCGCCAGTAGACAGGGTCGGTGCCTGGCCTACTAGAGAACAGCTATTGTCTGGAACAGTCCCCTGCCTTCTGACATTGTCCCTTAATAGTTTCTGAGCATTGCAAAGCCAAGTATTTAACTTGCTTAATATCGATATCCCTTCTACGTGACAGAGTTGCCTACTGCGTGCAGATACTTATTATGGATAGTCGATGCTTTATTCAATTCAAAATTTAAAAGGTTTCTTTTAGTTACTGATAGGGACATCCTACCTTTTTCAATCTTCCAAGTTTCACACTCGGAATACGTAAGCCGGCGTCCAACATTGATCAGGGGGCGACGCTCGAGTTCGCTGAATAAACAATGTGTCGCTCTGTAGGTAGGTACTTTGCTTATAAACAGGGACGACAGCCAGTGAAGATGCAGGAGAGAACTTTTGCAGGTATTTAAGCTATTAGAACTCACTCGTGTATACCACGAAGAAATACAACGGACTAAGAAAGTGCTCGGAAGTTTAACTTGAAGATTTGCGCTGAGCATTCTGTTCACGTTTGTTTGTTTTTGCTGAACATCGGAACGAACGGTATGTAATTTTCTGATATGAGCCAGATATCTTTTACCTGAAATGTTGCAAGTATTTCTTAGTTTCATCATGCCCCTGTAGTTCCTTTGTTATACGCTGAGAATATTGTATACCCTTTTAACACTCCACCGGCATCGTCAAATCCACATGAAGGTCACTGACTCCGATATCCTGTCCATGGTCGCGTAACGACGCATCTGTGGCCAACGCGTGATTACTTTTTATGATAAAAGTATTTCCATAATAATGCCTACGTGTGTTAGCATGAATGTGGGTGGAAGTGGGTCAACGTTCGATGATTCAGTTCGTTCAGAGATGTCTCGGAGTAATTAAGCGATGGCGAAGGAGCGCGCACCGTTATGAGCGCCGCAGGATAATGAACTGTGCTCTAAAAAGTTCATCACCGTCGAGCTCAACGGACATTAGCTCGATGCGAGTTAAACTCTTGTTTTGTTCGGAATATACCTCTAGTAACAACAGCGTTACGTTATCTAATATTGCTCACGCCGTCATGTCAAAGTAAATGAAAAAGTTTTCTTGACGTGCTATGGATTTACACTGAATCATTATACAGAAGAATTAGCAAGAGGTACATAAGTTTTACTGTTTTTTTAACGAACCATATTACCGTATTACTGTCGACAAGCAAAAGGTTGTTAGGCGACGTGTCCTGGCGTAATGTAGAGCTTCATTGAGTCAGAGACCTAATTTACAGCCGGGAGCTGCAGCGTTCGCCGCCGGCCAAGCTGCAACCTAACAGCCTTCATTACGCCGCCGACACGCCGCGCTTAACACTGTGTAATATAAAACAAAACACGGCCAACATAATTTACAAAGTCTCAAAGGCTGCCAAATTCCAGGAATTACTCCATAATTACTGATGAATGTTAAGCGGCTTCGAAACGCGGCCCCGGAATACCTATACATCCGTCTGCGGGCTGCGGGCAGGAACATGACAGCCAAATGGGCTTTCTCTATAAATGAAGACACGCAACCCGTTCCAAACAATACAATTACAGGAAGACAAATTAATAGGACTTTAACGAGACAATTAAAATGGCCGAATTCTGGAGAGAGGACGAAACCGCAGGCAGACATTTATTTTGTCCTTTTTGGAGCGCTTCTGCATGCCATTTTGTAGTTTAAGATACATACAATTTACATTTTTCGGACGGTGGGCGCAGACGCAAATGCGGCCTATTATTTAAGTAGTTGACTCGGAGCAATTACAGCTAGAGCCGGTTCACGAGACTACAAGTTACAAATGTACAAAATAGAAGCTCAATGTGCATCAACTAGACAAGAACATTATGCTCTTTAGCAGTGATAAAGGGACGCAGTAAGGCGTGCTCTACTCGCTATGCATTAACAGTGGTCAGATATTGCCACTTAAACTTGGATTCATCCAATTGCAACTTCGGGCGAAACGGAAATAGGGAGTAGTAGTCAAACGCAGGCAAACGCAGGGAGTCTCTTATGTTGAACCATGCTTAGTTTTCCACGAAACTTAATTAATTTGAGAGCTCATATTTTACGGCCCATTATGAACGTTACGTCTCTCATTATCTCGACTTCACCTTCTCTGAAACAACTGTTACTGACGTGACACGTGAGTCAGTTGGGAAACAAAGTAGGAATGTAAAGCTGAGCTCTTACTTGTAGTATTAAATGAAAGAGTAATGGTTTTAGTGAATTTCCCAGTGCTTACTGAGTCTTCAAACAATTGAGCAATTACGGCCAAATGTTGGTCTCATAAAAAAATCCCACGATTGTTTAGCGGCGACTGCGAGCCGCTCCAGTGGAAGCACTCAGCGGAATCACACATGTAATGTATTACTGGGCACAATTAACATGAAATCCGTATGTTTCATAGCAAATGCATTGCTGTTAATTACAATTACAGATAATATACAGCTTTTAATTTTCTTCTCACCCTCCAGACTCAAGTCAATTGTTTTGGTATTATTTAATTGTACCTATCTATTTCCAGTGCGCAAACACTTTATACGCAACTCTAATAAAGAAGATCCGTTTTAAATTTTTGATAAAAACAAACTGAAACATCGCCGTATTGTGACTGCAGCTCTCAAAGGTTGTAAAACTGTGAGAACGTCTGGGAACAAGAGAGCATGCAACCGGTTACGCAACCGGCGCGGCACCGGCCCCGCACGCGGATTGATTGAGTCATTACGGTTCACGGATCCCTGAGGTTTTTCAATAACCCGTAACGTAACCCATAACCTGTTAACAGAATAAAATTGTCAACAGAGCGGATTTCGATAATTTTGAACATGATCTGTATTTTAATCCAATTTTCTTGAATTGCGAATAGAAATTTAATTTGTGACTTTCTACATAAACAAAGTCTTGGGCTTGTTTATGGCCAAAAGTTTAGGTTACTAACACCTAATGGCAAAGGGAAATGTTTTAAAACTTAGTGGGAAAACTCGAACATACATGAACATACTCTATAAAGACAAATATTATTTCTGCGTTTATTTTATTTCTCTTTTATTTTCTGTTTCGTTCGACCTGTATTCTAGTAACATTCAATTTTAACAGAGCCATATGGAATCCTTAGAAAGGCTTGTATCCAATAATACAGCGGCTTAAGGCAGACACTTGGCCCGCAGAACAAAGTCGCGTTATGTAACTTCTACTACATTCACTTACAACAAATATTAAATTATAAAGTTTTTACAAAATGCGTTTTATTCGTTACCTGATTCATCATCTAGAGGTTATAGTCCTGGACTCCTGACTGACTGACTCATCCCATCAACGCTAATCAACGCGTCGTCCAAACTGTATGACCTGGAAAGCTCAAATTTTGCATAAAAGTTCCTTTAATTGCGTAACTCCGGCGGGAAAGGGAGCTCTGCGTATGAGCGAAGTCGCGGGCAAAAGTTAGTTCTGTAATAAAATTGGGATAATTGTTACAATTGTTACCATTCTGAACCTATTCATTCTTTACAAAATCTTAAATGAAGTAAGGAAGCTACATCGTAATTATACATAATTAGGTTTTTATTTCTTGTATTGACTGCAATATTTACAAGAATCTGAGCGACTTAAAGGTCAAAACTCCACCCAGTATCATCAGATGACGTACCATAGGTATTCACAAACAGATTATGAAGTCATGGGTCACGTTTTAGGAAATATTTTATTGTAGTTGCATTAAAACTTTAAAATAAACAATGTCATCCTATAATGCTTAACCTAAACATGTAAGCAGTTTCTAAAAGTACTAAGAATTTAGAGCTCGGCGACCTTTAGGTACCTACTTACTTCAATAAACGTAGGTACATTACAGTAAGCTATTTTGCTACATGCATGCAGCTGTACTTAATATTTACGCTGGCTTGATGTTATTGACAAACTTAATGTTTGAACAAAGGCTTTTATTTTAATACATTAACGAATTAAAGGCAAATGAGGCAAAGGTAAACAAACACCGTACGAGTAAACCGTAATATACATTTTAATGTCTCTTGTTGTCTCTTAATGACTCTTCTAAATTGGATTTATATTAAAAGTAATACGACTGGACCGAATACAAGTACAGGCATATATATAGAGCAAGATACGCGGTAACGAATCGAATGGAAATACTTGTGTTTTATAATTGAGCGTCATTCAAAAAACGTTGAACATTTGTCAGTCTTCAAAGGCCACGAGTGCCGTATTTTTCGCGTCTTTAGTGGTAATTAAAGTTCTTGTATTTTCGTTTACCTAGGTCAAAAGTTACGGAAGAGGATATCTAATTATGGATGTAAATTTTCGGTACTACCGACGACGATCGAGTTTCATGAAGAGGTGAACGTGATTCGTCTACGCGACTTCCGACCTGGGTGTTTAGATACGTGTTCGTATTTCGCAATCGCAAGCTCAAAGGTTTAAATCTTATGATTTCTTTCTAACAAATAGGTAGGTATACTTACCTAAAATTTGCATCGAGTAGGTAAATAATTAGTCATAAACATGTTTATTTTGGAAGTTGTTTTTTTATGTTATTATTTGAGCGATGAACGGTTTTTTAACTTCAAAATAATAACAGAATAATTGTACATGAAACGCGCTGTCGTGCGTTACTTTCGCAAAGTTTCGACTTCGGTGATCAAAAGTGAAACATTCAAAACTTTCTTATGCGGAAGTTTAAAGGTTTTTTTATAATTATCATTACGGTTTCGCTTTCTTACTGACAATATGACGATTAGCAACAAGTCTTTACATGAACTGACGATTTCGGAAACCCCTTAAAATATCCAATAAACAAATATTATGATTCTCTAATTGACCACTCCACCACTCCACAATACAAACCAGTACATACGAACACTAATCCAAATTACAAGAGACCATTGAGAACAGTCATACACCATGCCATTCTGAAGCCAAGTTAGTGTATTTCATAGTCGCTTGTAGAGAATAATGCTCAGAGGCCCGAGCACGAATATCGAGTAGTAAACGTTATCGTAACGTAACGCCATCGAGAAAATATTTATTAAACTTTAGTACTACATACGCGCACGAGGGAGCGCTGTTCCAAGAGTCATACAAATTTACTCGTCTCGAATCTCGATTACGTTACGTAGGAGGCGAATATTCGTGCTCAGGCTTCTAGCCCCCTACAGCCTACAGCCACTCTAGCTAGACGGAAATCAATTCCGTTAACGTTTAGGGATCATTCACCCTTGACGGACCTTGTCGGAGAGGCCATGACTCTAGTAGACGCGGAAGGTTCCTACATAGCGCTTAGTTGCAGTAATAAAATATGTATACACACAACACACACAATCAAATCTTTCGTGCCAGCCAATCACATCCCGCGGGGCCGCGCACAAGGCGCACAGTCATGGTACAGGGTATATATATACATGGTTACTGTACTTATGTTGTTTTTAGATTTTTTTAATTGATGTTTTTCCCATAACTCCTATTCTTTTTCCTACAAAGAAATTTAACTTGGTATCCTCGATCAAATTAGCGAAGAAGTTGGAAAACTTCGTCTCTTGTTTGTTTTAGTTCTAGAGGTAAGTCTAACTAACCGCACCTGACATGACGCCTGATATCGGTGTGTACGAATCAAGTTAATACTACCTATAGTTATAGTTAGGTGCTTCATTAATAAAGTTAATACTACCTATAGTTATAGTTAGGTGCTTCATTAATAAAGTTAATACTACCTATAGTTATAGTTAGGTGCTTCATTAATAAAGTTAATACTACCTATAGTTATAGTTAGGTGCTTCATTAATAAAGTTAATACTACCTATAGTTATAGTTAGGTGCTTCATTAATAAAGTTAATACTACCTATAGTTATAGTTAGGTGCTTCATTAATAAAGTTAATACTACCTATAGTTATAGTTAGGTGCTTCATTAATAAAGTTAATACTACCTATAGTTATAGTTAGGTGCTTCATTAATAAAGTTAATACTACCTATAGTTATAGTTAGGTGCTTCATTAATAAAATAATGTACCTAATGTTATTAAACGACGATTGATACTTATGTTAATATAATATAACTTCTACCTACGGAACTTATGTCCTGACGCGATCCGTCAAGTATAAGTAGGTATGTGTCCCATCCAATCACATGCCATGCCACATAATTAAATAATGTCCCACCGAAGCTAATATAATTTCCAACTGATACACATAATTATGTACTTACCTTCTGGTAAAATGTTACAAAAAATCTTATAAGCATGTATTTTCCCAGAATTTGTTCCTTAACTAGACTTCATAATTATTCCGTGACTAATGTGTAAAGTCGTTCACTGATGTTTACCAACAAGGGTATTTAAACGGTAAGTCCACATTAAATGGTTAAAATTGTTGTATTAAGAACAATATGTTGTGATCATGTTGTGATATAAATGAAAATAAACAATTTCGGGTCCATACCAGTGTTTTTTTTAACGAATCGCATTGTTTTAGCCACAAGTCCGCCATGATTTGCTATAAGTTTTTTTTTTGCTTTCTTCGTATCAAGTTAGCAGAAGACGGACTTCCAAGATATGACATAACATTAACTTTTCAGGGACGATGACATCGGCATTTGCTACATACACCAAAAGATGCGTATAGTAAACAACCACAGTTAAGTAGATACATATAAACAAATTGCAATAAGCAGGTAAAGCAAATTAAAGGCCACGAAACCCTCACATGGCTCCATAGACAACTCGCTGATAGCAATCGCCATTTAATTAAACCAAGGTGGCTTTAATTGGCTCGTGTCGAAATAATTAGACGCAGGGCGGCATTGAGCGCGACCTCCAGTACTGGCAGATCCACTAATCCTGACGAAATAAATCCTATTTGTGAGATGCGTATCCCAGGAGACGTTCAGTACCGTGCAGTCAGAAATACACAATTATCGCGATATATGAGCTATATTGTGACCAATTAGGATAGAGATTTACAGCTTATTTGCGAACATCGTATCGTATCAGTTCATAATCGGAGAACCACGCGCATGGCTTATATGATTAGTATCCTCAGAATGCAAGTAGATACTATGATAGCGGACATCAGCTTCTTTAAGTACTATAACAGCCATAAAACAGGAAACAGTACAAGCAGTTAACAACCGGATTTCAATTTGAGGTGTAATTTTGAAGACCACAAAAAAGAATAGTTCGAGGAGACAAACATAACGTCTACAAAAAATAAATTGCTACTCTAATAGCTGAATAGCCAGCACAAAGGCCTTGGCTGGAGATGTGGTAGAAACAACGGAATTCGTGTTTTTTACGCACCCGAAGCACGGACATTCCAAATTCGCTGATAGCGTGAAGCGCGTTCTTCTCCATTATAATTTTGTTGCACTGATGAATTGTAACAAAAAGTTAATCTCTTATGTGACCGACGTAACTTAAGTAATGAATCATTCACTTTAATGTAGTTGCTAATTTCGTTTTGTTTCTCGGACACAGGAACCGCGTAAAAACTAAATGAAATTACTTTTACGTCTTGTGATTGCAATGATTAACATACTTTCTTGTATTAAGTACCTATCTAGTCCAATAATTATACTATACTTACGTCCCTATTTAGTATCGTTGTTTTAAATACCAATCATAAATCAAGCACTCCACAGACAAAGTGGACAGCACATACAGAAGACAAGAATGTTTTAAATCGCCTGTACCACTACTTACAGGATTTTACACGGGAACTATACCCATTTTCTTCATTAAGTTTAATCTTCTTCAGCCTGTAGCAATAGCAACTAACGAAAGTAACGAATGAACTTCTACAGCAGACGGGAATGAACTTAACAAGATTATGCAGGTAACTTCTTGCACATTTAATCCCAGTACTCCGTCCCACGGTTCAGTGAACATGCGTTTAATTCGTAATACTTGTAATGTTTAAGACAGGTCGTTCAGAAGCACTAACTGTACTTTTAGTGCGAGGTTATTGCACTCCTATCACCTCATATTGCAGTTAGAATGGACTTCAGAGATGTGAACATTATTCCTCCTTTGCAACTCCTAACTTAGTTCACGAGAAACCCCAACGGCTTATTCCTGTTCCGATAGCGTAGATAAATTAAGCTTCAGAAGTTATTTCTTTGAGGTTTAATAATCAACAGATAAGACCCAAAGTAATTACCATTTAAACATAAGCAATTATAATTCCCTACTAGGGAAAAGTTGTGCAACCCACAATCATCTGTTAGAGAGGCCATAGGTCAAACCGCTAGGCTATCACGGCTGACTACCTATCTCACGGTAGTTTCATGTTAATTATTTTCTATTTGCAAAATATGTACTTAGGTGAGCATTGTCTAAAACCGTTTCAAATTTCAAGTCAATAGCATTAGTAGTAGTTCCTGAGATATCCAGCTGTGACGGACAGACAGGCAGTCAGACGGTCCGAGTCACGCCATAAGGGTTCCTTTTTACTATTTTGTTCCGGAACCCTAAAAAGTAAACATTATGTACGTAGCTAAGTATAAATAAGTAAAACATTACGCTAACGCTTTTGACCGCTACACTTTTTCTAACAGTGTATTATCATAACTATAACGAACACAGTTATACAATACATTAATGGTACTAACATATATAAATAAATGCAGTCTCAATTCTAAGTTAAAATAAAGAGAACTACAAAACTACAATAGTCTCACAAACTAAAGCGTTGGCTAATATAAATTCTACTAACATCATGAATAATTAATTAATTCAAGCATTAATTACTCAGTGCGCTTGGGTTAGAGGCAAAATTAATAAAAAAAGCAATCAATGACTGAGCAATTGACTTTCAATTCAAACGGTTCACCCTTTGTCGTTAAAGGTTGATTGGGGCTCGGAAAAGGAGCAAGAGAAAAGACGATTGGCAGAGATAGTATCGCTCGATAAACTCAAAATGTGCACCCATATTGTACGGTCTATACGGTGCATACAACTTAGTCAACAAAAATATGTCCCAAGGTTCTTATATCTATAGTGAATTAAGGTTGTGGGATTGTTGTTGTGGTGGATTAATACGATACATATTTTTGCACTTGACCGTAGCAGACAACCATTATTGTCAAGAGAGTGTAAAAGATCTATTCTATACACAGAAAATATAAATCCTTGGTCACGACGACCCTATTCTAAAGTACCCTAGCTTACACTGATCAGCCTACCTAGAAATTTCTAACAATTATTATTATTATGGCCTTGTGATTCGTCTAGTGATTGTGGAACCTACATTGTGAACGCTATAGTGACCCAAAGTACTTTAAGTCAAAAGTAAGAATGGAACCCTACATACCTAAGAAAACGCTCCCTAAGTGGTTGAATAATAGTGCTCCTTTGGAATAAACTAATCAATTAAACTGTGTCATATAAAGAATAGTATGTCTATGAAGTATTGGAATTGGCCAGCAAATTAACTAAAGTTATCTTAAAAGAAATGAGGTATAGTTGTGTCAATAGTATTCAAAAGATAAAAGGAATTATCTAACAAAGTAATTCTACTAACTGTAGTAAAACAAAGTAACTGGGGTAGCATTAATGCTTTTCAAATAAGCATTATGCTATGCAGCTAAGATTAGGGCCCCATCCTTCCGCCCAAGACTATCGTCTTTGGTTGATACCATAATTGTGAGACTCGACTCCGGACTGGACATCTCTCCACCGCCCCAGGGAGTATTGAATTATTTATTTATCAGAAGTCTATAGTCAGTATAGCAGTAATGTCAGTATTTTTACTACTAGAGATAGAGAGGAACCCCGCAAATATATCAACCATTGTATTGGCTAATTTTCTTTTCCCATAGGTATCTATAGTACCTGATTACAGCATAATTATGTTTGTCTAAGATCAATATTTCATAGATTCATATAGAGTATATACTACATATCATAGCAACATGAGTAACCATATATATTTAGTTTTTTCAAGATTGTAAATTTCAACCAACTGTATACCTAGTTTGGCATTCATTAATTGCCTATTTCATTTAGAAGTGTAGGTAATGTCATTATAGGTAATGTTATAACTTTCAGTTATATAGCGCTTATATCAGCCATGAATTTTCATGCAAACATATTTATATTGCTTTGAAATCCCTTTTATTACGATAATTATGAATGGTCTAATTTAGGCATACTTATAATAAGTATAATTCCACAGAACTAGCATGGCTTAGTGCAGCTGATGTTTTTGCAGTAAGTAAGTACAGCTTTATAGATACTATTATCTACTTTTATGTTATTCACATACTGGTCTGAGTACATAGTCTTTTACTCAATTAAGCTTTGTTTGCTAAGCCAGAACTTGATTTATGGTTATGATTTTGTTTTATCATATTATGGATAGGTAATGTTTATGCCTAATCCCTTTCAATTATTGTTTACATTGAAAGTTAAATGAAAGCTTGCCAATTTTGTATAGCTTCCTTGCCCATGCTGGTGTCAAGAAATACTATAGGCCTTGACCTCAAAACTAACACATATTCATTCATTGTTTGAATGTCAATTATACATTTGTGGATTGTTAAAAGTCCTAGTTTTGACTTAGAAAACTGCTCATAAAGTATACTGTATGTGTATGTACTTTTCATGTTTCAACTTCTACCAATGAACACCAAGGATCTATGTTTATTTAGGTTTGCTTTTATATATATTTATTTATCAGTAATTTAAGCTTGTTTGCTCAGACATAACTACATTTTCTTTTCAGGTAATGTTGTGCCTTAGAATTCTTTCAATTATGTCTGTATTGAAAGATAAATGAAAACTATGTTAGTTCACTGTTAAGCTTATTTGCCCATACGGTGTCAAATTTGCTCGGGACGTATCCATGAACAAAACACAACGTTCATTTAGTATATGAATGATAGAGTCGATTGGAGGATAGCTTTGTCTTTGCAACTTTATACTTTTGACACTGCTTATATTTTAGCAAGTAACTTTACTGTATTGAGGTGTGAGTCAACATAGCTCTTAATGATCATATAATAGAGTTCAATTGGAATTTCTTAACAATACTAATATTATAAATTGTCTAACTTTTATGACTCTTTCAATTTGGTCTACATTCACTCTACTTTGTGAATGTTTTAATGATGAATTTTAATTAATCAAACAGTGAGTGTTTTTATCCCTTGATTAACTCTGTGTTGTAAGTTAAACTATAACGATTAAAACTAACGGTCGCCAACCATCATTACATGTAACTTGGCGGGCTTCTAGTAATTTCGGCAGAGACGCGAGCCAAAGAATCAGTTCCCCTTTAGGCGGTTACCTTTTCACCAGGGTGGTTTCCCCAGGGCTGGCCTCAGATCCATGATCTACTGAGTAGAATCAACTACTACGGACCTGTTGCTAGTCTTAAAACGTATTTCATCATGGATGATAAGTAAAGCAAAGAGAGTACAAATCAATTAAGGATAAAAACTCTATCTGGATTTGTTATGGAATTAATTATACTCTAGTGAGTCATTTAATTGGGCAATTTTACTTATGACTATTGGTGTGTATGATTTTAAGCTTTTTCCTAGCTCTGTGATGAAAACCAATGTGAGATCATGATCTCACTTTTATGTATTAATTGTGTGTGTCCGCGAAATTGGGCTATCTTGTCCGTCACAAGGCTTCGCCATTCTAGCTATTCCCTAACAACAAAGTCCCTGCCTAACTTCCCTATCATCCTGTCTTGTACTTTAGTTATGCCAAGAGGCGCCCTAATCTCTGTGTGTAACAGGCAAAACTAGGGTTCGTTCCCACATTTACATTTAGCGTAGTGTAAAGAGTTTCGAGGTGCAATGAAACTCTACTATGCTCCTATAAAAGAGATTGTGTGTGCTAACTTTCCTAACCAGTCCCTAATTGTTATGAGGTCTTGGAGCAAGCTCCTCTAGGACGAAGACCCCACGGATCAGCAGAATACCTAGCGTAGTGTTTGTATAAATATATAAATATGGGGATTGCAAATACTAAGTCTAGGCAATACCCGTTCTTGTGTCGTAACACGACAACCAGATCAACCGTCAAGTCTGATATTTCCAATCCAATAGCACTGCAAGAGAGTATTTAGACTGCCCAGCGTGAACCAGACAGCCTCCAGATCGCTCTCACAATCCGGCGAAGATTTAACTATTATTTCCTGACGTTGACACCGGTAGGTACGTTAAGGGGAAAGACACGAAAAATATTAGTAATAAAATACAATAACAATGCGTAAGACTTTAATTCAAACCGCTATGGAACGGCGACCAAAGTCTCACAGAAGCAAAGAACATTTACCGCCACAGGGCTGCAAATAGTCCTTCACGAAAACCTTCCGAATGAAAGCTAGCATTAAATATTTCATTAATAAATTAAAAACCAATGTTTGAGTTCTAATCACTATTCCTTAGAACAATGACCAAACTCCACTTAACACTCAGCAGACTCGATGTAACTTACAACCGCTATAACCAGATTTTACTTTAAAATATTAAAAATCAAACCCCAATTAAATGCTAATGAATTTACCACAATTAAAAGAATTAAATGATAAACACGTCTGATACAAAATTAACCCCTCAAACTGACAATACGATGTTAATTCTCTGATATTATTATCTCTTTCTTTGGATTCCCGCCAAAACTGAATCAACCAAGTACGCGAGATGTAAACTGTACAAAATCCGGAACCACAATCCTCTTCCCACTTTTCTTCCGCCTCTATTTATAGGTTTGATGACGTCATCTCGGACAACGCGGACAATGCGGACAACACGGACTTCACGGACACGATGTGATAATACCCGCCTTAATTTAATTTATGCCAAAATACTACATTATTTTTCGCCAATTATTCCTGAACCTACTCTAAAAATCTAATCTATTTCCAAACGAAACTATTCTCATATTTGGATTTCATTTAAATATCTCACGTTAAAAATATACACTAACCTAGTTTATTTAATTTCGACACTTTTCGTATTTACGCGTTTACTTTCTAAATTTATTTATCAATAACTTTTCTCTTAATATCCAAATCACTTATAGTATTGGTCTTTATCATAATTAGACGATACCCTTTTATTTTCCCTTAAAATGTGTTTCTTAATTTATAGCCAAAAACTCCCGCTACTAGTTCCAAAACTTTGCCAAAATGGCGGCATGTCTAAACCGGCATCCCCAATATCTCCCATGTTCTCTTACTTAAATTAGCGCTTGTGTTCCTGGCTAAACATACTGTGTACCTTGTCACATTGACACTTCAAATTGTCGCCTACATTTTCCTTACTGAATGTTATTACGTCTTATACGACAAGGTTCTAATGACGATTATTTTTACTAAATGTGTTCCTACGCCTTCCTAATTATCCCATTTTACTTAAGATCTTAATTTAATTATAACTAATAGACCAAGACATAAATTTACATTTATCTTTTGCTTGCATTTTCAGTATTTTTAGTCATTTTTGACCGTTGGCCCGTTCGCTCCAAAACTTGTATTATTTAGTGACTTTTAACTAATTTATAATCGTAGATAATCTTTATGATATTTCCGAAGTTATATTAGAGTACATTATAACAAATGATATGACATGACCTTTCCCTATTATTTAATTGTACCTTATTTAAGATTTTCTTTCAATAAACTGCCACCATGGAACAGCGCCATTTCGTCTTCCATTACATGTTTAGATGCTCTTTGTCTTTACTCATAAATTACTGAACAGAACTAAATGAAACATATGTCAAAATAAGCGTAAGACACTAGTCTTTAATAATCAACTCCCTGTTTTCCTTGAATTTTGCATAATCTCTTTGTATTATTCATATTGTTTTTCCCATACCGTGTAAGCCTAAAATACTGAATCGAGTCGTATGAAATTTGCTAGTATGGGAGATTATAATGCCGAGATTATTATCCAATAATTGTTTTCCTTGTATTTTGAGTATTTTATTTGTACTAATGATAAATAACCCAGCCTTAATTTAACGCCCTCTATTATCATAAGCTTGAACCGCGTAAGCACACCAGTTAAGCTAGCTCTATAAAATCGAAACTTAATTAGCAACCTGTTGCCGGATACTTCCGCTAGATGGTGTTACTAGTAATTTTACCAAATACAAATCCGTATTCTTAACTATTTTGTTTATTTAATTAATTACTTGTACCAAGTATGAAATATATTCGTGTCCAGGGCCAAATATGCTTAAATGAAGCCTTGGACCGTTACAAGAGCAAACTCCGTCCTCCGTCGTTTATAAGAGAAGAGATATCTCTAGTGTAATTTTTGACACAAGGAAACGTCTCGATCACGTTCGCGTTAACGTCCTTCATTTACTATGGGCAAATTGGCAGCGCCTCTAGCGGCACTTATTGGCAACATACTGTTCTCAGTATTTTATACTTATAAAGCGAACGGGATCGAAACGTTTGTTGCGACGTGAAATTTACAGTAAAGGCTAAGAATATCTCCGTTCGCTGATGGAAATATTTATACACCGTCGGTCAACGCTTGTATCCAGTTAAGAGTTTGTATTTTGAGCTACATTTGCTGTTCTCTATGAATTACTAACAGAGGGACATACAGCTTCTGATAGTACTTACAGATAATATTAATGAACGTCCCACTTCGCGGGCGCCGATATAGCCCCCGTTGACAGTGTAGCTAACTTTAAATAAATACATACCTTTAACGTCAAATACGTATGCTATTGCATACGTTTTTGACGTTGATTTCCACTAGCCTAACCACAGGGCCAGAGCTAAAATAAACTCACTGAATATCTGAGTAGGTCAGTTGGTTCTTTAAACTTATTTAATCTTTATATTATAACATCATTAGAAATACAATGCAAGTGAATTGGCGGCTTTTGAATTATGCAAGCAGTTATTAAGATTGTATAATTTTCATCACAATGCATTATTTCCATTTGAATATGCATTGTGGGTTTCCACAATGTGCGGGGCGAGTAAGCTGCGGATTTACAGTAGGTACGGCCTTAGAATTAGCTGGCATTGGCACAGGCCTGTTGACTCGATACTGAATATTTATAAAATTAACTCCTTGCAATAAGTTACCTAAGTGAAATATACAAAAGGTCACTGCCGGCAACGCACACCTACGTTTTCATGAATTTCTCCCAGTGCTGCGCTGTCACAATAGGCATTAAGGATTTTTCCAGGTTTTTGAACGCACCGCGCATGAGCTAGGCACTAAGTGCAGTGCAGGCAGATGCTGGATGCGGCAAGCTGAAGACAGGGCGCTATGGCGCTCATTAGGGGAGGTCTATGTCCAGCAGTGGACTAGAATAGGCTGATGATGATGATGATGAGACATAAACCCGGGGTTAACTTGACGTATTTGTACCGACTGACGTAATTTTAACCCTGGATTAGTGTCAAACCCAAGTCGGCCTTAGACGCCGCGCAACAATTAGTCTTTCTAAACCAACCAAGAATAAAGACGCATATGAAACTTTAAAATTGGGAACTAAAAAATAGTCTTAAGCTAAAATAACCTTAAAAACCTGAATACTTTCAAAAGTTTCAAACTTAGAGATGGGAAACTTTCTCGGTAAAATATTTTATCCGAGTGTTACTTTTGCGCTATGTTACGACCTTATGACCCAATATGATCTAACTAAGGGGAGCTTAAATGTTCATATTTTTACCGCTACAAAACCTAATTAGTGTTTTCAAGTAGACGTTGCTCGTTTTTCTGTTTTCAAGTAAACATAGGTAGGTACTACCTACTTATATTACTTAGTTCTTGGCATCGTAATTAGTGCAGTTCCTCCAACCAACCAAGATTTAATTCCATAGCACTTAGAAATATCACAAACGATGGATATACTTAACGACAAGACAATTCGCGCAGTGTCATTTCAAAAGAGCTTTTTACGAGTGTTTCTTGAGTAATTTCGGGCCTTTTTGGCTTGCAGGCCCCTACTTCACCATCTTTACAATTGTCAGTTTTATATGACAATTCGAACTACATTTCTTTGACAATATGAAGCGCGCTAAAACAAAAGCACTTCAAGTCAGCAGTTGACACCGAACTGTCATTGAAAACTGACAATTGTAAAGTTGGTGAATAGGGGCCAGGTAACACTGGAACTTTAAATATACTCCAGTCGAAATGGAAATAGCAATATTTGGCCAGTGTACTTGTGCAGCCGATGACGCGCCGCCGCCTTCACAGCAGAGCCTGTGCAAGTTTACAAGGCGTATGTCCAAGCGCCCGAGGCCGCCACAATCACCGACGAACACGCTAATGTCGCAATGTTCACACTATTCATAATTGTCCTTACATAATATATTGCTCTTTTCTGCATTTGTATGGTACTTAGTTAGTGGATTTGCACAACCAGTTTATTCACATGACTTAATGCTTTCAGTACAGCAAACCCAACCTACCTATGTGAAGTCAATAGGTAACTAAATTGAAAAGCAACGTCTCTTCAGTTTTGATGAGCGAAACTTTTTAAGAATGGAGGAGATTCTTAATTCAACTGCATGTTTTTTTTGTATGTTTGTTAAACGGTTAAGTACTCCGTCAATTAAGAATTGATTTTGATGATTATTTTTGTTTGAAAGAGGTGGTCCCATAGTCTCACATAAATTGTATTTAAAATCAGTTAGGTACAGTCAGCGTCATATATATGGTGAGATCCAAAGTGCTCAAATACTTTGGTACACCATACAAATATCACTTTGGATGTCACCATATATATGACGCTGACTGTACCTACTTACTTAGTCCGTTTTTTTTTTTTCAAACGAAATTGTGCTTCATTAAAAGAATATCTCGACCGTACCGACTTCATATTTGTGCTATTAGACCACAAAAGCCATCAACTTTAGAATGGCTCTAGAGGTTTTTTTTAATTGGAATTTTGAAGGTGATTTTACCTTTTTGTTAAAAGACTTTTGTTCAAACTCCACGAAATGGAGCGAATTCAGGTAGAACTAGGTACTACATTTTTTGCTAATAATTTTTTTAATTGAACTTCGCGATTGTTTCATTTCATTCACATTTTCTTTTTATGCTCATACACCGCACACTACATACGTATAACTACATTTATATTGCATCGTTCCACGAGATCCGCTTCCGAAGGCAGCGGCGGAAGTTCACGTATCGTCATCCGTTTTGCTCAAAGCTCTTCAATGCAGCAGAACATCTAACTACAAGTATGTATAAGTAACTACATGAACAGTTAGTTGATCATAAATGAAACGAGACAACTCGACGTCGGAACGAGTGGCAGGCGAGCGTAATAATTTGGTCGTTTGATGTCTCCAGGACTTTGTTCATACTAACGAGCTCCTAAAACGCCGTAGCTCGACTTAACCAAGTGTTAACGTCTTTACCTTAAAAACGTACGCTAATATTATACAGGTAACTAAAACTGGTTTTTTAGAAGTTTGGATTCTGTCTGTCATACCTAAAGACGAATGATCCCTTTCATTCAAGCATTTAATAACATCCCTATGCGTAAAACTTTTACCTTAGAATGTTGATGTCTAAACTACAATTTTGTTATTATTCATAGACTACCTTCTTTGTGAAACTCCGGCTCTCGGGAAAGTTTATTCAGAGTGAAGTCCTGTGAAGTCAGACGAGCGCTGTTATTTAATCTATGGCGCTATTCAAAGGTCTGCGTTGGTTTAAGTATCAGACCATCCTGGCAACAAGCTCTCTAGTTAATTACCCGGGGATAGCAGCGGTATGATGCAGTCTATAGTGCTGAGCAGCGGATGCAAACTGAAACGAATTGCTAGTTATGCACACCCTCTGTCAATTAGTAAAAAGTTACTGTAAAATGTACAGCTAGTTTTAAATTGAATTCACAGTTGCAAGGAAAGTGACGACGGCGACTATATGGTGAAGGCAATTTATTACTTTTTTGATATTTTCTACGATACTGGAATGGTCCAAGTAAATTAATAATTTTCTGTACGTCAACCTTAATGAAAACAATCTCTTAACAAACTGCATTTCATTTCAAGTCAGCCCAAAAAAATAGATCCACGTCAACAACTTGAACTCGTCCAAATTGAGTTCAACCAGTCGGCAGCCGGTCCGCGCCCGGCCATGTGTGAACGAGCCCAGCGGCACACCCACTCACTAACCGTCCTCAAACAGCGTTCTCTAACACCTCATAATTAAGGAAATTACAACTAGGTATGCGGCAGATCCCAAAGTTTCAATTTCATATAAGGCATCCTCCTCCTTTCTATTATTTCTCTCCTACCATTATATCCATTCCATCTCATTATTTGGAAGGTTAGAGTAATTTTGCTCACAAAACTTTACACATACAGTAAAACTTACACGCTTTTTGCATTAAAAGTTCCGCGAAACACCTAAAGAGTAGTTACTACATTGAACAACCGATTTACGTATGCAAACGACAATTTAAAACCTTTTTGGGATAGCATCGTAGGCACAGAATAAGTAATAGTACAAGTACAGATGTTTCACCTCCTAACAAAAACTGCCTTTAGGCATGAGAAACGTGCCTACTTTATGCTTCTCTGTATATCTTATAACACGTATATATTCATTCGCACACTACACGCGATCGAGACGTATTTTTCGGCCTGGACGGCGATTACACTAGGCGCTCAGAGCATCTAGTGTTATCGCCGACCAGGCCAAGATATACGTCTCGATCGCGTTCGCGTTTAACAATTCTCATACTATTTGACACTTTTAACGCAAACGCGATCGAGACGTATTTTGTGCTTTTTGATTACACTAAGGGCACAGGTAATCTTATTACTAAACATTGTTTTACGCGGTGAATGCAGCATTGAACAAACAAGGCAAAAGTTGAGTTTATAGTAGACGTACGTACCTACTTGCTCTGAACTGAATCAAGCCCCATGCTTGTTCGAGCGATAGGCATAATGGTATTTATTAGGTAGGTACGCGACGCGCCCCGCCCACTGCAAGTCCTCTGTCGTGGGTCTAATGTAAAACACAAGGCGAGCTGGATTCGGGCAGTCATTGCAACCATTTACCAGCGGCTAATGAGATTCGCGATGGCCCCCTACTGGAAACCAGTTATCCGGACGCGGACACCGACAGGAATTGCGGTCTGCGCTTTCCGTACTCGACGATTATGAATCAATTACAGAGTTGTATGTAACAATAATATGCCGCCACTCCACGGGGCACAGTAGCAGCCTAGTCCACATTAAGAGACGAATCGACTACTGGTCGACGGCCGCTTTCATGACATCAAAATTACAACTCTGCTAACAATAGCTTAATGCGACGGAGGTACGACGTAGTCAGCAGTCACCTTGAGATCAATTCAAGTCATCCGCAGTTACAATTACTGTCTCCTAATGGCAAAGCCAAGGCAATTGAAATTTCCGATGTAAGTTTTCTTTTGTATGTTCGTACGTATTGCGAATGTCGTTCACAATTGGCAAAAATAGAACGAGGCCGCTTATTGTCTTCAAACGTACACAAGTCGATTGATTGTTATAATGAAACACTACAAAATCAATTCGTTAAGAGGCTTACAGTTTGAAAGCTTTACTTCAGCTTCCGAGAAAAATCTCAATCTAAACCAGTAGATACAAAAACCCCCGTTAGAACTGTCAAAGTGAAAATTCCGTTCGGAAACCCAAGACTTATTTCGTTTAGGAATATGTTAAGGCGTTTTCATTTGAGCCACAAACTTTATTATTTAAGTATATTATTTTAAATAGGTACTTAATGTATTTTATTTGTTTTATTTTAAGTAATTGTTTCTAACAATTCGGCCGTCCTGTCCCAAAACCCGTCCTCGGGTTTTCATCATGATGAAAATAATATGCATATTATAATATCTTGTAGATGTAAATACGTATATACAATTAAAACCCCATACATACGTAACATATGCATTTAATGAATATTTTTTATAGAAATTTCAATAATATGGAAACCTCTTCTCTTGTAATTATGAAATAACAAAACTGCATCACACTGATTTCGTTTTGTTATACATAATATCTATTTTAGCTAAATTTTTATTCAGTAGCATCTACTAATGTTCTTATCATAATAATCAAGCAGTGCCACATAAATGGATGGCACCAGATAACATAAATAAAACTGTTAATAATATAACGTCCACAATTCTAGTCAATTATCGTACTATAACACATGGCTTTCTGCATTTATCATTGGCTATCTGCCTTAATTTATTCATAAGCTATAATCTGCTTTAATTCAACTATTGGCTATCTGCCTCAAATTATTTGTAGGCTATCTGCCTTAATTTTATCATCGTCTATCTGCCTTATTTTAATCATTGGCTATCTGCCTTAATTTTAACATTGGCTATCTGCCTTCATCTTTGGTTATCTACCCTATTGACTATCTGTCTGAATGAAAGGCTATCTGCCTTAATCTTTGGCTATCTGCCCTATTGACTATCTGTCTGAATGAAAGGCTATCTGCCTTAATCTTTGGCTATCTGCCCTATTGACTATCTGTCTGAATGTAAGGCTATCTGCCTTAATTATTGGGATCATCATACTGAGCAGCCTCAGCACTCACTCTTACTGCTCTATCGTCAATACCTAGTATGATACAATCAGCTGCATCTTGCCCACTAATCCGACATCTATTTAACAAAACCATTTTCTCATAAAAGTAATTTTCAAGGCACTCACCAAACTTTGCCCGCTTTGCTAACATTTCGGTTAAAACTAACACATAATTCTCATGGCTTGGAAATGCAGCCAACAATTTTTCTTGCCATTCCGTCCAATTAAATAACATAGATGGTAGGCTTTCATACCATATTTTAGCCATTCCGGTAAGCTTACTTGTAGCAAAATGTGTTGTCTGTTGTTCAGTCCATCCATGAATAGCTGCACACTCATTTACTTTTCTTAACCACACTGGCATGCTTTGGTTCCTCAATGATGGATTAAACTCTGGTACAGGATTCATGGATGGTGAAAATTTATTGCTATTGTTATGATAAGTTTGACTAAAAGCAGAAGACAATGCATTAACTAGTTTGTCCACCGAAATATTATCACTGTTACTGTCTTCCTTAGGTACTGATGCCGCACTAACTGTCTTAATAGTTGAGTTTGACTCACCCCGCTTATGTTGAACCCACCAGCAACAAGAATCACACTTGTTCGATGTGCATGTCCTGTGGTGTCCTCTACCGTTGCTCGTGCGATCGCGAGCTCCGTTATGCTGTGATCGCTCCCTACGCGTTCGTGATCCACGGCGGCTTCCATCCGAAGACTGCCTCTCGCACCTACTACGTCTTTTCAATGGTGAGCGTTCCGTACGCCTACCACGATGGGCACCTGGTGATAGTGACTGCCTGTCACGCCAAGCACGTTCGCCGCCTGACGAAACTTGCGATCGCCGATAACGATTGCCGTCTCGCGAGTTCCTTTCATGGCGTACACGCTCGCCTCCTTGAGGCCGCTCGAGACGCCTACTTCGGATACCATCTTCACACTGTCCACCGCGGTCGCGACGACAGCGGTCTGGTGAAGGGCTTTCAAGCCGTCGTCCGCGTTTACCACTTGAAACACGTACACTTTCGCTGATTCGCGAACGGTCACGACGCCGACCCCTTTTCGCGGCACTTTCTGGCTCAAACACATGACGTGGTTCAAGAGGAGTCCAACCACGACTATCTGCACTCATCATAAAAGTTTAAAAGAAAGTTCTTGCCACTTCTGAATTGAAAGCTTTACTTCAGCTTCCGAGAAAAATCTCAATCTAAACCAGTAGATACAAAAACCCCCGTTAGAACTGTCAAAGTGAAAATTCCGTTCGGAAACCCAAGACTTATTTCGTTTAGGAATATGTTAAGGCGTTTTCATTTGAGCCACAAACTTTATTATTTAAGTATATTATTTTAAATAGGTACTTAATGTATTTTATTTGTTTTATTTTAAGTAATTGTTTCTAACAAGTTACAGTACGCACATTTACTAGGTACTCTTATACATAATTTATGCCCGAGGCATGCAGATGGGACTGGATGGGAATAAATAGTGTGCTAATGCTAACACAGAGTTTACTCGTATACCTATATATTTCTTACAGATACTTATGCCAAAATGCTCGAGATAACACATTGAATACGACATATGTATATTCTTACATTCAGTTACAGTTAAAGTACAACATTTAAAACATCATGCGTCATAGACATCCTTGCATGCACTAAGCCATCCAAGTGCTTAGTATACGAGTACTACGTAAGCATTTCCATATTCTCCATGCTATGTTGGTATGACTACACACATGACATCATCCATAATGATTTTTGCTAAAACCGGAACGCGTACGAGTGGCGGGCATACTAATCGACCTTTCTCAATAAACAGTTCGTCTAGATAGTTGGTATCGTTCAATCCGTCACAGGGTATTGTCTAATCGGTCACGGGAGCTATGCCCGCACGAAAACGAACCTCGCCGGCCACTTCATGTTTTAGTCGTGTTTCGTGATGCGGAGTGATGAAATAAGGAAGTTCCGTGAGATTTTTATTGCGTGTTATCTGCGGTGTCGAGTACATCGTTAGTTACTTGAGCCGTTCCCTTAGTTTCCCGTGGTAACCTTTGAGCGTTTTGAGCGATTGAATTACACTGTCTGTATGGTAACCACTCGGATGATTGGCTCTGCCATCAAAGCAGGTCGTGACAGCAAATATTAACAATAGAAGATGGGAGATTGTTGACTAATAATGTATTGCATGGAATTCTTTAACGCAATAAATGATTGAATACTTATCACGATAACCTGATACGTTACCGATATTCGTCGATTAGAGACAAGAATGAAAATTAGTACAATGAAGTAAAAAAAAAAAGAGTTATATTATTGGCTGGGTTATATTCAGTAAAAACATCAATGCGATCCCACGGGTATTTACGTAGATGATTTCATTATACGGACTAAAAATTGTAAGAATTAGTCTGGAGGTTCCTCCCTGGTCCCGTTAGCCGGATGCCGCTTGTTATGCAACCGATGTGTCTGCGCCCGCGCCGCTTTGCATCCGACCACAATAATAGCTGTGCCGTAACGTTAGAACCGTTCAAACATTTGATGCATTGACTAGATAATCCTGTTGAAGTTTTAGAATTACTACGTTGAATGCTATAAGGTTTATAAGTTACGTGTACAGTAGACTACTTTCAGAACTTAAAGCTATTTTTAACGATGATTTGTTTTCGTGGTAATTATGTGACAAATACTTATTTTATTGTCACATATTAAATGAATATCCATCTATCATCAATGATAACGGCCTGAAGTTACCAGCGAAGGCGTCACGAAGTTCATCCATAATGAGTACCTACTATGTTATTTACTTATTTACTATATACCTACCCATTTCTATCTCATTTTTAACAGACTTCATCAGGTTTTTGTTTTCTACTTACTTACGGTACTTAATGTAATAATTAAAATACCTGCTGTACATATAAAAAGTAGACCACACAGGAGAAAAACAAGCACGCCAAGTCAAACCTATCGTTTATCTTTAGATCGAAATGAACTGGAGCCTTCGCAAAAATGGAGTAAATAGTGGCTGCCAAGTATCCGGTATGCGGCGCAGCACAGGTGCTGCTCGCCAAAATAGGAAAAACTAGTCCCTTATTAGTCGATAGTAGACAGTAAACCTGTCAGACGCTGCGCCAAGTATCTGGCGGCCGTGATACCGTATATGATAAGATATGCAAAGCGAACAGACACAAAACCCGCCTCGCTTCTTGATTAATTATCCGTTATTCAAAATCACGTCGACCAACGACCATCTCGGAGTTTCAGTGCGCACATATCTGTGCTACGGTCAAGTGTATCGATCACTTTCCGTGTAACCTCCACTCCCTTTGAACCGGCTGACATAAAGATTAATTACGCCCGCATCATGTCATCTATCTCGGGAAGCGACCTGGCTTATTCATTAGTAAAATCTCACCACACAACGCTTCCCTTTCAGCTCGTGACGTGACACGCGATGTATGAGAATATGAAAATTTTATGAGGAAACCAATTCGACACACGTACGCTTTCTGCATTAAAAATACCGCCACACAAGTACCTACCTGAGGGGAGTTATTGTTGTTTGTTAGTGTCTACGTAGGTTCCGAAAATATGCCACTTGATTTAGGGCGAGTCAGTCAATGTCAATAGAGTTGTTCTGGTTACGTTATACGTTTAAAATTATAATAGGTACATAACGCGTATTATTTCGCGTAACACTAAGTTACCTAACTGGTTTAAAGAGCAGTGTGGTTATGGGAAAACGTGGAGATACCGCGAAGCGCAGTACCTAATTTGTTCAGACCATCACTTACGGAACCCGGCTGCGGAGGTATTGCCCGCTACGTCACGCATACTGATCAGACGTCAGGGCCTAGCTCAGGGACTAAAATTGAGTCACGCAACAAATTGTTCGTGGATCGACCGCCCAGAAAAACAAACTTCATCAACTTAGGATACAGTTTATGAACTTTGTAATCCGATGTTAACGCGTGACAAAAATGGTAGCAAATTTTTCGGTTAAGGCTAAAATCTGTGCGCGACACTTTCTAAATTAGAAAAGCTTTGGAGAATAATGTTGCCCAACCTGCTTCAGAAACGGGCCTGATTATTACGCCAGTAATCTGCAAAAATATGCTCGATACTCATAAATGACTTAATGAAAGTGAAGTCGCTATTAATTTGAGTGGCATTTTAAGGTTTCCCTAAAAGCCATTCCGCGCGTGCGGCGAAAGCGATCGGCATCAATCGTTACCCCGAGTGATTTACCATCCGCGCTTTTATTCTCAAACAAATTATATTGAGCCGAAATCCGGCCGCAATAACTAAGCGATTTCCTTAACGACACCAGAACAAATTGAAATCCGAAAATGCTCAATGTAGCCCGATTAAAAGAAAATGAGAACATTCCTTAGCGTAGCGGGAACTAATGAGCGCGTTAAATCGTGGCACGGAGGCCGGGGCTCCCCGGCGGGTGAGACCGGGCCACCGATAGCTGCCAGATTATCGTCTCTGGGAGCAATTTGTGCGGATTTGCGGCCGACCTCCAAGCCAAATAAAGCGATCGTCCGTCATTAGACCGTCGTGTACCTACTCCCGCTAGACCAATTTAAGACGTCTTACTGCCTAGTTAGGTGCAAGTACCTACGTTCGAGGGATGTGTAAACGACCAGCATACCGTAGTTAGATTCAAGGTTCAATAACAGGGAAGTCATGAACGAATTATGATGAGAGTGCTTAAGAATTGAAGGTTTCTCTGATGGGAAAATTGATTTCTGACGAAATTAATTATTCGGAAATTACCGTCCAATCGGAACCCAAGCTACTTCTTGGGTTAGACCCAGTCTACTTTGATTGTGTTTGGGCTACATTGATTTATCCAAACAAACCAGTGGATCTTGGAGAATCATGCTGTTGAAAATAGTCTGCTAATAATTTACGAAACTAACAAAATTGAGCTAATTTAATAGAAGTGTATAACACTATACCTAATGTCCCTTAAAAATAAGAAGTCCACGGGATATGATAACTTGACCATTGAGTGTCTAAAATCCGTCGGCCAGAAAATAGCAGAACCTCTATCATATATTATTAACTTATTCTTTGAATAAGGAGATTTCCCGGAAGAGTTAAAACTTTCAATTATAAAGCCTCTATACAAGTGGGGCCTCACATCGGATGCTGGGAATCACAGGCCCATTGCATTAATTCCTGTAATATCAAATATCTTTGAGCAAACAATGTATACCAGGACATTGGAATTTTTGGAGAAACATCAAATACTTGCTCCCGAACAGTAAAAAAAAAACAAGATTTTTTTTTTTTTGTGAAATAAACGGTTCACTCATGTATGTCAGGCGAGTACCTATAGCCCGACTGTTTCGGACTAATTCGTAGTCCTTCTTCTGGGAGCACACGCTACGCCACTAATTAAAAGTATTTTTTTCTTTTGATTGAAATTGAATAGTTATAAGTAAAATATCTTATTTTTTGTTTGTACATATACCTTAATTAAACATCCACCAACACTCTGGACTTGACTGACCATTAGTAAACCATATTGTAATGTGACATAAAGAGCATGAATGATGAGTTCATTGTTGGTGACTGAACAATGTGTCAACATAACAAAAAGAAAAACTCAATTCTGTTAAGAATCTTTAAAAAAAAGACAACAAATACTCAATCTGTCATATTATCTGTAAAGTTTTTTTTAACAGAATCTAGCTGCAAACGGGATCAAGCATTACCAGAATATAAAGCAGAGTTAGAACAAGGTTTTGTAAGCATAAATCAATACCTATAGCAAATATGGTACTAACAGTGTGTTCATTTCGCTACCACCAAAACTAGTGCTCCCAGTGGAAGGACTATGGATTAGTCTGAAACCTGTTGAGCTGTACTCGACTGGCAACCATGAGTGATTCATTTATTTACCTAAGATAGAAACTCACAGTAGTTTCATGTTACCAGTAACCTATGATCTCAATATACTTTTAGCTGATTGTAATGAAATAACATTATCTTATGACTTATAACTCTTAAATAGTCTTACAACAAGTGATAGTGATGGAAAAATGGACCATCTTTCCTAATTTCAAGGCCTTGCCATGAAAATATGTACCTGTGTATTTATTTTTAACTGATTTAAAAAAATGAGGAGGTTCTCAATTTGTCAGAATATTTTTATAACAATATTTATGAATTTCTAACATTCCGTTTTTTTATAATCCAATATTTTAATGAGGCTTGAGTGCACCAATTGTGACTATGTCAGCCTCATAGGAAACCTCAGATGCATGTGTCACACAAGCTCTCACTCAGAACCCAAGTCTCTAGATGCAACAAATTAATTTGTAAACCAGTATCACTTCATCTGATAATGGCCGAATCAGAATCACATTTAAGCCACCATTAAACATACCCATGCCATCCAAATATTTTTTTCTAACATACTTATCAATATTCTTATCACATTCTAGAAGAAAATGGATGAGGTTCTCAGTGTTGTCACATTCCACATACAGAATGATTGTACAACTCTCATTAAATTTACAATATAATTTAGTGAGATGTGACCAGAGTGCACACTTAAAACCCACATGAGTAAATCCCTAGGGAGGCTGGCACGATCAAACCAGGGAACTCCGCAGATCTTGCTTTTTATGTTACCATACCAAATGCCATTAGCCATGATTTCAGCATTGAAAAGTTCTTGCCATTTGGAAAAACATTTTTATTTGGCGAATTGCATTAGCTCAGTACCATAGGGTTTACACAAGAGATTCAAACCAACTTTTACTGTAAACTTAGGCATTTTATATAAGCATCGTTTTTGTGTTTTAGTTTAGGATTAAAGCAAGGCTGAAACATAAGTAAGTAATAAATGAATATGAATAAGGACATTAACTTACAAGTTCATGGCTTTGAAATAGTTAAATATTTAGTTAGCTACTAAGTATATCAATTTCCGTTTTGGTTTAAATGGTGCATTTATACTATGCATTTAGTTCTGGCTTTTCAGAACCTTGTTATAATTACTTATTAGTGACTGGCCAATTTTATAATTTAGTAAATAAAAAATTCAAAACTCTTATCATTAACTAATAAATAAACCACATGCCCTGTAGGATACAATTTTATTTAACAGAATCAAAACAAAACTTCGAACTTTCAGAATTGAATGCTGTTTTGGTAAAATCAGTGTCAATGACAGAAAAAGTTATTGTATGAGTTGTGCAGTAGCGCATGGCGCATGAAACGTTAGCAAGAGCGAGCACGAGCAGACAGGCGGGCAGGCGGCAAGCGTAGGTAGCAAGGTTCTTCCTCTCACCTCGCGCCACGGGCACCTCGGGCTCCAGCGGGCTCGCCGCCGCCGCCGCCACAGCCGCCGCGACCCACGCCACCCAAACCACCCCCCGCATCTCCCCAAACCACATCACAACACTCCACTATCTCATTATTGGCACAACATTCACAAAACTTAACCAATACGAAATCCTAACTATGCTAATAACTCCTATTGGCACGGTCATGCTTTGGGAAAATTCATGTCGCAATACCACAGCGTATCACATCATACTAAATAAGATCTATCACATCATTTTAACTAATGATCCTCTAAAACTATACGAATGTTGTTGAAACAAAGACAGTTGCTGCACGTCATAACATCTCTTTAAGGAACGCGAAACCCGTCGAATCCCTGCAACGTTTCGTTTTGCACTAGCCTGAGTAGCCAGTCTAGTGTACTCATGTACTGTACTGCGAATGCGATGCGAAACAAAACGAAACGACTCGATTTGTTTGTGATAACGTTCAGAAATACGAACCGAGTTAGTTACAATCGATTGGTTTTACCGATTTTGGAGGTAGCTATGAAATCGCATACTTACTTAAATAAGTACTTACGTAGTTCTTTGTTTATCCTTGAATTTTGTGAAGTTGTTTCTTTACAAAACCCCAAACGCCTTTCTTTAGAATTAATTTCGGTTTACATGGACATGGGTAGAAAGGAATTATTTTTGGCAATTCATTTGGTTTCAACTGCATACATAATTTAGCCATTTGTTCTAAATAAGGTAGTTTCACTTGTAAATCTCGCGGCGTTAAGTAATTCACAGCCGGTATCCACTGCCCATTCACAAATTGACATGGCTGTGAAAAAACGCCATCAAAGTTCAATCCAAACGTACCTAAAATCACATATACTCAATTCAAGCACGCAATATACTGAATGTGCTGACTTAAAAACATACTTTTAATAGTTTTAATACCTATGGCTATCAGACACTGAAGTAAGTAGGTACCTAAATATATCTGGAATATTTACCATTGCATCTGGTTCCAAGACTTACAATCTCATCTAGTTGAGGGCCAAAAAGCCACAGTTTTACAATGTTTACAACGCTTACGGCTTTATTTAATGGAAGTTGTCTCTCAGGCGTTTGTTTCTGGAAAGTAAATTAGCAATTTATTATAACTGCAACGGAAATAATCAGGCTTGGCTAACATATTTATAAATAGGTACGTAGTTACTCACTCTTTTCTCTAATACTTTGGTCCATAAAGTTTCATCAAAAAACAACAAGTACTCCATCGTTCGCATTTCAGGTTTAAGATTTCCAATATTGAGTGTAGAATTGTTAACCTTCGTATATCTTCTGTATGGTTCAAATTTATTGTATTTATGTACTGTAGTTCTTATGTCGACTAAGTGATTGATTCCCACAAATCCCCACACTGGTGGACAGAACATGTTTCTCATAGGTACTTCGGCAATTTCTGCTATTACCGGAACCACTTCGAAACCTAAATCAGAGGTCGCAACAACTATGTTGCTTTTATTAATATTGTTGACTGAATTAATTAGTATTGTTGCATTATAACAGGCTGGACCAAGATTTGGTAGTAAAATATACATGTCACGTTTAGCAGAGGCATTAATCATGAGAGCCAAATTTTCCATCATTTTCTTGTTTGCGCGTAACCAATCTCCAATGGGTACATCCAAGCTAGAAAATATTTAGATATTATGCAACACTCACAAAATGATAGCAATGTCAAATAAAAAAAAATGCTCCGAAAAACTTACTTGAAGGGAACGTGATCCATAATTATAAATAAATCAGAATGTGTAAGCGCAACACCAATTTTGTCAATATATTTCACTACTTTTCCTGGATAATTAGTACCAATATAGCTACATTCACGTTCAATAAGCTCCATACAAGCACTGGGGCATTCATTATCGAAAATGTATATCTTTGAAATGTTTTTGCCGTTAGCAGACAATTCCAGTATTTCAGATATTAAGTGCATTGTTAATGGATTTCCAGCACCCGAAATACATACAACATAATCAGTTTTTGGCAAGTTTTCTTCCATTTTGTCTCGACTCGTGCGTTTTACTTCTTGAGCACGTTGATCCCCCTTAATTTTGTTACGATATTGAGAATAGTTTTCTAGCAAACCCTCGAATTTCGAATTAGACAAGAAATAATCAAATTGGTAATATGAATGACAGTAATCCAGAAATTCCGATGTCCCTCCTATGTAATAGGGTTTACTGCCTTTCATTAAAAGTTCTTTCCAAACCAGAGGTGATCCAATGTGATGCCACTTATGTTTTTGATTTATTTTGGAAAGCCAACCCTGAACATTCGAACATTATAATTAAAATTGTACTTAAGGTACAGTATCATTTATTTCAAAAACGTTCGTAGATACCACGGAAATAAAGCATACTTACTTCCCATTCTATGACTGGTTTTTCAATACGTTCATAGCAAAAATTAGGCAGAGTTTGCGAGAGATGATCTGCCACCAAAGTTATCTGGGCAAATTTTTCACACCGTGATTCTCCTGCGATTACAATACGAACACCCATTATTTTTAAAAACTACTTGAATGCTGATATACTGAAATGCAACTTTTACAATAAGTACTCATCAAAATACAAATGATGACAGAGTTGGTTCTGTTGACATTTCGATTCAAATTCGAAAAGTAGCAAAGAGGCTTAGTACCAACTCTAATATGGTATGGTACCAATGATATTACAATACAAAACTGTATTATTTTCATTGTCATTTTTTATAGGTATGTAGTATCGTTGGTAATTAGGTATAAGCATTATTATTATAACTAACAAAATTATAGATCGAATTTGGTCTGAAATAAAGTGATCTTATTTTCATTTATTTTTTTAATATTGTATGGAGCCAACAAGGAACTGGCCCCAATAAATTTAAGTTTCGAGAACTATGTAAATTTTAAAGACTATTCGGATTTTAATCGATACTTGAAATCGATTGCAGAGGCTGAATGGTCTTTATTTCTGAACGTAACAAGCAGCTGACTTTTGAAATGACGTCTAACTTGACTTTTCTGCCGAACGTTCCGTTACAAATCAATGCTATTTCACTAAAACGATTACAAATGATCGCTTTTCAATTATTACAAAAAACAAACAATTATTCGAAGTTAATTTATGAAGTTTTATTGTATGTGCTACCAGGAACTGATACATGATAGTTTTTCTTTAGAAACGCTGAAAGTTCTCATTACTTACGTACGTAATCAGGTTTGCTTGAAATGAAACATCTACTATAGTTCTAACCATAGAGTAATATAAGTTCTACCTATATACTTACTTTACTCTTTGGTTCTAACCTACAATCAATCACTTTCATTTCATTGACTGACTTCTTTTCTTTGAATGTTCAATAAATAAACATAAAAAGTACACACTGAGAAACAAATTCTAAGGGACGACGGCGATATGGCATCAGCAAAAAACTGGGGATTTTGTGACTTATCGCTTAGTAAAACATACGATATCAGTAAGTTGCACTTTTTGCAACGACTTGGTTACAATACCGTAGCTATCAACGCCCTTGTAGAGGAACCTGATGAAGAACCGAAGAAGAAGAAAAAGAAAGGCGAAGCTAGAGAAAATCAGGATTATATACCTGCTCCGGTAGAGATTCCTAAAGATGTCTCTGAAAATACGAATCTAAATATCCTTCAACGGGTAACAATTGAGTTCACAGAGTCCAGCATCGCGCACAAGATGAATCGTTCCGAAAATATAAAAAAGTATGATATTATAGCTGTCATCCCAAAAACGTTGCAGGCGTTTCAATACGCATGTGGTACCTTAGATATAGATGTAATAACTTTTGATCCTTCAAACAAAATACCTTTCAAAGTTAGCCGTAAACTGTATCGCCAGGCTGTGGAGCGCGGAATTTTTTTCGAACTCATGTACTCACCAGCTATAAGAGACTCAACAGCCAGGAAAAACATCATAAGTACAGCACACAACTACCATGCCATTGGTAAATCAAAAAACATAGTTTTGACTAGCGGAGCTGATGATTCCATGCATGTTCGAGATGTGAATGACATTATCAATTTGGGGTTTATCCTTGGCCTAAATAGCAGTCAGAGCCTGGAGGTTATCAGAAGCAATGCTCGAAGGCTCATAATAAAAGCAGATGGAAGGAAATGTGGGAAATTATACATGACCATTAGAACTGTAACTGATAAAGATGATAATAAAACATCTGCCTCTTAATATGATGAGTTCATGAATTTATTATTATTTATATATTGAAATTTCATAGCCTTTAAAAACTTGTAAAAAAACTTACTTCTACAAATACAAATAAGCATCACAGATTGGAAACATTTGTACAAATTTGTTAATATCATTTACAAGTTTCATCCCTTCTTTGAAGTTGCAAAGGGTTAGAACTTCATTTTTTCAAACATCCAGGAGCAAGGTCCTTGGAATCAAAAGCAATGTCAATCCAATTAACAACTATACTTTCCTTTTTTGTAGACGGGACCAAATCTGTCTCTCTTCACCAAGTTCTCAGACCTCAGATAAGCTCTTATTCCATAGATACCCCTACAATACCTGTGGGATAAGAGCTTATCTGGGGATTGAAAAATCGGCTCTAGTCAGGAGTCAGGGCCGATTATTAGCCGAAAATTAGTCAATTTGCCTTGCTAATTTTTGCTGTCTGCCTAGATTATTGTAACTTTTCTTGATCTATCTTCTCAGTCATGGTCAAATCTGCTGATGTCCGAGGATTGATTGCTGACAAGTCTAATGAAGGAGTGTCTTCTGGTATCGTAAAAAGATCTGCAACCCATTTGAATCTGAACAACAAAAATAGACGGTTTTAACAAAATGCCAACCACAAGAACCTAATGAGACTGAATACTTTGATGCCTAACACGCTAGGGAGATGATCAGATAATTTTTAGTATTCATGAAATCTAAATGATCAGTTTTGATGCAATGCAAAAGCAAATGAGTGCCTAAGATTAGAAGATTGGATGGGTAAAATGAAAGCAGTTGTTCTATTTTTATTAATGTATTATTTTCAAATGCAATCTCAACGTTTGGTACAGGTTAATACAAAATGTATAAAATATGCACACATTAAAGTTAAAAAAATTATATTGACAACACAATATTCACACATCAAACTTACGTAAGCAACATTCTACTTTTTCTGATCTACTGTTTAGAATATAACTCGCGATTTGTTAACTGCTTTATTTTCATGAAATACTTAGTTGGTAGCACCACTGGCTTACTTTTTTTAGACTGTTCTTAATCACCAGGCACAAACAAACATAAGTGGGACACTGCAGTATTAAGGGCTGCACAGCGCAGTAGCAAACCTGTAAGCAGTTGAGATGACTGCTCATCGGTTCCCTACCACATCACAAAGTGAATCAATTTGTTTGCCCACACCTGTCCTAAGAATAGATAGTTACTTTGGCTATTCTAAATTGTTGCTTAAAATTACTTCATTGTGATAGTTACAGATTTATTATAACATATTACTTCATTATGAAGTTATTATTGCGGGATTTACAAAAGACATTTCATTGGGCAATCTAGAACAAAGTACAAACCCTAAATTTTTAACAACTTTAAATATTTTAACTCTTATCATAAAGAAGTGCATGTATGTACATTAGTAATGATGGCAGATGATAAGCTTGTTAATACACAATACAGGTTTGCTGTCTTGCCATGAGAAGCGTTTTCATGACCAAAAGAGATTCAGATCGACTAGAGAATATTCATGTAGCCTCAAAACAAAATTATTGAGCAAATTGTTAACTGAGAACAGTCTTATAATGTCTTTTATAAGTTCATCGCGATAGATGTCGCTTAATGCAAGCTCTAAAAATAAAGTACAAGGAAATTTGTGGAACGATTTTGTGTCGAAATATCCAAATTTTATTAATGAAAATAGTTTCATTAACATACCACAAAATACACAAAAATATAATACATGTCATGGCAAAAAGAGTAAAGAGTTACACACATTACAATAATCATCAATCAATTAAAACTAAATTTCATTCCATAGCCAACCATATCTTCATTTGATGAATACAATATTCAAGTAACAAAATAAATAATCTCCACATTGTGAGAATCACACCTATTTAACAAAATTCAGTCTCATTGGTCATAAAACAAATTTATTACTACCTAATGTGTCTTTTCTCAAAAACTTAATATTTAAATTAATAAAAAGTTAGTTCATAAAATTAAATTCAATAAATAATGTTGGAATCAAAATATAAAAATAGTAGGATTATAAATGCGTGAATTCCAATAATTAAAGATTACATCAATTACTATAGCTAAGTATAGTAATATTTCATAGTTTGCTGTTTTTTTTAAATATATTTGCGCTACAAGAATGCATTTTTTTTCACTTTATTATTGAAACAATGGAAAGAATGTCAAACCTGAAAGTTTAGGGTAATACATTACAATATATATAATAAAAAACACCGCTGTTGGTCCAGTTTCCTTCCATTACCGCGCATACATTAGGCCTTCCAGAAATCCTCTCAGTCTAAACAGTTCATAGTTATATTGTTCTTAACTTATTGATACGCATCCCCCCAGTCTTACAATTACAACCTCTCGGCTGAGCCGCGGCGCACGACACAGCTCCAATATCACGATGGGTTCTCGCTTAGAGGCCTCTTATGGCGCTACATGTTGGACTTCAAAGCTTCAAATGACGACATAGCCGTGGGAAACGCTGCGTTCTATATGTTCCACTGATAATGGTTGTATGACTAACAAGTCATACAACCATTATCAGTGGAACATATAGCTGCGTCTTCGCTTGAATGCGTCCAACAATTTATCATTATCACGTTTACATAACCAAACTCTTCTACAACAGCCCTTCCGTTTGGAAGATGCCTGTTCACAACAAACCAGCTTACTTGGGTATTAAGTAGATTTTCGTACTACAATGTGACTTTAAAGTATAAAAGATACGCAAGGAACGTACGTCTATGGCTGTCCAAGCTTATCATCTAGCTACTTATAACCGAGAGCAAGTTAGCAATACATTCTTCTCTCCCGGATTGCCACTAGCTGTCGCTTGAACCGTACAGTCAGCAACAAAAGTAGCTAAGCAACCGACGTGTTGACAGTGATCTAAGCACGGCTCTACTGTTATAGAAATAAGAGCTTGTGCAAATCATTGTGACTGATTTGGCTGCTTAGCTACTTCTGCTGCTGACTGTAAATTATACAATTATTTTTATTGGCAGTTTGACATTTTGGCCAGAGCAATCTTCCTATTAGTCAACCTGCGTGCAAGTGAATTTTTTCTACTTTACGCGCAAGCATTAGGTATAGAATTTCGCTCGTTTCGAGATCTTGGTTGGGTATGGGGTGTGGATCGTCAAACCCCCAAACAAACCATAGTAAAACGCCAGTGGTTCAGTTCAGTTGTTGAGAAAAGACACGCAATGCGCGACCGTGTTGACATTCTCCACCAACCTGTTGTAGAGCTCGCGCCGCACCGAGGCCGTGAACTTGCTGACGAGGCACAGGGTAGCGATGCAGGCGAATACCGCGTTGTAGAACATCACCAGCTTAAAGTTGCCCAGCCATTCGATCCGACCGAACTCGCCGAGCAAGTCGAAATTTGTTATACCTGTAACAATTGTTTTGAGCTTCTTCGGTACTTTTAACACGAAACTACCGTGAGACATAATCATAGTTTTAAAATAAACGGATGACTCACATATACAACGTGTTACAAAATAACCCGTAAAAAATGTAGGGTTAGGGTTCGCATATCGTATGAAAATTCAAGTATTGTGAATGGACTCTTTATAATGGACCATTTAACCCCCTTTCGGCTTAACGCGTATTTTTGTAACACCCTGTATAAGTCGAGTTTAGCCCGGACTAATTCGTAGTCGAGCAGGGCCATGACACGCAGTGTGAGTGTGATTGCGGACACACACACACTTGTTATATCAAGGTACCGGGTTCGATTCCCAGATCGTGCTATAAATTTCAAGTATTCATGTGTCAGCAATGATCTGATTCATCATCAACCTTTTTTAACGTCCCACTGCTGGGCACAGGCGTCCTCTTACAATGACAGGGCTTGGGCTGCCTACACCATTGAATTGCTTCGCAGGAGTGTGCACGTTTCCTCACGATGTTTTCCTTTTACCGCAAAGCTCATGATAAATCACAAATGTAATTTCGCACATAAATTGTGAAAAACTTAGAAGTACGAGCCTTCTGTTTGAGAAAGGCCACTATAGATATCCATACATATATGGTGAGAGACCAAAGGTCGAACCACTAGGCTACACGATATGTGTACCTAGTATCTTGGCGAGCAGCGGCTGGGCCGTGGAGTGCGCGAGCGAGACTGCGCAGAGCGCGATGATGCGCGGCAGCGGCGTGCGGCGCGCGCGCGGCGTCACGCCCAGCGCGCGCACGCCCGAGCTCAGCCCCGTCACCGACGCCACGTACAGGTACAGGATCAGCAGCGTCTGCAGCGTCGCGCCCGCCCAGCCCAGCTTCGACAGCGACGCTATGCCAAGCGTGAACTGCTGGAACTGGTGACGAATACATTCATCAACTAAAATCATTTGCTCACCTGCGACCACACGTGAAAAATAGCTACAAGGACCCAACTATCACCACCACCACTACGCTAAACGCTGACTCGTTTCAGCACTCTCGACGAGGCTGTTCATAAAAAAGGTAAACTATTGTTTATGTCTCTCTTCTGTCATCCTCTTAACCACAAGTTCTTGTCTTGCAATAAAATTAATACTAAAATTATATTCTATTTGATTTCACAATCAGAGGCCATCCTCAAAGCAACAAAACAACCACGGGTAGGTCCTCGGTAAGCAGCAGTGCTTGCACTGTTTACCCGCCAATATTTTATAAATTCCAAACTACCCTTTTTTATTTAAATTTACGCTAAAAAGCACCTTCTTATTTTTAACCGAGTACGGTGAAAAGAAAGTTTTTTTTATTAATTCTGAGTGAAATTGTCATTGAAATTAGAATCGATTTTGATGAAAATTTGCAAAGAACCTAGCTTTCGACTAAAAAAGGCGCGTCCAAATCGGTCCATCCACTTGGGAGCTACGATGCCACAGACAGATACACAGATACCATTGGTTTTCGCGTTGACCACCTCTTTCTTGTACCATCTTTACCGTTTGACAAACGGGATGGCGATTGCAGCGCGCGTTAGACAATACGCCTACACTTTTAACATGAAACTCACTACAATAAGCCTACAGCTTACACCCTGTCCGTCACATACCCTGGTGCTGAGCGGCAGCGCCTTGACGCCGATGAGCAGCTCGAGGGTGTTCTGCATGACCACGAGCACGGTGAGGGCGGTCAGCGCCAGCAGCGCCAGCATCGCCAGCGGGTACACCACGTTGCGCTGCAGCGGCGACGTCTTGCGCTTGCTTCCCACTTCCTACAAGTCGAGTAAAGGCGAGATTGAGAAACTTAACCCTTAATAAGGCAGAGGCGATTTAACGACCACTTATACTTAATGGGAAATTCAATCTTAGTATCTGAATTACTAACTAATCTAGCGAAGTAACTTAAATACTAACACTGTCTACCAAAATCATTTCAAAACATGCTCTGTTTAGACTTCAAAGATAAAACAATTTTATCTCAAATGAGGGCAAGCCGATAACCATTTACAGTTCCAACTGTTATATTTTATACAGTAGTAGTATACGTGTTTAAATACGTGCTTATCGCATAACTTGTAATGTGGGCGTGGAGCGTTAGCATCTCCTGATAACTGTTACCATTGCACTAATTTGAGAGTCGAAACGATAGTGTAAAGGCCTTTTAATGGGTGCTGCGGTTAAGATACTTATGAAGATACGATATTTTTGAAGGCGGTTTTACTTTTTGTTAAAAGATTTTTTATTTCACAATTTTTAGTTACGTTAATATTTAAAATATTATCCTCCAACTCCTAACCGTTAAGGAGTTGTACCTTCCATCATCACCTCATCAACACGGGATGATGACTACCAGACGCAAGTACTTGAATAACTTTCGAAAATATATGAAACACATGATATGTTGTGTTTTGCGGGTGGTAGGACCCTGTGCGAGGTCCGTCCGGATCGCTACCACCATCTTACTCGTTAATCCTGCCGCTAAGCAGCGGTGCTTGCACTGTTGTGTTCCGGTGTGGAGAGTAAGACAGCCGGTGTAATTACGGGCACAAGAGACATTTCATCTTAGCCCTCTAGGTTGGCAAGGCATCTGCAAACCCTCCGGAGTTGCGGGTGTCTATGGGCAGTGGTGATCACTTACTATCAGGTGACCCACTTGCTCGCTTGCCTTCCTCGTTGTATAAAAAAAAAAAAAAACCAGGGGCGGCTGAAAAGTAATCTACCTAACAATGAAACAAAAGACTGTCGTGGCTAATTTTTTTTTATTTTTCTATATAGTCCCCTGCTAGTAAAATGCACTTATTAAATTTTTCAAATATTGAATTTAAAACATTAAAAAAAAAACTTTCGGTTTGTCGTCAAAAAAGTCAGTAACCGCAGCCTTCATTTCGTCATCGGTCATAAACCTTCGTCCCCTGAGGTCTTTCTTGAGAAGTCTAAACAGAAAATAGTCACAGGGGGCTAAATCTGGTCAATGGTTTCGAAGCCATTGTCTTTAATTGCTAGCTTCGTTGTGCGGGCGGTATGCACTGGTGCGTTATCGTGCAAAATCAGAATTCCTTTGCTTAGTTTACCTCGCCGTTGTTCTTTTATTGTCTCTCTTAGTTGATATAGTAAGTTTGAGTAATAATCAGCATTCATTGTAGTTTTCTTCGGTAAATAATCTATGAGCAAAATACCTTCTGTGTCCCAAAAGATTGTAGCCATAAGTTTACCTGCCGATGGACAGACCTTGAATTTCCGAGGCGGCTTCTCATCCTTAAATTTCCACTGTAACGACTCTTGCTTACTTTCCGGATCCCATTGTCAAATCCAAGTCTCATCACATGTTACAATTCTAGAAATTATTTCTTTCTCTTTCCCTCGACTCATGTCCAAAAACTCTTCGCAACATTTGACACGCCTCTCCATGTCAAATGCAGTCAACATTCTGGGGACCCAACGTGCACTAACCTTGGACATGTTCAAATGCTCATGAATTATTTCATTGACTCGCTCTTTACTGACGCCCACATCTCTAGCTATATCTCCCACTGCTTCAGTCGTCGGTCCTCTAATATAATTTTTTTCACCCTGGCTACATTTTCTTCGGTGACGGCCGAAACTGGTCTTCCGCTACGAGGATCATCTTCCAGGCTCTCACGACCTAACTTAAACTACTTTGACCAAAACTTTATAACAAATTCGGAAGAACACGAACTGCCAAACACACGTAACATACGCTGTCTGATCTCCGAAGGCGTATTCCCTTCTTTAGTCAAAAACTTAATCACCGCACGCTGCTCGATTTTATCCATTTTCACTTTTTCTACCGATATGTTTGAAACAATTGTAGGAGACAAATAAACGTGATGCAATAAACAAATGAATGTAATACATTTTGAAAACAGAATAACAAACGAATATAAATCCATACCAGCCAGCATTATTTTTGTATATATTTCTGACCAAGGAGATTAATTATCAGCCGCCCCTCGTACGTCCCTATAAAATTTGAGGGTTGCCCTCGATTTCCCTGGGATCCCATCATCAGATCCTGACTTGGTCACAATGGGACCACCTCAGAAGTATACCCTTTCGAATAATGATTTAACATTTTCAGAATTATCCTCCAACTCCTAACCGTTAAGGAGTTGTACTTTCCATCATCAGCTCATCAACATAAGATGATGACTACCAGACGCAAATACTTGAATAGCTTTAGAAAATATATGAAACACATGATCCGTCCCTATAAAATTTGAGGGTTGCCCTCGATTTCCCTGGGATCCCATCATCAGATCCTGACTTGGTGACAATGGGACCAACTAGAAAGTATATCCTTTCAAACAAAAAAATATTTTTTGAAATCGGTCCAGCCGTCTTCGAGTAATCGGGGAACACACATATAAAAAAAATATTCCGACGAATTGAGAACCTCCTCCTTTTTTTAAAGTCGGTTAAAAAGATATCTAAAGTGCGACTAAACAAGTGTGCAAGGGCAATGTCAGCGAGCGACGAACGACCCAATTCCGTAATAGACGTCACGTGACGGGTGCGCGTACTGAAATCTATATGACCCCTCGATCAATTGGATCTAAGAGCTGTATCTACGCGCGGATGCACAAATGTTTATAGCATGTTATTTTCAGTTGGTCTAGGTGTTCTTCTTTGCTCTTTGAAACAAGTTTCTTAAAGTCTTTTTTGGCAAAGAACTTTCATTTTTCAGAAAGAATAAAAAAAAAGGACAAAGCTATTTAATGTTTGATTTCCTGAATATTTTTTCAATGTTGAATAAAAATGACTCGTTTTCATTTTTAAATAAACACGTTTAGTAAAATTTAATAGAGCATAAGTACCTTTTTCTTGGCCGCGATTTTCTTCAAGTGCTCCATGAGTCCGGACTGTAGTTCGCCGTTTTGCAACCGCAGTAGAGGCGTCCCGTAGTTCAACTCTTTCCTCGGCGAGTCGATTGATGATGACGAGACGTCCCCTTTGTCGGGGTACATCGGCTCCGGTGATATGTAGCTTCTGCCTAATAACCAAAAATAAACGAATGACTCAAACCAGTAACTTTACGCGGTAATTAATACATACTTCTAAATTTCGCAAGCAAACATAATATCGATCGAAGCCACGACAAAACCGCTATAGTCGTATATATAAACAATTCCATCACTAAAACCCCTATAGATCAGCCGATAGTGAAATTGTTATGTTTGTAATTAAAGAAACACAGGTTCCTTGAAACTATTAGCATTAGATAAGTACTGATATTGTTCCACTAATGACACAATGTACCATGTATTTAGGTAAAAATAAATATTTGCCTAAGATGTAAATAAATGTTAGCCAACAACGAAATTGAATACCAAGCCAATCAGTGCGTCGAGGTTATTTTTGATATAAAACTTCAACGTAAAATTTAAATTAGCTATCAACTGTCTGTGATTACGGCTTTACCTGTTTATTTTTATTTATCATCATTGAAACGGAAAAAAACGGCACAAAAAATAATCGTTTTTCTATGTGTTGTTAAATAAAATAAAAACTGGTATTGTTTTGGATTATATTATACCTGCATAATTAATGACTGGTTACTTGGATAAAATACTAACTTCTATGAACTAAAAAACAATTACTTTGCTCACCCGCGACCACTAATGACAAATAGTTATATCTGTGCGGCAAATGTATGTTTCCATGCAACACCTCCACCTCCACTGCTACACGAATCAACACATGCCACACAGACCCAACTATCACCACCACCACTATACTAAACGCTGACGCGTTTCGGCACTCTCCACGAGGCCATTTACGAAGCACAACAACAACCGCTCAACATGCCACCACTTCCACTACTGACATATGTAAACCATGTACTCAACTTAGTTAATGACAAAACCAACGTACCCACTAATATTTTATAAATCCCAAACTACCCTTTTATGTAAGTCCTAAACTACCCTTTTTTAAGAAATGAATTCCAAACTACCCTTTTTATTTTTATTTTTAATCTACGCCAGGTACCCCGTTATTTTTAACCGAGTACGGTAAAAAGAGAAGTCATGTTCTCATTATTACTATGACACATTATTAAAATTAGAACCAAGTCGTAACAAAGGCGAAGAAACCAAATTAACTTGTTCATTAATAATAGACCCCATGTTGTTGTACCTAATTATTTCCAATTGTTCTAAAACCGATAGCCGCAAACCCTTATCACAATAATGTAAAATTTCGTACGTATCTGAGTCTAACAACGAACTAACACACACACACACACACACACACACACACACACACACACACACACACACACACACACACTAACACAGATATAACTATTTGTCATTAGTGGTCGCGGGTGAGCAAAGTAATTGTTTTTTAGTTCATAAATATGGACCTCCGCAAAGTAACGCCTGATTCAATAAATTACTAACTTCTAGCCTGCTCAAGAAGTACAGACTACAAACGTAAAGTATGCATCTCTTGATACATCCCGCTTCCCCAGCAATTGACGGACTTCACTCGGTGAATTTAAATTTGACACAAGCTGCATGACCTAACGTCTAACCGCTATAAAATTTGATCGTATCGGATTTGACCCGTTCAAGGTACAATATCAACAACGCCGGCGGCAGTCCTGCCGGCAACGTCAAAGGCCACATTAACGTTCAATGAACAGGTATCATGACGCAAAAGACTAAAGCAAACACGCGGCTATTATACGAGCGGGTAAAGTAAACGGGGAGTGTTTGTAATCACCCGCTATTGTTCACGGTAATCGTTCACCGGCTGCATTGATCTCACTGATTTGCGGTAGCGGGAAACAGTAGCTCCTGTAAACATGTCGCTGTCTATCGAAATAAGTTCAAGGTGCGGTAAGTTTCGTATCGACCACACGTGACGCTTCGTTATTTGGGCTGCGTCAAATCGCAAAAGCCAATTGCAAGGCACTACTGTTATGAATGACAACACTCCTAACGCTCCAGGCGGCAACAATAACACGATGCGACAGACATGTAACATGCGTAAAAGTTGCGTCAGATTATTCTAAGTTTCGATGTGTGGTACATTTATAAAACTAATCCTATTTTATAGCACTGCGAGTCTTCAAGTTTCAGTGGAACGCTAAAAGCATGGACGCTTATAAGCTTCCGTTCCGGACCCCCCTTAGCTTAAAATTTTCCTTTTGTGTCAGTTACTTGGACACCCCCCATGAGAAACCTGTAACGTCCGTGGCTCCCTCCTCGCGGCGTGCACTTCATGACCGTGGGCCTTGCTTCCCCCTTTGGACCACCTTCTCTCTGACGATATTTCGCCACTTGTTGCGGTCTACAGCTGTGTGGAGGGCATCATGGAAGCTTGCACAAAACGCACTACATATTTGGTCGGACCACCTGGCCGGGCTACGACCTCTCGGGTGTCTGTCATCGTCCTTGCAGGTGACCACGAGTCACTCATGGTTGTGGCTATCCTTCCTGGCAATGTGACAGAAGAGACTTACAAAAAACGCAACTGGCTAAAAGGCTAATAAAAAAAGAAGGCAGAGCCGTGAAGTCAGCATTTAAGGAGCAGGTAGTGTATATTTTTCTTTCTAGAGTCATATGATCTCATCATCATCATCATCATGTCAGCCGAAAGACGTCCACTGCTGGACATAGGCCTCCCCCAAGGCTCTCCACTCAGACCGGTCTTGTGCTTTCCGCATCCACCGCGGTCCCGCAATCTTTACTAGGTCGTCGCTCCATCTTGTTGGAGGCCTACCGACAGCTCGTCTCCCGGTCCGTAGACGCCATTCGAGAACCTTCTGACCCCATCGGCCGTCAGTTTTGCAAGCAATGTGCCCCGCCCACTGCCGCTTAAGTTTCGCAATTCTTCGGGCTATGTCGGTAAGTTTAGTTCTACTGCGGATATCATCATTTCTGATTCTGTCCCGCAGAGAAACCCCGAGCATAGCCCTCTCCATCGCCCTCTGAGTGACTTTGAGCTTCCTTATGAGGCCCATCGTTAGCGCCCACGTCTCAGATCCGTAAGTCATCACTGGCAACACACACTGGTCAAAGACTTTTGACTTCAAACACTGAGGTAATTTGGACGAAAAGACACTGCGAAGCTTCCCGAACGCTGCCCAGCCGAGTCGGATTCGACGAGTGACCTCTTTCTCGAAGTTGGACCTACCTAACTGGACCGTTTGTCCTAGGTAGACATAGACGTCAACAACTTCGAGCGCAGAGCCTCAGATTATTACGGGAGTTGGCACAACATGGACATTGGACATGACTTTCGTCTTGTCCATGTTCATCCTCAGGCCAACTCAGTCGGAAACTCTGCTGAGGTCAGCGACCATAGCACTGAGGTCCTCCATGGTCTTATGATGTACCTACGAGTAACTATATCTTAATTTAACAAGAGATTTCACCACGGATAGGTCAAACAAACAGCGCGAAGGTCGGTCGCAAGACCGAGGTCACGGCGGTCACGCATGCAAAAACTGCGGAAATCCAACATATCTTCGTTTATTATTATTACTCACTTTTTTTTATTTCTTGCTAGGAAAGACTCTGAGGGTCGAGCACGACTTTACGAATGCTGCGTAACGTAAAGTCGAATAGTAAACGTGGTCGAGTTTGTATGACGTTTGGAACAGCGCCCGCCTGTGAGCGTATTTGGAACTAAAATTTAGTATGAGGTTTCTCGATCTCGATACGATAACCGTAACGTTACGCAGCTTTTGTAAAGTCGTGCTCGACCCTCTGGGCCCGATTGTGAGAATATTAATATAAGCTTTTGTTTGACCTCTAGACGATATTTGGCAGACACTAATTAATGAGTCAACTTTGATTACGAATCTGTGTAATTATATCTAAAAGCCTAAGCCTAAAGGTCGCCACCACAGAAGTCAATTATTTTATTTCTGTCTTGCCACTGAGACGGCGCGCTAATCGGATTTATTCAAATAAATGCCTTCCACATAAAAAATTGGGTTCAGATTTCCTAATCATAATGCCTTGTATCAATAAATAAAATAAAATAAAATGCGTTTATTTCGGACAACAGAAACTAAAGCCTAAAGTTTTATGGCCTAGCAGTAAGCAGCAGAAATATGTAGTCGGTGCGGTGCGAGCAGAATATTCTTTGAATGAAGCACCGACTTCATATTTCTGCTGCTTACTGCTAGGCCATAAAACTTTAGGCTTTAGTTTCTGTTGTCCGAAATAAACGCATTTTATTTTATATTATTTTACATTATTTTAGATGATTATTTTACGTTTTTTTTTCTAAGGTTTTTTTTTGAAGGCGGTTTTACTTTTTTGTTAAAAGATTTTTATTTCACAATTTTACGTTGATTTAACATTTTAAGAATTATCCTCCAACTCCTAACCGTTAAGGAGTTGTACCTTCCATCATCAGCTCATCAACATAAGATGATGACTACCAGACGCAAATACTTGAATAACCTTAGAAAATATATGAAACACATAGTACGTGCCTGTAAAATTTGAGGGTTGCCCTCGATTTCCCTGGGATCCTATCATCAGATCATGACTTGGTGACAATGGGACCACCACAGGAGTATACCCTTTCAAATAAAAAAAAAATGAAAATCGGTCTACAATTGACGGAGTAATCGATGTACATACAGTGGAACGTAGAACCTCCTCCTTTTTTTGAAGTCGGTTAAATAGAAGTTCCGTAAGTACCGGGCAATATAGGTATAGCAGCGTTATTCAAACTACCAGCGGCACTAATGCATATTATTCAATCAATTCCGCATGCCCCTTCAAAAGATATCCTGTGCCTGTATTACGCAAGCGTGTTGCTATAGTGCATTTTCTACATTTCATAAATTTATATTTAATGCACTTAAACTGTCGCAATAATGATGAAATCTATCTATACATATAAATGGTAAAACGACTAAAACGGTATTTGATTCATATTGAACCATTTAATCACCTACCCGAATGTTTCGGTAATATCGCAATCGACACGGTGCCGTTTCCGTGGTCACGAGCAGACTTCATCGTCTCTTCGTGACCAAATTAAAGTACCTGTCATTAATATATTTATTGCACTTTCGTTAACTTAATTCTACTCAGAAATTAATGAACTGCATCAACTTTCGTAGTGTATGCAGTTTGCATCGATGTCGTTTTTTACTTTTTTTATACGCGATATTTTACATGTACATTATTATATTACTGTCTTGCTATGCTAATAATCTTTCATAGACTACGAGTGTAATGATGGTAGACAATGAGTTGCACAAGACTGTCACTTTGTCAGTGGGTTAAAAGTCAAATTCGCAATCCTGAAAACAGTACAAATTGTAAGCTGCTATTACGACACACTTCATAAGGCACGTCGTAGATAGAGCCAGATGATACATAGAAATGCCTCTATTATAAGGGCCTGTTTCACCACCGTCAGATAAATTATATTTAAGAAATAAATGTGATGTCATCTCTGTTAGTTCTAACAAAATATACAGAAATGCTATGACAGATATATGTCAGGTATATTATTTATTACAGGGTGGTGAATCAGGCGGCAAGTCTATTAAATTATTGTGTCCGGAATAGTGCCATTTCAGTGTCAAAGTGTCTTTTGTTTAACATGCTAACCAGAAGTATTTTCTCAAATATCGACACAGTATATTCGCAAGGAAGTTTGTTATACGATATCATGACCCTGAGTATTTAGTGTTTTCGATGCGCCTTACCGCATCGAAAACACTAAAGACAATAATACAAAATTTGTACAGTCGAGGAAATTAATTCCTGACCCACCATAGAACCTTTTCACAGTAAACGTCACATGGCATGCGATGGCATTGCTTGACAAGGAAAATAGTTATGACGTTTACACTATGAAAATGTTCTATGGTGGGTCAGGAATTAATTTCCTCGACTGTACTGGGGGGATTAAAATAGTTGATCCTAGTCGATATCACGCCCTTGCCTTAGAAGCCTACCACTACGCATAAGCATAACATTTACAAACAACACGCCGTATTTGCAATCACAAGTGCGTACTCCCCCTTTTTCATTACACAACCGCCCACACAAAAAGAGTGTCTTGTTTACAGGTAAGACCGGAGTAGAATTCATGTAGTAGAGTTGTTGTTCCCTACTTCATCTGCATAAATTTCGGTTACTCTTACTGGTATTAAAATTAAAGTATGATATTTGGGTTTAACTATGTGCAAATTTCCTAGACAAACCTAGAAACTTTTATAAATATTACTGGGATTGCGAACAGACAGCGCCTGCTTGTTAAAAGCTTATCCTGGCATAGATGAACGTTGTTTTAAACTTTCGGGGTTCTAAATATTAATAATTAATGATCATTTTATGTGCTGATTAATAGACATTATGCATGAAGGTTTACCTGAGGCGACGTTGGTGTTGATCCGTCTCTTCAAGGTCTGCTCTTCGAGCGAGCACACGTAGTACACCTCATTCAGGTCCTGCAGGAACTGAGGTTTCACCAGCACGCCGCCCACCACACTGAACAGGTGGACGAAACCCAGCGGCGTGAACACTGGAAACAGAACATTACTCAAAACGGGATATTACAAAACCAGGTGGATGGACAATGGTACGACCAAGGGCGTCTAACTTTAACAGATACTTAATTAAGTCATTATGTCCACAATACCATAAAATGAACGGATAAATAATATAATTATTAATTGATGTACCTACCTATATGGCCGTAAAGAGTAAAAACAGAGTAAGAGCATTGACGTTGTAAAAATGGACAAAAAGGCCTACTAAAATACCTACTACATACCTAACTTTTCAGCCGACAATTTACAAAACATTTAGACAATTTCTGATAGTATCCCATTCCGTTGAACCCTGTCTGTCTACAATCAACTTTAGATAATAACTAGTCTAGGTCTAGATATTAAATCGAGTCAAGTTTTCAAGGATTACAAAATTATCTATTACCTACATAATATATCGAAGGTTATGGTTTATGATCTCATTGCTTAATTAATCCGCTTGGAAATATAATGTGGCGCTGATAAAAGATAAAGGTTTTCGTAATGTTCTCCTCAAGCAAGTTCAGAATTTCAGAAAAGTTTACAAGTATAGTGGAAAACCTTTTAATCAGGCCACAGACCAGACAATAATCAATCTTATGACAATACTTTATAAAGATTCTGACATAATCGATTATTCTGGTGAAAAGTAACATATATCTAAGCTTTTCTCATAGTTCAAAACGAATTATCTCAGTGCTTATGTTGTGTCCCTAAAGAAACATACTTTAATTTGAAATTTTCATGAGAATTTAAACCAGTCTCTAAACTAAAAAAGGCCTTCAAAACCTCAGAAAAAAATATATAAAATAATAATGTGTTTTATGGCTTAGCACAAATATGAAGTCGGTGCGGTGCTTGTGGAAAATTTGAATGAAGCACCGACTTCATATTTCTGCTAGGCCATAAAACTCATGGCTTTAGAGAATTATTTTATGTTTTTTTCTGATTCCGAGGTTTTTTTGAAGGCGATTTTACTTTTTGTCAAAAGATTTTTTATTTCACAATTTTGAGTTAAGTTAATATTTAAAATATTATCTTCCAATTAGGAGAATCGTTAAGGAGTTGTACCTTCTATCATCACCTCATCAACACGAAATGATGACTATCAGACGCAAATACTTGAATAGCTTTAGAAAATATACGAAAAACATGATACGTGCCTATAAAATTTGAGGGTTGCCCTCGATTTCTCTGGGGTCCCATCATCAGATCCAGCCGTCTTCCAGTAATCGGGGAAATAAAAAAAGGTAAAAAAAAAAGATTCCGACGAATTGAGAACCTCCTCCTTTTTTTGAAGTCGGTTAAAAACCAGACAATGTCACACAAACTGATCCAGTTTTAAAAAGGTTACTATAGAATAGATTGTAAACTATTTATTATGATAGCAAGAATGTTATCGTCTTGGCGACAGTTGCTAAGCGCATTTTGTCAAACGCTTCGAACCAACAAAACGTCAAGCAAACAACGCGAGCGATTTACAAACAAACATTTACGGTAGACAGATTTTAGACACCATGAGTCTGAGGAAAATTATGTCCAATCCGGCGATGCAGAGCCCTAAGGAGATGGAGTTGAATGAGGAGTGGAATAACTTCGTAAAAAGGATAGGCGAGGTGTCAGGTCTGGTGAAAGACATGGCGAGCGGAGACAAGGGGAAAGCGGACGCCGCCGCCGCCCTCGCGGACCAGTACCTTACCGGGAAAGTCATCTTCGACGAAGACGTCGAGATGAAGGTGAAGTCAGACCGCACCGTCATTAACGCGAAAGCTTTCCGATCGATGGAAAACGACAAGGTGAGACCGCAAACAGGTTGTTTGTTTGCTATAGCCGACCACAAAACAAGCAAAGCTAACTGTAGCCTAGTTTACGAGCAGCTATCAGTAGCTCGCTGCTGCTGTTTGAACGGCCTTTACTCAAAATACTTAGCACGTGCGCCGTAATGGACTAAGCTGAATAATGTATAACGGTCGAGAAGCTTCATTTAAATAACAAATACTGTAAACAGAGCTTATAGAGCTCTAGCTTATACTGCTTATAACTTAATAAATAAGATACGAGCATTTCGTTTTATTAGTGAAAGAAATTTGGCACGTGTGCGTCTATAAATGTCTGTGTATTACTGTTGAACTTCTATTTGCAGTCGAACGTCAGACAATTAAAGAGAGTTAGTCCCCGCACAGGTGCCCGTACGAAATTACAGCTATTACAACACGATTTTTTCTTGGCACGCTTATCTTAATTCCCTTCGACGTTGCGATTAAGTCTCTCTTATCGTATTGTATATATTGTTAAATTATTATTTACTGTAAACATTACACGTGCGCATATAGAAATAGTCGTGCAAAAAATTAATTACGCTTGACGTGCTTTGCAACGCATTTCAGATCAAAGAGTGGTATGAGTCGCGATTTTATTTTTAAACCTTGCACAATATCGAGCTGTAAGCAAGGTATCTGATGATATCAAGACACTGGATGCTTTTGTTGAAGTGGCTCAATTAGCCGGAACGTACAAATAGGGCGTACAGCGTAGGTAGAGCCAGCGGAACCAACGATAGAGCGGTTCAAACGATCCAAAACATTGCGATTGTGAGACTATTGTTATATGTGTTTATGCATACTTACAAGCATTGTAATCATTTCTATTCTAGATGAACAAAACTTAATAATAATTAATAATGACCTGATGAAGCGCATCGTAAACATAAATACATAAGCATGTCGGCATTGTTGGAGCAACGCGACGCGCCTAAGTTCACTATTCGACACATCACATCCTCCAAGTGATACAGTAAAGCGCAAAAGCCAGATACGTATCTCCCTCATACATATCGCGCTTCACGTCTTTGAGTGAGATACATAATATCTGCCGCCACATCTTTCAGTGTAAAAGACGAGTCCAGGCTGGCATCATCATTGGCCTGTTTCATCTATGGAAGATGGATTAAGCAGCGTCCATAACAGTGCGGCACCTACGCACATGCCTTGTAAGGACGATACGGGAGCGGCAGCTACGACCGCATAGTCGGCAAATAAGTCCAGTCGTGCCCGAAGATATAGGGGAAAGAGCAGCGCGCTGGTGTCTCAAAGCTCGCCTTAAGGACAATTGGTCAAACCACGCGCTGTCGTGTACAACCATGCCCTCAATGCTGATACATATATCAATAAATGACTGGCCCAGCGCTGGCGCACCCACTTTAATTAGTTCCCTACTGAGGATGTCTAGATTAGTAGACCAATCTATAATTGATTACGGTGATTCGATGAATAAGTAAATCAAAAACACAAGCCTACGCTACCTGCCAGCTCATGGCATGGCTGCCGATACATTTATAAACAAATGATAGGCGTAAAAAAAATTGTCTCATAACTCATAATTACAGCCGTACTGTCGGGGAATGTAGCCGGTGATTACAGGACCGATGTCCCAAGGGGACAATCATTTACATTCATAGTATTAATAAGTATTATTTACTGTATCCCATGCTTTAGGGAGAAATGGACAAAGATGCTTGGATGGCAGAGGTGAGCAAGGATGCAGAAATGCGTTTTCAAGACAGGAAGGTCCGTCGAGAGCGTGCCGACACGCTCAAGACGCAAGCAGTGAAGGCATATAACCGGGGAGAGTACGAGAAAGCCCTCTCTTGCTACAACCGGGCTATAGACCAAGTCAAGGACAACCCTATGCTCTACTGTGACCGCGCCCTTACTAATATCAAGTTGGGAAACTTCCAGAAGGTAAGGAAAAATGAAACCTTTATTAAATAAAACCGAAATAATCGATCCGGTAGGTCAGTGACGGTGACAGTCCAACATGCTTATCGTAAATATTTTGTTATCAATATTTAATACTGTTCATGTACATTGAGCAATTTAATATAGTGAAGTAGTTACATGTCCCTTAACTAAATATTATTCTAAGTCCAACTTTCCAGCGCAGCGCAGGTAATAGATGAGCAAAGTAGTTGTTTGCATTAGAAGATGTAAGTAGTTGCGGCGCGCTTGAAAGTGCATTGCATACCTATACGTTTTGTTAGCTATCTCCTTGCGTTAGCGTCAGTATGTCAACCGACAACAATTTCTATTATTTTTAGGTCGATATCTGTTAGGCAACTGCACATTGGACCTGATTTCAGAACACGGGCGCTCTTTTATCAATACATTGAACTTGTAACATTACATCACTAAAAAGCTAATTATTTATCAATACTATAAGAACACGTACCTACACACATAAGTATGAATCATTTTATTCTTAGTTTATCGTAATTTCCATTCGACGATTTTATGACGGCGAACTTTCTCGAATAAAATGATCAAATCTTTAAAAAAGTTACTATCTAAGAAACTGTCTGTCTACGCCTTCGTGACTATCTTTTTTTGATTGTACCGCTACAGTTCCTCAAATCCAAATCGTTATGTGGTTTGCTAATCTTTAGGAAAAGGACGATGACAATTTAATTATGCGTTACCCTTTAAAAGAACATAACCTTATTTAAAATTATATTGCCTGCTATTTCTGAATTCCCTCTAATTTACAATTCTCAGGGACGAGTGACCGTAAGTTGACAAGTAAATTCAGTAATGATTTCCTGCATTAGTTTCTTCTTATTTGTCTGTTTCAGGTTTTCCACGACTGCGAGTGGGCTCTGCGAATCAACGAGAGCAGCTACAAGGCGCGGCTCTACCGAGCTAAGGCACACAAAGAGCTTGAGGAGTTTGACAAACTGGAAGAATGCAAAGCTGATTTGCGCGAGATGTTCCCTCAGCACGAAGAACTGACTAAATACTTTCTTGACAAGAAACAGGGATACGAGGCGGAGGAAGATGACGAAGATGAGAGTTAATTCAGACTCGGTTTCAGGCTCTCTGTATCGCACGTGTCGAAGACGGAACTGAAAGATAACAGTCTGTAGTCGTAAATATCGACCTCAAAGATTATATTGTGCATGCATCTCTTTTGCGTACCGTCATGTTCTTTCTTTCATCGTTTATGGTCGGTGGATGTATCTATGTATTTATTTAGAAGGCTTACTTACTCGTACTATGCATTATGCGTAGGTAAGTTTCATTGAATATTGTCTTACAAATCCTATTTATTTGTCTTATAGCTTTATTTTGTTTTTGTCTTTATAGGTCCGCAAGTGTTTTAAATTATATTTAGATACATGAAATATAAATTTCACGTATGAAAAACATAAGACAAAATTTACAGTCAACTATGCAGAAACTTAATTTCATACATTAACGGATAGTAATTATTACATGACTGGTCATTTAATGAAGTTTGGAACTAATTGCAATGATTTAGAAAGCGCTATAAAGTGCCTAACGATAATTTATGTACTTACATTAATTAAAATACTTATACTTCAAAACTTATACTTATAGAGCGTTTACTTACTTACTTACTTCATACCAGGATGTTGTTAATTAAATCACCTTGCAACGTCAATCTTTATCAAGCTTTTACTAATCATGTAATCGTACCGATATCGATAATGCTAATTTTGTTGTATCAAGATTGGACTGAAATAATTTAATTAGGTACGTCTGTAGTATAGTATCTACCAAATATATGAATTAATCTGCGACTACTAGACAGAAATAGTCGCTTACAAACCTACATCTACAATGTACCTGTTTTGAAAGTGAGTGACAAAGTACAGTTGGCAAAACAAATTGCATGCTAACTAAGAGGTCGACGTCCGAATATTTAAATATCAAGGTCAGTAGTGGCCTTACACGGTAACAATGCCACACTGACCCAAAATTTACTGATAAATTTCATAGGTATGTTACTTGCGTTCTAATGGACTTTTAGGTAAGTGAAAGCGTGTGAGGACCAATAAAATAGATGTAGATAAGTAAATAACTAAAATATTTCGGGATAATTTGGATGTTTTGTAGATATATTCCTGTTTAGTTTGGTAACGATATAAAAAATTTAAGAAAGTATAGCTTAAGTAGTATTTTTCTGGGTTGTCTTTTATTAGTGCTGATACGCCTCAGAAGTCATCCGAGAACAACATTCGTGAATTTTAGTAAACTCGCTATACCACGTCCAAGTCACCCTTATAAATATAATTATTTGATCAAGGTAAACTCACCAAGCAGCATCATGACGCCAACGAACGATACGCAGGAGTACAAGAACGGTAGATAAGTCCATAAATCTGTGAACAAAGACATACAATTTAATGAACAACAAGATCCGAGAGCGATACCTCGGAAACATTGACTGATATAACGATGACATTGACCTACCGAACAATATTGACGGAACGCACTATATTTAAAGTTTCAGTGGGCAGCAGTAATGTAAAAATAGTCTGCTTTATAGCAGTCTGCATATTTTTATGGATACCACCAGAAGTTTTTAGTGTCTCAAACAGTATGATTAATTAATTATATGTTCGTCACGCTCATGGGATTAATTTTCTAACTTACGTTGTTGAGTATGGCTGCTCTTACTTGTCGCCTTCACCAATCATCATCATATCATAAATATATCAGCTGGAACATTAGAACCTGAATATCCTCTGACACTTTAAGAATAAGGTCTTGTTTCTGATTTTTACTTCGGTAAATATGTGCCGCTCGTGTCACCGATTAATTTATTATACCAGGCTATTGACGGTCTTTATGTAGAGGTAGATGGCACAGTTTAACCGTAATCAGAATATTTTATATCGTCGTAAGAAGGTAAGGTTTTAATGAAACCAAACATTAGGTCTCGCCGCCGCTGGGTCGTGCGCTCACAGAGGAAGGACTACGAATTAGTCCGAAACAGTCGAGCTAAACTCGACTTATATATGTGAGAGATCCGTTTTTATTTTATTATGATTGAGTCTCACGGTAGTTTCATGTTAAAAATTTCCGTCAAAGCATCATGAAATTAGCTAAAAGCATTGGAATGTGAGATTAAAAGAGTATTACATTAACTCTAAAAAAAATACTTATGTCATGCATTCTGCACTCATTCGGGCATTATGTCATTTTGACCCGTTTGGTTGTGCTGTAACTATGTATAATAGGTATAAGGCCTAACAATTGCAAGGATTTCGACACGCTCGGCTCTTCACACGCAATTAAGCACGAACAACGCGCGGACATTTTCCGCAGACAATGGTCGCAGATCGGAAAGATCGTTGCTATGTTGATTGGGTGCGTTGCCCATTATGTTCGACTACTCATGTGGAGACATGTATGTACACTTTCCTAACATACACGAAAGATTGGGAACAGGGTTCGTTCAACATTAGTTAAATACATAGGTATTTAGATTAGATTGAAAACAAATAAAAATAAAACAACAGCATAAATAAAACAATTGCGTGGTCCCCCTGGGTTGCGGGTGTCTATGGGCAGTGATGATCACTAGGGTTAGGAATTTTGTGGCATTTTTGGACAGGTAATGTAGTGGAGCCGTCATTACTTACTTTTTGTAATTGAATGAATGACTGAATGGAAAAAAACTTAGCTTAAGTTATATAAAATTTTGCATAAACAATTTTCCATAAAATAATTTTACGACTCGAATTGTCAATTTTGCTCTTTCAAAAGCTACCAATCATCCGATCAGTTCATCAAATATTTTACCTTTGTTGTTGACTAAACAGTCTATTGAAATAACTTAAATTTTTATGACGTTCTTATTTTGTTGGTTTAGACAACTCTTATATAAATCATATTTTCATTAATATTTGGGATTTTTACCAGATATACGAGGGCTGTTTGATAAGTACCCGTTTATGGAAAAAAAAAACATTTTTTTTGTATGTATGCATTTATTTTTCTACGTAGTCACCTTTTAACTCTATACATTTGTTCCACCTATACTCAAGCTTCAATAAACCATCCAAAAAGTATGATTTTGGAAAGTCATTAAAATAGGCCTCTGTGGCGGCAATGACTTCGTCATTTGATCCAAATCGCTTGCCACCGAGCCATTTTTTTAGGTTGGGAAACAAAATGAAATCGCATGTGGCCAAATCTGGAGTATACGGGGGGTGAGACAATAGTTCATAGCGTAACTGTGCTAATTTAGCCGTCACAACTCTGGACGAATGAGCCGGGCCGTTGTCGTGATGAAACAGTACTTTTTTTCTTTTTTAAATGGGGTCGTTTGTCCTTCAACACGGCGTCAAATTCATTCAATAAATTGGCATAGTACTGCCCTGTTATTGTTTTTCCCTTTTCTAAATAGTCAATATGTATAATACCCTGCGAATCCCAAAAAACGATCGCCATGACCTTTCCAGCCGATGGGACGGTTTTTGCTTTCTTTGGAGCAGGTTCACCCGGTAAAATCCACTGCTTCGACTGCTCTTTCATTTTCGGGGTGTAGTGGTGGACCCACGTTTCGTCCACGGTCACGAAACGACGCAGAAACTCCTTCGGGTTACGTTTGAACACGGCCAAACACTGCTCCGAAGTAGTCAGTCGGTTCCGTTTTTGCTCCTCCGTGAGTAAACGCGGCACCCACCTCGCCGATACTTTCTTCATACCCAATTTTTCTTGTAATATGTGTTGTACCCTCTCGATTGAAACGTTTACAGCATCAACGATTTCTCGAAGTTTAATTCGGCGGTCGGCTAAAACGATATTTTCAATTTTCTTAACCATATCGTCTGTAGTCACCTCAACTGGCCGGCCTGGGCGATCCTCATCAAAGACGGTTGTTCTCCCCCGCTTAAACTCGTTATACCAATATCTGACGGTTGTCATACAAGGAGCACATTCATGGTAAACCGCTTGCATTCTTACTTTTATTTCATCATATGTTTTTCCTTCCAAAAATAAGAATCTAATTACAGACCGATACTGTTCTTTCTCCATTTTAACAATTTTAAGTTCACGCCTTCACTGAATCGTTGTCAAATGAGAAAAAAAACAAAAGAATGCCATTTTTTTTTAATTTTCCCGCCTCTGAAAAATGGCTTAAAAAGGTGGTATACTATTTGCGGCCAGTGATATTAATATATTTAGAAAACGGGTACTTATCAAACAGCCCTCGTAAATGGATTTTCCCATGTGTCAGCAATTCTGCGGTGAATAGAACCATATGAAGAACTTGTATATAGCGAAGAAAACAATACTATACAATACAAGCATGTGCATTCGCGGCACCCGACACAAATTCAAACCTGTCGCCAAATTCTTTTTCTTCAGCAATGAAGCAGCCGTATCTCATCATTACCATCATTAGTAGTCATAGCAAATAGTAATAGTCCGTTTTATAATATATACCTTTTTTGAAGCATTGCTATATTTTTCAAGTAATCAGTTTGCTCATTCTAGATATCTACTATATAATTGTTCAGCTTGTGCAGTGGGTACGTCTAAGGCAGATAAAAAAAAATTAAATAAACAGTAACTATTGTAGTACTAAACACCAAATGAATTGTGACGACCAACCTGACTTTTTGTACAATTTTTTTAATTTAATTAATAAAAATCATTCATTCATTCATTCAATCATAAAAGTATATATAATAACGACTCCACTATATATTCTGTTCTTAATTTGCCACCAAACATCCCAACCCTAATGATCACTTACTATCACATCAGATGACCCATTTGCCCGTTTGCCTTCCTCGTCGTATAAAAAAAAGTAGGTAAGGTACCTATTGATTCCTCTGATAGATAACACAGTAATGGACGGCTTACATTTACTTGATTGTTCTTACACAGGTAAAACGATCGTAATTTCATATAAATTATTCATCCGTAAGTAAGTACTTGTCACAATTTTACGGTGTTGGTGTAAGTAACGGTTGGTGTAAATCAATACTTAGCCAACAAATTAAAACGACAGTGAAAAGTGTCGCTATAAGTAGCTATCTGTTATTATTGGGATCGGATGGCAATATACCTGATAACTCAAAACAAATGCTATTTGTTAGTCCATTCATGAATAAATAAAATCTGAATAATCTAAGTATATTTTTAATGTGACGTTGGAATTTAATTTGCTAACGAACTACGCATTTAAATACAGCGACTGCACGTTTCCTCTTTGTACAGTGACGAATCTAGAGAACTTATATTTGCTTTGTCTCTAAACTGGTTACAAACTGATAAATAAGCGTTCAGTGGATAATGATAAGAGAATAATTCAAATTACTAATTACATAACTTCCTAATTAGAACGAGCACCTAACAATTAAATAAACTTGTTGAATGTACCTATTGCTAATTATAGTTATTTTAAACATAATACCTACGCAGATATCCCGTTAATATAGGCGCGACGATATATCAAAGTGACCCAGGTGCCTAAATGCACAAACGATCCAATTGAGTCCAAATATATTCGAAAGGGGGTGCTTAAGGCTAGATAGGTACAACAACATAAGGTGGCCAAAGAAGCCCTGTTGTCAAAGACGTTAAAGAATGCTCAGATATTTAGGATTTATGAAGGCCTGTGGGTACCACTCTCACGTATCTAAGGGTCTTATAGCGACCGTATCTGAGAGTTGATAAGCAAAGGCAATGCTTATGTTAAGGAGAGTGCGGAAAAACTCGTCAACTCGTGCTTAGCCGCACTTTAATCTGATGGAAGTATGGGATAGGAATCTTTCTATCAATCAATGGCAACCAGTTTCTGTACCTCATCGTATACATATTCAATAGTGGAGTTAAGACATATTTATAGGGGTACCTATTTAAAATTTATGACGCAACAGAACGATGCCTCTACGCTTTTGCATGAAACCTACACCCCCACCCAACCCACTGCCGTTGGAATGTAGTTTGCTAAGGTTTGATTAACTGAGAGAGGGAATACATTACTGGTGGTTAATTTTAGATCAACTGTAACCCAATAAATATATGCAATGCCAAATGATGGAAGTATTAACAATATGTAATCTAGGATTGAAATATATCTTTACGTTTTTATGAGCATAAGGTACACTAAACTATCTAATCGGAGAACTGCAAAGCTATAAAAGATACATAAAAGTTTATATTATTCAACAGACAATGATATGCTCAAGACAAATAAAAACCGGCCAAGTGCGAGTCGGACTCGCGCACGAGGGTTCCGTAGAAAGATTTTAACGCTTTTCCTCAGTGTTTTAAGAAGTCCAGCGTTAGCAGAGCCCTGATCCTAAGCAAAATGTACGCAGTGTGGGGTCAACTTATATTGGTCTGTGAAATCTACAGACAGACATAAAATTTTAAGATTTTGAGACTTTTTGAAGTGGTTGTGCTATAAGAGCTACCTTCATACCAAATTTCAAGTTTCTAAGACAGCTGGAAGTACCCTTTAGGTTTTTGGAAATCGGCAATTTGCATGGAAATAGATTTTTTTATGATTGTATCTTTTGATTGTGTTGACTTAAAGGTTGATTTTTTCACGGCTTTAAGGGACCGCCGGCTTGGGTATTTGATATTAATTTCAGCATGCTACCTCCCCGCGTTCCAGAGAAAAAGGGTCTTGACAGACAGACAGACAGATAGACAGACAGACAGACAGACGGACAACAAAGTGATCCTATAAGGGTTCCGTTTTTTCCTTTGGAGGTACGGAACCCTAAAGGGTTGGATTATATTTAACTCTGTACCCAAGCAATCCAACCTATTTGGCATTGCCTGTAATGTAAGTATAGATTGTTAATAATACTCACTAAGCAAAGCATCAATACTGGAACGGTCACCCTCCAACCAGGCAGATATCACATACGCCAGGCCCAGCATGGCAACTCCTAACAGTGCCAGCACAATGAACGTTTCATACACGCGCCCTCGCAGCCCCCGGTAGCCCGGGAAACCAGATGACTCCGAGAACAGATATGCAAATGGCAGGAACACAAAGAGAGAGAGATTTGAGAAGAGAAACACATGGTTCCAGAGGCCTGTAACAAAAGAAAAAAGATTTATTAAAAGAACAAAGTAGGAGAATTATTGTAACTTAACTTCACCAGATTTATTATTCATTATCATAAGTAGTAGTGAACAACAGTTAACTTCATTTAAAAGTAATTGCTTAATTGATTTCACAGGAATGTAAATTACTCATGCAATTAAGCTTGCAGTTCTGATTATTCACATATTTAATAAAACTTTTAAATAAGGCAAAAAGATAAAAAAAAAAATTAAAATTAAAATTCAATACTTATTTGAACAAATACCAATTAAGTATATGTATGAAATGAAGGAGCATCTTTTTCACTTTTAATAGAAATGAATGATATGCATCTATTATTTAATTCTGCATCTCTGTAATCAAGGAAGACTAACAATTTATGAGTTTAGTTAGCCTGGCACACATTGAATTCAAGATGCAATACAAACATTAGCTTGGATTTAATGTCATTGTTAATTTTTTTTATTATGTAAATAAATACAAACATTTAAATATTACCAGGTAAACATAACTTTGAAACAGGTTTTGTATGTGAACTAATGAGTGTACTTGAATACCTACCAGACATTTGTGCATATAAAAGCTATGTAATCGACAATATAAGCATAGGTACAAGCTTTTTGAATCACCTCCTTTCCTATATCTATTTGTTCTATATAGCATAGGTATTTAATAGTATTATATTATTTATATTGGTAATCTCATTGGACACAAACATAAACACTTAAACCATTCTATTCTATTCTATTGATAATTCATAAGATTTGTCTGGTTAGTTAAAAGTTGCTCAATAGTTGCAGGTAGGTTACTTAACTCAAATAGTTTTGGGTATATCGGACATGTACTGAAAACACAATGATGATAACTATGCCAAAATTACATCACCTCTGGCTTTTGTATTAACAAGGTCAGTAACCAGAGCAAATAGATTTTGAACAATATGTGAATAGTATAAAATAAATACCATATGTCAATGGTATATATTGTGTAGTGTAGTGTATACACATACCTACCATTAGAGTGATGCAATTCAGTCACTTCTGAAATAATGGTTAATCAAGAAAGAAAAAAAAATACTGCAATTGTTTTAAACAAATGTTTGTTTTTGGGTGAAAAACCCTTCAACTAGAAGTTGAATTGTCTCTAAGTAGTACAACTACCATCAGGGCCGTGTTTTATAAAGCTACAAGTTACAATTTACAAGCGGAAGTCTCTTTCTAATACAAGGTGATAGAATGAGACTTCCGCTTGTAAATTGTAACTTGTAGCTTTATAAAACGCAGCCCAGGATGATAGTGATGTTAAGCCTAACAATAATTTCCAGCACACTATTATTTTATCATACTCAAGTCATTATTTTTCATGACACAGAATTTTATTATTATAAGAGTTCAATAAAGTTGCTGTATTTTTTATCTTTTGATGTAAGTAGACAAATAGGTAATTAAATTACAAAGAGAAGCCATTCACAGCCTTATCTTGGATCTCTTGTAAACACAAACCCCAAATGGACATACATTGGTAATTATGTAGATAGTAAATTGGGAAAATAGATCAGCAATAATAGACCATTTTATTACCTCTTGTATGCGGGACATAAAAAAATACTGCATTCCAGACACTTTTATTTTAATATGTACTAATTTTAGAGATTCAAATAAAAATATAATATAGAAAAAAAAGACAGCCTTCTATTTGGTCCAGATCTATGTCAAAGTATTCAAGAAGCTTAACCCCTTGAATGCGAGAAGTAAAAAAAAACTGCATTTAAGTCACTTTTATTTTAACACCTACTAATCTTGGAGATTACAGAAAAAATGGTAAAAGATAGCCTTAAATTTGGCATGGATCAGTAACTAAGCATAGGAGGGGTTACTAAGGCTTTCTAATCTTACAATAGTAGAAACCACTCACCTTGTATCAAAGAACTGTTAAGCCACTTAACATAGTAACTGTTTGGGTACAATATTAGCACCTCATTGCTGACTATGGAGACAGGCAGCAGAAGCAATGACCCCAGAGACACAGCCAGCGCAAACGTGCACAGCCAGAGGCTAATGCGGTACACCTTAACCTCGTCCTCGTCGGCGCAGTCCTCGTGGTCCCGCCGACGGAACTTCTCGATTACCATGAACGAGAATAGGTAAAGTAGGATGAATAGCAGCAGAAATATCTACAACAAAATATCACTCTCAAGACAGGCTTTGGATCGAAAAGGATAGATAAATAGATAAACAGACAGTCTTTATTTTTCAGGGGAGCTATTCATTATTTTATTAATCTAGCTTAATCTAGCCTTTGTTACGAGACACGATACAGAAAACGAAGTCGAACTCACAATCTGCTCCCTGACATTGTTGTGGAATATCTGCTCACGCAAGTCCGCTTCTTCATCATCCATCATCCACCATCCGTTAGGCCCTTATCTTTTATTTGTTATTTCCATTAAATTAAATACAAAACAGAACTTCATTTTCACTGTTCAAGACATTCTTCCTTATTGAAATAGTCAGTAATTTGCGCACTTAATTTTTTCTTTAGACTTATATTACGACACAAAAACAGAAAGAGCACTAGAGAAGATAAACTGTAATAACTGTATGCCAAAAACACTTGGACAATTTTATTTTATTACACTTGACGTGACATATTTATTTTATTTATTGACTGAATGGCGTGAATGGTCTGACTGAATGACGGAATGCAGACGCACGACAACAATGCATTTCGCATAAGGACACGAATGAAATGAACGAACATAACGAACGAATGAATTATGAATGGAAAGCGTAGGCAGAGAAAGATATATAGATCGCTGGATACTTCTTACTCACTCACACACAAAAAGGACGGCTTAATACACAATTATTCATGGCGAAAAGAGACAAAGATATATATTTTCTGTCCCTCATCGTATGGCCGGGTTTTTCAAGGTTGCGCTTCGCAATGCTCAAACTTTGACGTTTGTCGGGAAGAGTGGAAGCAGTTAATTGATTTTCACGTTTAAAAGTTGAAATTGAAAAATTTTTCGTGATTTACTTTCGCTAAAAAGTGGCCGGTGATAGCTTTTTTGCTTTTACATCTGTGATAATGGCGCGGTGTAGTGTTATTGGCTGTAAAAGCGATATTAGAAGGAAGGTTACTGGGTTATCTTTTCATTCGTAAGTAGATAATATATTCTCGTATATTTTGTTACTTCAATGACTAATGTAGTTATATTTTTATGGTTGTTAACTATGTGCGTTACATTATTGTTAAATTTGTTAGATTTCGGCTAAATTTCTGATATTTTTGCTTTATAACCTCAAATATTAGTGTTGCTAGTTTCTAGAATAAAAAATTACCCCACAATAGGGTAATTCGTAATATATGAAGTACTTGCCTATTTAATTTTTATGAAAATTTCAGATTTCCCGCTGACCCAAACCTTAGAAAATGGATAGAAGCTACGGGAAAAATCAATTATGTGCCAAATTCTTCATCAAAAATATGAAGTGAGCATTTTGACACAACATTGCTTTGGAAGAATGGGAAAAGAACAGTACATCACTCATTAACTTTTGTAGAGCTACTTAATGTTATTTATACATTTTCACCTAATATATGTTTCACTGAATTATTTGAAATGTTTAACTTACCTACTTAAATCAATAATATACTTACACATAATATAAGGTAATATAATAGTAAGAGAATTTAGTTCAACATTGAACTTCCGTGAGACTTAATCATAGTGAAACAAAATGATCACTCACAACAGTAAAATTTTAACCGTGATAGTGGCGTGTTGGTGCCCCCAAGTTGGAAGACTGTTAAATACTGCTAGACAAACATAATTTAGTGGTGATATTTGCTGGATATGTAGGTGCATAGTATTTGACGTCGTTGTAAAGAAACGCGACCGTTAGGTCGATGTTCCGAAAAGAACAGTTTTAATAATGACGTCGTGGAAACACGATTGTTCTGAAAAGAACAGGGGGACGACTACGAAATTCGAAAATCGAAGTTCGTATCGTATCGTCCCGCTCGCTCTCGTATTAAATCATATTAGCGTGAGCGGGACGGCACGACACGAAGTTCGAATTTTGCACTTCATAGTTTAGGGCCAGTTGTTACTTCGGTTTTCGTCAGTCCGTAATATCACAGCACCAGAACAGATGAGCATTCACGGAGCAGTTCATCAGGAAGTCTCGAAGTGAAGTCACACACGACGACACGCCGCGCATCGAAGTCCAGAGCTGCGACGCACGTGTGATCGCTTCGCCTGCCGTCCGCGGAAAAGATCGCGTCTAGCCCGCGACTTATATTTATAAGAAATCACGAACGCGAGTCGCGCCGCGCTACTCTTCGCGTGCCTCTCGCTCACTCACTCCCTCCCGCTCAGTTAGAGCGAGAGGTACCCGTTTATGTTTTCTCCTTATTTAGATCACTAGTTGTGCTACCCATGTTTTTCTATATCTGTAAATATTTTGTAAATAAATGTCTCATCTCTCGTCTTCTCTGCAACTTCAATTAGGATTTTTATTCATCTCCGACATACTGATACCTAAAGTTCCTAAAGATAGATTATCAAAATCAGTCAAGGTATGAGTTAAAGTACATTATTCAACCTATAATAATGACTGTACTAATGCAGACAGCGGGGTAGTTTTTTCATTACTTGGCAACCGTAAATATTGTATGTACTTTGTCTGTTGTCCGGCGGATACTTGGTGGTCACAAACAGAGAGAATACGCGTTTTTACTTGAATTCTTCATTTGCTGGGCACTCTCACGTTAATTTGTTGTATAACACACCATCTTTATTATCCACCAAACAACATTAAGCACAGGAACTAAGATTCAATTAACGACACAATCCACTCTCATCGATTTTCCGCCAAATTCCATGAGATGTACAATCAAACCAACGTTCCATTCGACGCATTCTTATAATCTTATAATCTTCCAGTGCCGTGTTTTATAAAGCTACAAGTTACAATTTACAAGCGGAAGACTCTTTCTAATAAAAGGTGATAGAACGAGACTTCCGCTTGTAAATTGTAACTTGTAGCTTTATAAAACACGGCCCTGTAGGTCCGAATTGTGTGACCGATTTCAAGTACTCAGTAAGTAGCCAAACAAGCTGTAACATTTAAAAGGTCCTTAACTCTTTGATTTGGGCTGGATGTTTGTTTTGACATTGACATGACACTTACATTTTGACAGAACATGTTACGACGAGTTTCGAAATGACTCAAATTCTCAAATCTCAAAGTATGAAAGTATTACTAGGGAGCCAATAATGTACGACCCGGAATGTACGACCAATAATGTACGACCTGATAATCGGAATCCATTTTTGGCTTCCGATTATCAGGTCGTACAATATCATGGTCGCGCATTATTAGGCCGTACAAGGTTTTGTACGCCCTATAATGTACGACCTAATAATGTACGACCTGATAATCGGAATCCAATCGGTTCGACTGACCAAAGACAATTTTTTTTTCTATCATCGCTGTCAAACTTGCTAGTGTGGTAATTATATCGATAGTGGCTCGTTCATTGAAGGACGAAGCTTTGGATTCCTAGTTTTAAACCGTTAAAGTAGAAAATTAAGACTAACGAATATTGGAACATTTATAAATGGCATGGAAACACAATATAATAGCTAAATAAAAACTAAAATTAAAGTATGTAAAACATTTTTTTTATATATAAAATTCATTCCATAAAGAATAGGCAAAGGAAACTAAGTCCATACAGCCTTGTCCGTTGTTTTGTTAATTTTCCGTAAATTAAGACCCATCACAGTCTGAGTAGTCGGCCTGTCCTAGTCACGTCCTGTCAGCTGCCTAGCGTTCCCTCTTTCGATGGCTAGGCTTTGTAAACAAATCCATGAATATCAGATAAAGTTTAAAGGGATTTAAGTATCGATTTTCCCATTTCGGCGTTATTATTATAATGTAACTTAAAACAAAATGTACTTGCCTACCTACTTTCTACTTACTGTCACATTTCCATAATGTAAACATAGAAGTATTCCTAGCCTATGGACAAAAATTAGCTCTTTAAGATGTACTAGGGTATTTCTGAGCAATATCTAAAATATTTTATTGTTTACCAACTTACGCTAATTTTCGTTGTAATTAAGTATTACACGTAAGTAATTATGCAGTGCTTCAGGGTGGTGCTTTTGTTTCCATATTTTGTTGGGTTATTGTTATAAGTAAGTTGATAGTTATTATTATTGTGGAATGAACTATACGAAGCTGAGGCGATTTCCTGTACCAAGCATACGTGTAATAAGTATTTATTCCTTTCGCACTTGCATATTTGTTAGAAAGTGACGAATGCTAAAGGTCGTGGATAAAATTTATAGAGTTGCACTGTTAAGCCCCAGCTAAATAATGTTCATTAGTGGCACGAAAGAAAGCTATTTGGTAGCATGTCATGTGTGTACATATTTCGTTAAAAAGAAGCATGCTACTTAGGAACATGTTAAAATGCTAAGCAACATGATGTTTTTATATGACAGACGAGGCAGTATGGACCTAGATTCCTTTGACGGAATGGATAAAGCTAACAAAAAAACGGTTTCTGAGGTTTCTACACAGCCCCCGACTACGAAGTGCAAAATTCGAACTTCGTATCGTGCCGTCCCTCTCAAACTAATATTATTTAACATGAGAGTGAGCCGGACGATACGATACGAACTTCTATTTTCGAATTTCTTAGTTTAAGTGCAGCCCCTCTAGGACGGTAAGGTTTTCAATTGATAGCGATATTTTATTCATCTCTTAAGTAAGTAAGTAAGTAAACGCTTTATTGTACAGAAAATACAGAAATAAATACAGGTTACCAACAGTGAGATACAGTACAAAGGCGGACTTATCTCTATAAGGGATCTCTACCAGTCAGCCTCAGTCTCTTCTCTTCTCTTCTCTATTCTCTATATAATAAAATCGTAGACTCTACTCTATTATCTTTGGTATACTCGGGCGACTCGGCACGTTTGTTAATTTTGTATGTTTGCTTGTGGAAGCATCACGCAAAAACCACTGAACAGATTGGAATGAAATTTGGCATGGTAATAGTTTTACCTTAATTATTGTTTTAATTTACTTATGTACATATTTTTTTCACAATTGAAACTGACCATAGACATCACAGCTGGGGGACGACTACGAAATTCGAAAATCGAAGTTCGCATCGTATCGTCCCGCTCGTTCTCGTATTAAATCATATTAGCGTGAGCGGGACGGCACGACACGAAGTTCGAATTTTGCACTTCATAGTTTAGGGCCTGATTCAGCTGTCATGGCTGTCACGCCATTGTTTTTTTTCATAAGGCCAAGCTCACACTAACAGCTGCTAACAGCACACTACCGTCGAACAGTTACGATTCAAGATAGTTGTGGAAAATGGAAATAATGTTTCGCCTTTGCTTTTATTGGCAGTTTGTCAAACGGTTGTCAATTTGTTTTGTTTCGTACCTTTGGCGGGAAATCGGTGAAAGTGAATCGTTGTCAGTCAATTGAATTTTAGTTTCCGTGCTTAATGTTGTTTCGTGGATAGTGAAGATAGTGTATTACACATCAAATTAACGTGATAGTGCCCAGCAAATGGAGAATACAGTAAAGTGAAAACGCGTATTCGCTGTTTGTTGCCCCCAAGTACCTGCCGGTCCTAGAGACTAGACTAGAGCTAGAGACTTGAAATTTGACATACATGTACCTAGAGTATCATAGAGGTGCACTAAGGAAGCATTTTTCGAAATTCCCATGGGAAAGGGAATAAATGGGATTTACATTTTCGAATCAAAGCGACTCTATCTCCGTAGGTAGGTAACTATAATTATTAGATATTTCAAATTTGGCATGCAGTAGGTAACAATAACAGCCAAAAACGGTTTTCAGGATTTTCCGAAATTTCTACGGGATAAAGACCAAATAGTATTATTTTCATAATAACTGACTAGCGGATATAGAGACTTGAAAGTTTACAGCCATATTTCTTAAGGATTTTTTGAATTTCCCACGAGATAGGGAAATACCTTAACTTCGTTTCTTTCTTTTTTTCACCAATAGAAACTACACTATCCCTGATTGACATAGGCTACTTTTTCTTCGGGAAAATGCAAAATTCCCGCTGAACAGAAATAAGTGAATCAACTTCGAGATAGAAGTAGCCTATGTCAATCAGAAACAGTGTAGCTTTCAATTAACGAAAAGATTTTTTTGATCGGTCGAAATCCAAAATTCTCTTATTTTTATCCCCAGGGAGTTTTGCATTTTCCCTAGGAAAAATAGGTACTTAGCCAATATCAGTCAAGAACTGGTAAGTAGCTTTCTATTAAAGAAAGTTTTTTATTACTTAAATCGATCTAAAGAGTTAAAATGCAAAATTCCCGCGGGATAGAAATAAGTGAATTCAATTTCGGGACTCATTAAAAAAAAACACCAATAGGAAGCTACCATAATGTCTCTGATTGTCATTTAAGGTTTTTTTTAAATATGTAGATCTATACCGCGGGAACTTTATACACTTTTTAGGGTTCCGTACCTCAAAAGGAAAAAACGGAACCCTTATAGAATCACTTTGTTGTCCGTCTGTCTGTCTGTCTGTTTTCGGGATAAAGTAGCCTAATGTCAATCAGAAACAGTGTAGCTTTCTATTAGTCATATATTTTTTAATGGGTTTAAATGTATACCTAATTTACTTATTTCTGTCCCCCGGGATTTTTTGCAAAAGTAGGTAGTCGTGTCAGAAAACAACTGCAATATGTTTGTAGAATGTTAATGGTGTATACTTAGTCGTTTTCAACATTTAATTAAGTAGGTAGGTAGTTTCATCAAAAAAACAGCAACACCACCATCTTCCGTTAAAAACCAGTATTTCTATTAGGTAACTTACGTTTTTGTCTACGCGTACGAAGACGCGGGCAAAAGCTAATACTTAACTATTGAGGAAACAATATTCTACTACTAAAGCACGTGCATAAGGAGATAATCATAATTAGTACTACTGACCCCTTAGCACGCTAAGGTTTATCCATAACATAAAGCGTTCCTCCCTCTCGCACTTACTTATTTGTTAGAAAGTGACGAATGCTAAAAGTCGAGGAAAGATGTACCGTGCTAGAGAGTCTATTTTGAGATTCCTTTGCTTGAGTATAGGTAAGAACATTATTACATAAACCTAAATAATTATTTTTATTAGGGTAAGTTAAAACCAAGTACTTGGCCTATGTTAAAACTAAAATAAATAGACATAATCAATCATCGATGTGCACCACTAATTACCAAGGATGTGTGAGGATCGACAGTCAATAAAAAAATTAAACAATTCTTTCTCTGTCCAATGTTTTCTGTCTGTCTCGCTAAAAAACAGTAGCATACAAAAATGTGGTGCGATTTACAAAATACACTTTAATTCATTCCTTTTATTTATAACTGAGATAGTTTCCATAGTTTAGTTTAGTCAGTTATGTAAAAATGCCAGTTACACAAAAATAAATAGACAGGTGGTAGATTGGTGAGCGGTTATGTTGGTAGCACCGTATTTCTCCTATGTCCTATGTATTGGCCCTTCTACACGGTTGGCAACAGAGCTTCCACCACCGTGACCTTGGTGGATGGTTTGTTGCTCGGTCGGAACGACGGTTGCAAACACAGTCTCAAACCCTGCTTGCTACAACTTCAGTGCGTCGTGAACTAGAATTCGTGGAGAAAACATAAAAAATGGTTCCTTGCTTTTCAAAACTTCAAAAAGTTGATGTCGCTTTAGCACTTTAGACATAAACATAACTGAACTAACGGTTGACAACGCGGTTTGCAACATGCTCGTGCGGTTGCCAACAAGCCTTCCACCGTCTTTCACGGTGGAGCGAACGCGTTGTTAACGCACGCCCGTAAACCAAGGGCGTTGCAAGGTTGTTTACACAAACGGTTGGAAACCGACCAAGGTCACCGTGTTGGAAGCTCTGTTACCAACCGTGTAGCAGGCCCTTATGTCCTATCTAAATATTAAACGGTATCCGACAAACAAATAGTTATATTAGGTAGGTATATTGTAACTGTGCAAGGCTTGCCAAAGGTCCGCAACTCATGATGCCGGGCCGGTCAAATTGCCGGTATTATTTGAGAGCTAATGAGCTAAAGCTAATGAAAATCTCTAGGCAAATGAAGAGAATATAATCACTAGGATTATTAGATTAGAATAATTTATTTATATATGACATTCAAAAGCAATTTACAATGTCATGAAATCCAAGCTAAAACAATTCAATTATGTATACTAGAACTAAATTAAATCAAATTAGAATTATTTATTACACACTAAATTGCAATAGACTGTTAGTAGGTAAAAATAAACCTATCTAGGTATGTTAGTTTAGTACATAAACAATTATAAATAAAACCCTCAGATTAGAACGGATAAAATGTGTTTGATCCATCCATAAAATTATAAAACATAAATGGTTTCTATTTTCGTAGATAAAACATCAATGGTTTGATCATTTTCTGATAGAGGCGGTTTATGGAAACAAAGATGCTTGCTAGGATTGTGGAGCCCACTTTGTTTTTTATTCTTAAGCATACATTAAATCACATAATTGCAACGACAACACAAAATAAAACTGTACTGTACTACTAAGCGATTTACCTAGGTAGGTAATAAATGTTGTCATGAATAATCAAATCATTTTTCCAGCCTTTATTACGTCCCACTGCTGGGCACAGGCCTCCTCTCAGAATAGCTTACACAAATTACTTAGGTACTTTCTTCACAGTAAGTAGCTACACCTTATTATAAGCACTTAGCTAAAATTTTAAACTTTTTTTGGGTTTTTGAAATATACCGTAAGTAAGTACCTACCTACTTAAGTACATTTTCTCACATTTTTCATTTTAGACGAGTATTATTGCCCTCAATGCCTAATCGGCGGCAGAAAACAAGGCCGCAAAAAAAATAGGTAGGTACTTAGATGAAAGCTTAATTAATGTTCCTTCGTTCGATCATAATCAACTTGGTGAAAGTCGGAACGTAGGTACTTACTTAATACATGCTCGTTCGAAAGACAGTTCTTTTTACACGACTGCCCGAAGAAAAAGAGTGTATTGTATAGGAACTACTTGTAAGTACGTGTACGTCATTGTTATCAGCCTACCGCGTTCACTGTTTGAAATAAATCGGTTCCTCACAAAAGGTGTACTATTGAGCCAGCTACCTGCGTTTTCCGCGACGTGGTCTCCACTTCAGTCAGACAGAAGGAACTGAAAAGAGTTTGCCCGAAGTAGGTACCTGTATACTGTGTACTTAACATAATGTATTAGGGCCCTTACTACCCACGAAGATCGGTGCGAGAGAGACTACGTACCTACATGTACCAATTACAAATAAAGTAAATCTGATTCAGATGAGATTAGGTAAGTAGGTACCTACATACTTTACAGCGTCCATTTCAAAATTAAGTTTTATTCTTTGTTTAATTACAGATACAAAGATAAATAATTATTAGCTATCCGATCCATCTTCCATCTACTCATCTACTAATTATAAATTGAATTAGAAGATTTAGGTATTATACCTACTTAGGTACTTGTAGTGATAAGATTCAAGGCCGCAGACGTACCTCTTGGTTAAGGAATCTGAGAGACTGGTTCGGGAAGATTACCGGATCCCTTTCGAGCGGCAGTCTCAAAAACAAAGATAGCCGACCTCCGATAGGAGAGGGCACTAGAAGAGTGATAGAGATGAATTTATAGTTAAGCTTCTATAGTTGTAAAATGGAAGTAATTTAGGTACAAGGTATCTAGTTAAATGTTTATTTTTGATGGCAGATGCCTTAGTAGACCTGCCTAGCCTTAGACCTGTTCAGCATTGCTCACCAGACCTGGCTCCGAGTAATAACAGATTTTGTTTTCTAAAACTCATTGGGTGCGACTGACGGGAGCCTGGCTGCTCACAGGACTGCGATTTTGCCGTAATTTAAGACCAGGATTATATTAAAATTGCGGTAGGTATTACCCGCCTTTACTTTGTAGGTACTTAAGTTAATATAGCTTTCAAAATGTTGACTGCCCGCCTCACCTAATACACTTAAATTATTTGTCAGGTTTCTAATCCCACCGGTGCTGCTCATGGCCGGCAGCCAGTGTTGAAGTTAAAAAAAAATTCATTAACATATCTCAACGCCATCTAACGGCAAACTTGAAGGCCCGAATACTTGCACAAAAAAGCTCGTCGATTCCACTTCTGGGCCTTGTTTTATAAAGCTACAAATTACAAGCGGATATCTCTTTCTGACAAAAGATGACTGAATGAGACTTCCGCTTGTAAATTATAACTTTATTAAACACTGCCCTGGTGCGCAGCTATCTCTATAAAGTTCGATTGCATCTAAATGGCTATAAGTAAATACTGTAAATAGAGGGAAAGGCAGTCAATAAAACACATATTTTTTTATTTAAAAGTAATAATTAAATGAAACCGGCCAAATGCGAGTCGGACTCGCGCACGAGGGTTCCGTAGAAAGATTTTAATGCTTTTCCTCAGTGTAAGCAGAGCCCTGCTCCTAAGCAAAATTTACAGTGTGGGGTCAACTTTTATTGGTCTGCGAAATTTACACAGACATAAAAATTCAAGATTTTGACACTTTTTTGGGTGGTTGTGCAATAAGACCTACCTTCATACCACATTTCAAGTTTGTAGGACAACTGGAAGTACCCTTTTGGTTTTCTCAGTACGGCGATTTGTATGGAAACCACCTTTTTAATGACTGTATCTTTTGATTGCATTCACTTGGAAGGTTGATTTTTCACAGCTTCAAGAGACCGCAGGCTTGAGTATTTGATATTAATTTCGGCATGCTACCTCCACGCGTTCAAAAGAAAAAGGGTCTTGACAGATAGACAGACGGACAACAAAGTAATCCTATAAGGGTTCTGTTTTTTCATCTGAGGTACGGAACCCTAAAAAGCGGTGTATGTCGGTCTGTCCGTCTATGGCCAGTGTCGGTCTTGGGGGGCGGCGACCTGGGCGACCGCCAGGAGCGCCGGGGTCTACAGGGAGCCTCGCGCGCCGGCATCACGTCACTAAGAGGGTCGAGCAAGACTTTTCGAATCCTGCGTAACGTTACGGTTATCGTATCGAGAAACCTCATACTAAATTTTAGTTCCTAATACGCTCACGGGCAGGCGCTGTTCCAAACGTCGTACAAACTCGATAACGTTTACTATTCGATTTTACGTGGCGCAGGTTTCGAATATTCGTACTCGGGCCTCTGACTCCTATTTCACGAACTTTACAATTGCCAGTTTTCAATGACAATTCATTGTCAATTGCAGACATGAAGAGCTTCTGTTTTAGCGGGCTTCGTATCGGCAAAGATATTTTTATTTATCGAATATTCCAACCCAGTTTTACAAAACAAGGGCTTTTATTATAGTAGTTTATGCAACTGCTATATAATGAGGGTCCTTAAAACACGAGTGTTTTTATGAAACGAGGCGAAGCTGAGTTTCATAATAGGATCACACGACTGTTTTAAGGCCTAATTATGTACAGTTGCATACATTACTTTATCTACACACATATTATAAGTACTCTAAGATGGGTTCAGAAGCCGAAGACATGTATCATACCGATATCTGTCACGAATTTGACTGTTTTTTTATTTAAATCATAGACAAACATACCGAGCTGACGTTTCGTGAACTGTTTTTTTTTTGTAAAAAAAAATTAAAATATATCACATTATTAATTATACATGTCGGACTGAACTCCTTATATACGTGAGTGATCCGTTTTATTTCACTATGATTGTAAATTACGTTGGTTGTCAAATTCGGTACATCGAATTCGATATCGAAAAGTCATTACGATATCGAATTCGATGTCGTAATGACTATTACTTTACTGCTGGACCTGCTGGTCGTGGTGGTTGTCGGCGGAGGCGACGGCGTGCTGCAATGCGGGTCATTTTCTACGGTTTCTGAACGCATTATAGAGGACTTATGATATGTGTGTAGATAATAATATTAAATCTATCATGCAAACTGAAATACAGAGAGACAAAGTTACTTTGGCATTTATAATATTAGTAAGAATAGTTTTGGAACACTTTGGCAACACCCATTTTATACACTTTTATTCCTTTAAAAAAATGTTCCATATTCATAATACTCATATTGTTACGCAAGTATTTTTTTTTTCATTTTATAATAGGAAGGCAAACGAGCACGTGGGTCACCTGATGGTAAGTGATCACCGCCGCCCATAGTAACCCGCAACCCCAGGAGGTTTGCAGATGCGTTGCCAATCTAGAGGGATGAGATGAATTGCCTCTTGTGCCTGTGATTTCCTTGGCTGTCTTACTCTCCACATCAGAACATAACAGTGCAGTGCTAAAAATTAACATAGCCAAGACAAAGGCCATGCAGTTTGGTTCCTACAATTCAACCTCTTCACCTTTACAAATATGCTATAACAATGAGAACATAGAAATGGTTGACATGGTAACATTCTTGGGCTTTAATATTGACAATAAACTAAATTGGAAACACCACGTGGATCATGTATGTACGAAATTGTCCTCTTTTGTCTTTGCTCTAAAAAGACTTAGACAATCAGTTTCAATAGATGCAGCTCTTACGTCATATCACGGCTATGTTTCATCCGTATTAAGCTATGGATTACTGTTATGGGGCAATTCCGTAGACATGGAGAGGGTTTTCAAATTGCAAAAAAGGTGTCTTCGTGCCTTGGATAATGCATGGTTTCTTGCGAGCTGCAAACCTCTATTTAAAAAATATAAAGTACTGCCACTTCCGTGCATGTATATAAAGGAGGCGTGCATTCTTGTTAAGGACAATCTACTATTTTGTTAATCGCAGTGACACCAATACAAGACACACACGAACTCAATACAGGAACCTATTGTGCCAGCCTCCTTGCCACTCATCTATTTATAAGAAAAACTGTTATAATATGTGCATAGTCCTGTATAACAGATTGCCTGAAGACATTAAAATTGAAAATAAAGTTCTGTTCAAAAATAAATTAACAAAATGGCTTCAAGAAAATTGTTATTATAGTATAAGGCAATATTTGACATGATACAATTGACTTGATTAAATATTGTTTCGGCCCTATGAAACCTGCTATATTCCTGAGAGCTACAGAGTTATTGGTGCTAGTTTGCTATTAAAGCCAAACAGGCGTTTGTACAGCCTTACAGCGCCGCCATGTTAATTTATTATTACTCATCTAACTTTTTTACTGTCATGTACTTTCCTGTGCAGTAAATTGCTTTATATAAAGTTCTGGGTTTTATTTAATATACTAAAGCCACGTTATGTACGCCAATACAAAGATAGTATAATAATATCCATTTGACATTATGACTACCATTGACATTAATTTACTCATTCTTAGTTAGACATTATGTAAATAGGACTTTAAATGTTTGTACACCTGCATGCAGGTTGAATACGCATGCAATATTAGACAATAAGAACCTTTGTAACCGTATTCTGACAAATAAATTGATTTGATTGATTGATTGCAATCACTGCTGTTTAGCGGCAGAATTTGCGAGTAAGATGGTGCTATCGATCCGGACCACCCTCGCACAAGGTCCTGCTTTGAACCAGCAAACTAACTTAAATTAAAATACTTGTTGGAACAATTTAGCATAATTATTTGAAACTAGTGTCCATACTTGTCCATGGTGATTTTTTTTTAATGTTCTAAGACTATTTTGTCTAAATATAATTATAATTGTAATGTAAATATACAAAAAATATTAAGTAACGATCATATATTTCTACAATAAAACATGGTATTCGTCTATATTAGTTAGGAGAAAAAGTGTGCAACTGAAACAGTAAACTAAGTTTATATATCTCTATAAAGACGATAATAAAAAGTAGGCAACAGATGAAACAAATTTTATTACGAGGTTATTGAGATACACGAGCTTTTTCATATGAAACTACAATGAGAGTTATAGTGAAATAAACGGATCACTCACGTATGTATATAAATCGAGTTTAGTCCATGTTTCGGAAAAACTTGTGGTCCATCTTCTGGGAGCGCACGAGTCGGCGGCAGAGAAGGGCACACTGCGCGCCACGGCTCTGAGCGTGTGAACATTTTATGTCGAAAAGAAAATGGGCCAGTTGTGAAGTAAGTGGCGCCATCACTTAATTTCTACACTTTATTATCACACTCTAAAATAGCTCGTACCGAATGAGATGATCAATTTGATAACTATAAACATACGTGATTTAAATTAATATCTCCAAAACACATGTCACTAATAACCTCTTAAGTGTCGGGTGAAATGTACCTTAACATAACGGCCAGTATGGCACGCTTAACAGGTTTCCTGTCCCCATGTACAATGTGTTCCTAGTCTAAGGACAAACAACAAACGTTTTTTACGGTGTGTAAAACCAACATCCAAAATATTATTAATTACAATATAACAATTGGTGACACAATACACGGGACAGAGAACTTGTTAATTTCGTCGCAATGTTACAAAGCCGAAAATGGCATTCTGCAGTCTTCTTAGGCCTTGACAGCTATCGACACGAGTAGCGGCAGCTGCCAGCTTTCATCAACCTCTGATACTCTGGACTGAGGATCTCCGATCTTGCTTACCAACCCGATAAAGGCCTTTGTCAGACAGGTCACTACTTCACTATGTATCTCGGGGAAAGTTAATATTAGAAATCATTTTATACGTGGTACATACAATACAAGGTTAAGCTGAAAAAAAAAAGCTTTCAGGAGTCGAAAAATATTTAGCTAAAAGGTGATCAAGGACGATAAAACCAAGACTGCCAATGTCCTTACAATGTCGTCAACATTTAAAATAATAAGCCTGCTCTATGTGCCACACGAATTTAAGAGGCTTCCCTGAGAAGATGACCTTGAACCTTGCAACGCGCCGAGACGACGGCCATCGGCACCTCCACAACGGGCGCCGAGCAGGCCGCGCCGCGCCCGCCGATTCCTATAAAAGCCGGCCGAGCACTACGTACAGCGTGCGTCACTAGTTATGCTCCCCAACTCCCCTCAGAGGATCCCGATATTCGAGCCACAGTCCGATCGCCCCTCAGGCGCCCCAAACACATTCTCCTTGACCCCATCGACCCCATACAGACTGCTGTGGAGGAAGCCCAAAGCCTCCGGCTCCAAAGGACAGGAGGACGTCGCCGTGGACGGCCCCCCAGGACTGCGGATACCCGCCCACATTTTGCCACAAGATACCGGCACATACCGGGCAGATTCAGCCCCGTCATGAACAATGAGGCAGAAGACGTAGTAGAAAGGTAGCGGCTGTGCCGGCCCAGCCGAGCACGCCCACCGAAGCCAGGGCAAAGCTGTCACAGTGGCAACACTAACAGCATCATCAGGTATAAAAAAAAAAAAAAAAACGTGCGTCGGCAACTGCCATACTGTGCGGACCTGCGGCTGTGGGTTGATTTCCGGGCCGTGGTCCCCAACAAATCAGTTCCGATGTACTGCTACTCCCCCCTTTCCTACCCCCCTGGTAACGCGGTTGTGGGCGGATCTCCGGATCGGCTACCAGGGTCTCCAATCCTTACTCAGGTATTCGCGGCGGGTCCTTTCCGGTCGTGCGCCTGAGAACCTTCACCATCCGGGAAGGCGGTTGTGGGCGGATCTCCGGATCGCCTCCTATCCTAGACCCCATTACCTGCCGTATACCGTAGCACCCGCGGGCGCTAGACCGCGAGTACGTTGAGTCAGGCCCTTCCGGCCCGTACGGCCCTTCAGGCCATATTCCCGGACCATATCGGCCGGGAACGTCCGTAGATTAATCACCGCATGCTAACGTAGTATTACTTACCGTAGTATTCTTGTTTGCCTAACGCCCTTCCGGCAATAACTATTGTACTTAGACTTAAAGAGTTTGCTATACTTAATAAAGCAGGCGTAAGACCTAATTTCGTTAGATAATCCTGTGGTATCAATTATGTCCACGACCCTATCTTCCCGAGCTAGAATAATTACAATCACCCAGCCAGGTTCGATTCCCGGCGGTGGTACTTGTATGTGTGGGATGCTTCCGGGCTACGCACCCCATCACAACCTTTCGCGCCTTCCTCACCCCACCTCACTTCTACTAAACAACTTCGTTTTAGTGGCGATATGTATTAAATATCGGTCTAACTTTATTTTACACAGTGTTATCACAAATAACGCGTCTTTACGCAAAAAAAAATCGTTCAGAAATCGCACCGAATACGTAAATACCTTATTTAAAAACTTTAAAATATTATAAATAAAGGCCTGTGCACAGCAGTGGGACGTAAACAGGCTGATGATGATTATAAAAAAGATATGATAATAATGTTAAACGTGGAACTTCTAGCCTATTAAATTCTCTATACATTGGTGTATGTCACAAGTCAAAGTAAATCATGCTTGTGATGTAGTGACAGAATATTAATTCCGACTTTAATATTTACGATTTACTTGTGATGCATATATCATAAATATTAAATACGAAGAACAAGTTGAGATAGATAATAAGTATTATAATAAGTATTTTTATATTTTGTTTTTATCGTTTAAATAATGTGTGGCTCTAAAATGTTGAAAAATGCAGCTATTTCAGCTTCTATCTCAGGGGAGACAGAGACCTCCCTATCTATAATGAAACAAGCTACAGACAGCTTATGGATTTGAAGGAACGCGACTTTGTATAGACACTGGTAGTTCTCTTGATTTATTCATCCACGAATCAGCTGTTCAACTATTGCAGAATTAATTAACCCCTTTTCCTTCGATCAATAATTACAATAGATGTCAAGTCAGAGCGTCGAAAATTGCTCGGCAAATAACGGCTCACTTGTAGAGTGAGCTCTTATTAATAAATAATAAGAATAACGTGCAACAGCATAAGGATTATATTAGATTAAAATAATCAATAGCAAACTGACACTATAAAACGGTGCCATATTTTTAACCCCCGACGAAAAAGAGGGGTGTTATAAATTTGACATGTGTATCTGTCTGTGGCATCATAGCTCTTGAACGGATAGACCGATTTCAATGCTGTTCTTTCAATCGAAAGCTAGTTTAATCGAGATGTTTCTTAGCTAAGTTTCATTAAAATTGGTTCACCCGTTTTTGAAATATTGAACTTTGAAATGAAAATGTCGGGGATTTTGCAACTTTTCTAAGTTGGTTAGGTTATTATTTCGTATTTGTTTTGAAAGAGTAGGCAATATTCTATACCTAAACGTGGCTTTTGTTCGAGAGAGAACCTTCTGTACGTAGTACTATTAGTTATTTTGTGGTCATAGTCAAAATGAAAAACGGTGTCGCATTTATAATATTTCAGACTAATCCATACTGACCCATTGGGATTGATCACCCTGTATGATGAGAGCGTATTTTTCAATTTTATGAATGTTCTAGTGATGCAGGATGCAGACCTGGCCTGGTGGAGAACAATGCATGTACGACTTATCTGAAAAAAAAAAAAAAATCAAGGCAACAGATACATACTAACTCAAGTACATATAATATATCAATGACTTGCGCTTGCCAATATTAATTTTTAATATACAGACATGTGCTACTACTACCGGGAGTCGAACCCGAAACCATAGTCACGTAGTCTGGTCACTTACCTGTACTTTATCTATTTATTTCAATTATTATTAAGTATAATGTTTCCCGCAACTTCGTCTGCGTAGAATTCGATTATCGCTAAAAGTAGCCCATGAGTTATTCTGAGATATGTATAATCTATATCCCTGCGAAGTTTCCGTTCAGTAGTTTTTGCATGAAAAAGTAACAAACATTCATTCATTTTCACAAACTTTCATGTTCATTAGTTGGATCTAATAAAAGTTTATATTGCATTTAATGTCATAAAAACAGTTAAGGCATATTTTTAAATTTCAGAAATAGCTCTTTGCACTTGTGTGATATACCTACCAGTTTATAATTATTATGTTTTGTGTTTTAATTATGTCTTCCGAAAGCTTTGATATGGTGCTATTTTAAATTGCTGGTAGAAAGACCCTCTGCAAAGTCCGCCCGGGTCGTTCGCTCCACAATCTCTCTCGCTAATCGTGCTGCTAAGCGGCAGCGCTTGCACTGTTGTTTCCCGGTGTAGAGTAAGACAGTCGGGGAAATTATGGGCGCAAAAGAGGCGTCAACCTAGCCGTCTAGGTAACGCGTCTGCGATTCATCTGGTTTTGCTGAGTTCATGAGCGACGGTTATTGCTTTCCATCAGGTGACTTACTTGATTCTGTCTTTCTTCTCTCTTAAAAGGAAACTTAAATCCAGACTTAGTTTGAAACACATTGGATCGAAGGAGACACGCTGCTGGCCCATTGCGTTTTATATAAACATCAACATAGCTATATAAATAAAAAATTGGATTTGGATGTTTTTTTTGTTGTGCTGGTAATTGTCAAGACAAGGTTTGTATGAAAGAATTTCGAGAAAAAAAAGGAGCGCGGGCGAAGCAATTATGTTATAATTGACTGACTCATCAACTCCCAGCCCAAACCCCTGGCACCTAGTGTTGAAAATTTATATAGAGGCTTCTTTTATGATGTAGGTAAGAAACAGGAAAGGATTTTTAGAAAATTTCAGAACAAAAGAAACTGTTAAGGACACCCAATTAATCTTGTCGCCTTTAATTTTGTACCAACCTTATATGTATAATTTATCTGTGGCTGTTCAACGCGCACGAGACGGCGGGGCGCGCGGAGTGGGGTGCCGCCCGGCTGCTGCGCGGCGACACACTACGATCAACATCTTCCAAAGGCAGTATCTATTGAGAAATATTCAATTACTAGGACTGTTTTAAGTGTTAAGCTTGGGTGGCCTTGCAGCTTCTTTATTTAAAAAAAAAACGGCCAAGTGCGAGTCGGACTCATGCACTGAGGGTTCCGTACAAAGATTTTCCCGCGTTTCCAAAGTGTTTTAAGATGTCCAGTGTTAGTAGAGCCCTGCTCCTAAGCAAAATGTACGTAGTGTCGTAGTCATTTTATATTGGTCTATGACATATAAAGACAGACATAAAAAAAAGATTTTTATACCAAATTTCAAGTTTCTTGGACAACTGGAAGTACCATTTGGGTTTTCACGATACGGCAATATGTATGGAAACAGCATTTTCCTATGAGGGTTCCGTTTTTCTATTTGAGGTGCGGAACCCTAAAAATAGTTAAAACAGATGGAGAAAAAAATCTAAAAAGACGCATTCAGCAGCAATTACTTGCCATCAGAGATTCCGCTTAATTGTTTGATGATAAGTTTTCTGGAAAAAAAAAAAAATACAAACTTTTTTTGCTGAATGTAATTTTTGTTCAGTGTACTTTTACTATAATCTAACTTACATATCCATAAAAAAATTCAAGTCAATCTGATCTCTGGAAGTGGGTCAAATTAAACATGCAAAATTAGACCCACAGCATACATACATATGTTACTAACAGTTATCATACATACATACTAGCAGCGGTAACCTATGGCCTCTCAAGCAGAGGATCGTGGGTTCGAGCACCAGCTCGACCTCTGCGTTTTTCGGAATTTATGTGCGAAATTAAATGTAATTTACCATGAGATTTTTGTTGAAGGAAAACCTGGTGAGGCACACTTCAAAGCAATTAAATGGTGTGTGTGAAGTTCCCAATCAGCACTTTGCTCGCATAGGAACTACAGCCCAAGCCCTCTCATTCTGAGAGGAGACCTATGCCCAGCAGTGTGACGTATATAGGCTGATGGATGATGATGAAGCCATCTGTTCCTCTTATGACGTTCTTCCCCGTAGAATTAGTCTTCCAGTGATAATACTAATTTCCTGCTAACCTTAGTGTTTTCCTCATTCCTGACTAAAAATAGTGTAAAACTGTAAAAGTAGAACAAAATAAATCCCTGGCCCTGACCTACCGTTTCCCATCTCTCCTGTAGTTCCCACAGTTGATACAGTTTAAATAGTTATAGATGGTAACTGTAAAGTTATTGTATATTTGTGGTGAACGCATTTTTGTCGTGTTTACTGTAGATGGATTCTGACTCATACCCTACTGAAAACTGTCCATACTACTATACATCATCATCAGAGCTCGGACAGGTCATAGCAAAATAATTGCAACACGGTAATAGAACAAGATTAATAGTCGCATTATTTGTGCTAATTATTATTCACTATTTTCATTTCATTTCATTATAAAGTAAAAATGTTAAATTAGGATAATATCCTCTTCAGATAATTATAATCTTAAAAGTATGGACTCTATTGAGTATTGGTCTATTTCCATGTCTATTTTTGCTAGGACCTGTCCGAGCTCTGATCATCATCATCTTATTTAAGAGTATCACTCTAGTCGATGCACAACAACTACCACACAACAAGAAAAAGGTCTAAGTCTACTGGCCGTGTCTTATTCAATCTCGACAATGGCAGTTTCATCCAACATTTTATAGGGCCACATTTCCTTAAAAATTGAAATGAATTGCATATTAGCAAGGCAAAAAAAAAAAGGCAAGAAAAGCTTAAGTACAAAAACCTGATTAATTCCCGAGTCGGTCAGATTTCCTGGTTCGATGTAACATCCCAGCGCTAGCGGCGGCAACAGCGGCGCGCGCGGCGTAGAGCCCGAGTAGCACTAAACGGGAGTCGAACCCGAAGCTCTTAGTTACAAGTGCCAATATTGTTTACCATACAGATATGTGAAACTAACGGGAGTCGAACCCGAAGCTCTTAGTTACAAGTGCCAATATTGTTTACTATACAGATATGTGCCACAAACGGGAGTCGAACCCGATGCTCTTAGTTACGAGTGCCAATATTATGTTTACCATACAGATATGTGCCACAAACGGGAGTCGAACCCGAAGCTCTTAGTTAAAAGTGCCAATATTGTTTACCACACAGATATGTGCCACAAACGGGAGTCGAACCCGAAGCTCTTAGTTACGAGTGCCAATATCTTGTTTACCATACAGATAAGTGCCACAAACGGGAGTCGAACCCGAAGCTCTTAGTTACAAGTGCCAATATAGTTTACCATACAGATATGTGCCACAAACGGGAGTCGAACCCGAAGCGAAGCTCTTAGTTACGAGTGCCAATATAATGTTCACCATACAGATATGTGAAACTAACGGGAGTCGAACCCGAAGCTCTTAGTTACAAGTGCCAATATTGTTTACCATACAGATATGTGCCACAAATGGGAGTCAAACCCGAAGCTCTTAGTTAAAAGTGCCAATATTGTTTACCACACAGATATGTGCCACAAACGGGAGTCGAACCCGAAGCTCTTAGTTACGAGTGCCAATATCTTGTTTACCATACAGATAAGTGCCACAAACGGGAGTCGAACCCGAAGCTCTTAGTTACGAGTGCCAATATTATGTTTACAATACAGATATGTGCCACAAACGGGAGTCGAACCCGAAGCTCTTAGTTACGAGTGCCAATATTATGTTTACCATACAGATATGTGCCACAAACGGGAGTCGAACCCGAAGCTCTTAGTTACGAGTGCCAATATTACGTTTACCATACAGATATGTGCCACAAACGGGAGTCGAACCCGAAGCTCTTAGTTACGAGTGCCAATATTATGTTTACCATACAGATATGTGCCACAAACGGGAGTCGAACCTGAAGCTCTTAGTTACGAGTGCTAATATTATGTTTACCATACAGATATATGCCACAAACGGGAGTCGAACCCAAAGCTCTTAGTTAAGAGTGCCAATATTATGTTTATCATACAGATATGTGCCACAAACGGGAGTCGAACCCGAAGCTCTTAGTTACGAGTGCCAATATTATGTTTACCATACAGATATGTGCCACAAACGGGAGTCGAACCCGAAGCTCTTAGTTACGAGTGCCAATATTATGTTTACCATACAGATATGTGCCACAAACGGGACTCGAACCCGAAGCTCTTAGTTACGAGTGCCAATATTATGTTTTCCCTCACTATCTCGGAAAGCCGTCTTTCATCCTTTAATACAAACGGGTAAAATCACGTTTTATCCACTAGTGGGGAAAGTAATTTGACCTTAGAGTGGAGCGTGATTAAGTAGCTTTTGACAGATAACAAAACGTAAAACGCTCATAATAACGGTTCGTTCGATATTAATTATCATTAAATAAATGATAAATGGTTTGAGAATTTAACAAAAAATACCAAATTTAGCTTTATTTAATAAAATTCTATAAGAAACATGTTTTTTTTATATAATGATGTTGAATATATAATTCTGAACGCACAAGTTGAGTCGATGCAATTTCTAAACGCATCGTTAGAAATGTCAACATTGTCAACAAATTTTTTCTCACCGGTATTATGGTGTATTTTTACGTGAGTCTGAGCTCACGTAAAAATACACAACTTCCAGAGTTTTATGTTATAATGTCGTAGAAAAATTGTGATTCCAGTGATGAAGATTTATTTTTGAGCTGTTTTTTTGGATGTCGCGCTTTCCTCGCTACAGTGAGGTGAAAAGTTTTGTGTTACACACGGGTGCAAATGTATTTTACTTCTCGTGTGTTGAAAAACTCGCTACGCTCAGGATTCTATTCTAGAACCACTCGCTTCGCTCGTGGTTCAACTATAGACTCCTTTCGCTTGCTTGTTTCAATTCCACACTCGCGGGTAAAATACAACTTTGCACCCTTGTATAACAAATAACTATTACCATACAGATATGTGCCACAAACGGGAGTCGAACCCGAAGCTCTTTGTTACGAGTGCCAATATTATGTTTATCATACAGATATGTGTTACTAACAGGAGTCGAATCCGAAACTCTTGGTTACGAGTGCGGACACAAGAGGCATTTTATCTTAGCTCTCAAAGTTGTCAACGCATCTGCAAACCTTGCCGGCGTCTATGGGCAGTGGTGATCACTTACCATCAGGTGACGTTTAAATAATGTACAGAATGGCTCTAAAAAGCAGCCATTTCATCATCTGGCTCAGGGAAGCCCCTTATTTTTAAATTGATGACTATGTTGAAGAACAAAATAATACTTTTAAATGATAGGGCATACCACAAGCTAGCTACAGACTGAACTCCACATTCATCTTAGCGTTTATAATAATATGTACAGGTAAAAAACGTAGTAAAATTAACGCCTCCTGAAAAAAATCTTTGCTTAATTTACCTGGGGCCGTTTCACGGGCCGCATGATTGCGCAAGTGGGGCGTAGTGAGGCGGCCCCTTGGCTGTCTGCACAGCACGTCCAGCATCATCTAAAAACAGCGCGAGTTTAGGAATACTTAACATTGTATGTTGCCTTTGCGCAGCAGTGGGACACTATAATTATTATAGGCTATAAAAACAACAGCAAACATAAGATGGTCTTGTTTGTATGTGGTCCATCCAAGTTGTTATCACTATCTTATCCACTAATTTTGCTATGCAGCAATGCTTGCATTGTTTTATATCTGCATGGATGGTAAGATAGAAGGAAAAATGATTACTATTATTTTAACCTGTAAAACAACATTTAACAGTGATAGTTTTCCATTTGAATTCATTACATATGCCCTAAAAATTTGACTTAAAAAAAACAAGCACTTTAAAGCTAAAAAGTTAGCCAACAGATGAATCAAGAAATGGTCTTCGCACACACCAAATATTTTTGAAAGACCTATTCAAGACACTCCACACTATAGTGTGAAACGCGAGGAAAAAATCCCACTTTATGTGTAGGGGAGGTATGTTTAATGTTGGCTTAAATATAATTCTGAGCCGGCCATTGTCAGATGAAGCGATATTGGTATATAAATTTGTTAGGCATGTCACTTAAGCATCCATTAGTTAAAATAGGTTTTGTCTTCATCTTATTAATGTCAATGTGACATAAAAAGAACAAACTTTAATGGCATTTTTCATAACATTTTTATTTATTTTATTTTATTTATTAAGGAGAACAACAGCATTACAATGAAACTTATTCTAAAATAGATTTATGAATAATAGGGTAAGTTTCTGGGTGCGAGTTAGTGTGACATATGTATTTGAGGTTTCCCATGAGGCTGACATAGTCACATTTGGTGCACTTTAGCCTCATTAAAATATTACATTAAATAAAAATATACAAAACAAACTTTTTCAGTGTGCTACCTATATCCAAGCTAAATTTAAGATTAGTAGTAAAAAGTGTCTCTGAGCTAAGCTGCAGACGGACAGGCATGGTGGAGATAGGGTTAATTGTTGACTACTAAAACAAGGGCCATTCAGCAGCAGTGGTTGCTAAACATAAAATTATTCTCTTGCTTTTTGCCTTTCTTGATTCTTAACTCATAACAAATGAAATTATCAAACCTAACTCTTGCTTAGTCATGTTGCATATGACTTAGCAGTGTTTGTTCTTTTTTGGTCCCTAATTGGCAACAGCAGCCATCCATCTGGCATTACAGAAATCTTGAGTAGCATGATTTGATAGGTTACCATGATGTGACTCACTTGTTTTATAAAAATTTTACATGATTTTACCTGAGTCATAATCCTTAGTCTGGAGTATCGGTGCTGGTGGCAACATCACTCGCACAGTTTGATTGTGATGCGCCCAATGTTGGCCATGTCTGGAAATTATAATGATATATTAAGTAGGTACCATATATTCAACAATAAGCATACAATATAAGAATTATTTAATGAACACCACAAAACAACACATACTACAACAACATAAGCATACTAGTTGGTCATGACAAAAATTAGTACACAAGGATAAAATTACGTCACTGGTTTCTTGCCATCTATAAACTGTTTAACTGTGACTGTTCTAAGCTATGTGTACAGAGTAATTTGTCAACTTATGCACTACTATTCAATGTTTAAGTTATCAAACAAATGCAGGTATACATGAAATCTGAAGTAAGCTTCGAATCCAGAACGTCCGTCCACTGCAGATTGTACAACCTACTTACTTGTAACTTTTAATAAATAAAAAACTAGATCCCCACAAAACACATACCTACCAAATAAAAACTCATTATGGAACACCGACCACACAAAACAATATGAATTAGTTCCAACCTGAATACATTTTAAGTTTATACAAGTATAATTTATATGATCTCTTAACCTGCAAGTTATTATAGCGATAATAACATACCCATAAATTTAAATAGTCCAGAAATTCCAATTTAACATTCCCCCTGCAGAAGTCTTTATAATGACGAACGTCGACGTCGGCCTCGTCGGACTTAAGCAGATCAATTCGATGTCTTCGCTATCATAGCAATTAGCAACGCTACATGTTTCCATTCTATTTTATAATGATGACTTCTATTCTAAATGCTAAACTAACCTCACTTTTGTCCAACCGGTAACAATCTAGCTAGATCACAAAACACTTGTCTTTAGTTATACACTTTCTAGATATTCGTGGATGCTGTGTTCAAGCTCGTTTTATTTAAAACTCAACTCAACTCATGAATATTTACAAAACACGTTGCTATTCGTCGTTTATTATGCTAATAATGGCGCCAATGGCGGTCGAGGGTCGAGTTCTTTTCATTAAATTCAAAGACAAGACAAAGCAAATGGAGTCCAAGTAGCCATGTCAAGGTAGCCATGACAGGTCAATACTATCGATACCTCGTTAGCTGTCATGTTTAAACATAGTCAATCCCTAGATTTTCACTCCTGACCATCGATTACGAGAATCGATTACTCGCTGTCAAAAGTGGATTCCGATTATCAGGTCGTACATTAACAGGTCGAGCAATATTTGCTCGTACATGTTCGGTACGAGGTGATAATGCACGACCCGTATTCCGTGTACCATGTACACGGATTATCAGGTCGAGCATTATTAGGTCGTACAATAACTGGTCGTACATTAACTACACCCTATTACTATTCCATAATAAGCCAGTCCACTTTTATTTAAGCCAGTATACAAGGTTCTCAATTTATATGAAAGGAAATTTCATACTTTTCTCCTTCAATGAATTCTACCAACTGTAAGTGAATTATTAAATCTTGAACAAACAGTAAAGTTTATCCATAATAATAACCGGTATTTTTCAGCATTTTATCACACAAAGCCCGACTTTTCTGTTAGAATCGTGGTGTGCGATCATTATCTAACCAAGCCAATACCAGGAATTGACGTCATTTATTCGGAGTTCAGAGGAACAGATATAAAACAAGTAAGTCTCAAGTACCTATATGTTTTCAACTTATAATTCAACTACTATGTACCAAACAAATCCTGATTAAATGTTTTCGCTGTCCAATCCTAAAGATCGTCTCTGGTTTTCTACAAAACCCCCTTTCAAGGAATAAGTTCGCCTAAAGGATAACAGCTAACAGGCTCTACTCTATAAGTATTGTACTAATTTTATCATGTTTTCAGCAATGAAGAATTTACATATGTACATACTTTTAATATACAGGTTGTTTGGTATAACGATGTAGGAACTTTAGGAGGTGATACAGGGACTATTATTAATAGTTTGAAGCCTATATGCCTTAGTCCAATATGTGATAGTTTTTTTTTAAATCAAGTTTTTCTGATATTTTTACTTGGTACCAAAAGTTGACATAAAAAAATAAATTTTATACAAACTGTGCAAACAATCGAATTAATTTTTTTACAATTAACACCGCAATTAATTGATTAACCAATCACAAAAAAATCAGCCCCCCACTGGCTACACATTTTCTTTATTATCGATTTTGTAGGTCACAATGAGTGGTTTCCGCCAAAAAAATAAACTTTATCGGGCTGTGAAAAAAAAATTCCCAATATATTAATCTTCTAATTTGTTTAGAAACATGCTTGATATGTTTACTGTAATTGGAAAAAAAAATTACAACATAATTGCAACAAATAAAAAAAATATTACTGGTCAACATGTTGAGCGCCACGACCGAACAAAAAAGCTCCCCGTACGAAGTAGACAATTATGCAAGTTTATTCTTAGATCAAATCATTTATTTTTTACAATTTATGTTCTCTAAATAAAAAAGCAAATAAAGACACTATTGCACTCACTTTATTTTAAATTAACTTTGCAAAGTTTTGCAATTAAATGATTAATCGATAAATAAATACTATTCTCCCACGTACGCCACTAAATACAATTTTAAAATCACATTTTGTTCGACACAACGAGTGTTTTCTGTCAAAAATTAAGCTTTTTACAACTAATTAAATGTAAACAAAAACTACTTAGGATATTGATGTTTTAACCATTACTACGTATGGGGAGCTTTTTTGTTCGGTCGTGGCGTTCAACATGTTGACCAGTGATATTTTTTTTGTTTGTTGCAATTATGTTGTAATTTTTATTTTCAATTACAGTAAACATATCAAGCATGTTTTTAAACTAATTGGAAGATTAATATCTTGGGAATTTTTTTTTTTCACAGCCCGATAAAGTTTATTTTTTTGGCGGAAACTACTCATGGTGACCTACAAAATCGGTAATTAAAAAAAATGTGTAGCCGGTGGGGGGCTGATTTTTTGTGATTGGTTAATCAATTAATTGCGGTGTTAGTCGTAAAAAAATAAATTTTATTGTTTGCAGTTTGTATAAAATTTATTTTTTTATGTCAACTTTTGGTACCAAGTAAAACAATCAGAAAAACTCGATTAAAAAAAAAAACTGTCACATATTGGACTAAGGCATATAGGCTTCAAACTATTCCTAATAGTCCCCTGTACCACCTCCTAAAGTTCCTACATTGTTATACCAAACACCCTGTATACTCAGTCTTTTGCTATACCTGGTGCCACTGTTAACTGATGGTTCTTTTTTTTATTAATAAACTACCTAATGAAAAACTTATTGCCTATATTTTTTCTGTTAGTGGGACCGAGGATCAAAGGTAATAAAATAGGATGCTTACAAAAAAAATAATTGTTGCTATTCAATAATTGTTTGTCTTGTAATTATAAACACAGACTCTAGCCGAAAAGATTAAATCCATATGATGTTGTTATAAGAATATTTTGTTTTTCTAGGTTCCAGTGTTACGAATATTTGGCCCTGCTTCTGATGGTCACAAAGCATGCCTGCACATACATGGAGTGTTCCCATACTTCTACATACCATGTCCAGTGCCAAACCCAGAGCCCCAGTTTCTATATCAGGTTGGTATTACATTTTTATGTAATTATAGATTGTAACTTAATTTCAGAAAAAAATTACGTCCATGCTAACCCCAAGTGTCTGTAGCATATTCTTTTTGCACAGTGATAGCATCTACCCATTGCATTTCCTAGCCTACAGTAAAAATGTGACTAACTTACTGTTTCACTTTTTGTTTCAGATTTCAGCCAGTTTGGACAAAGCCCTTAACATTGCATTGAAGCAAGCAACATCTGCAAATCAACATGTGTACAAAATTTCACTGGTTAAGGGATTGTAAGTTTTCCTTCTCAATCATAAATATTTACGTGCAAGAGACAGACATATAGTGACAGGTTATTGTACCTAAAATTTTCTCCTGCAACTGCAGTTAAGGTCGCCTGAAATTATCTTGGCTCCTAATTGTCTAAGGTATTTTGTGATGAGTAATAAATGACAAAATTGCTATTCCAGACCCTTCTATGGATTTCATGACAAAGACCACTTATACCTGAAAGTATTCCTGTACAACCCTGGCCTAATCAAGCAGGCTGTGGAACTCTGCAGCAATGGCGCCATCCTCGGGCAAGCATTCCAGCCCCATGAATCTCATCTCAACTTTACCCTACAATTCTTCATAGACTTCAACCTATTTGGAATGAGCAACATAGATCTACAAACTGTCAAGTTTCGAAAATCTGGCATTTCACAACAAAGTGCTGACCCCATTGATAGTCCTAATGAATCCAATTTAAAGCCTGAAAGTGTTTGCTTTTATGAAGCCGATTGTATTGCATCTCACATTATCAATAGGCAAAGAGTAGGAAGAGGCGACGGTATTGAAAATCCAGGCTTAGAGGAAGTTTGGAATCAGGAGATGGAAAGGCGCAAACAACTTAACATGTCCATAGCCAGCAAATCTTTGTCGCAGGGAAGAATTAAAAGCCAAGAAACTGATACACATTGCAAGTTTGAACAGATGTATATGTTGAAAACATCAGATTTGATAAATAAGCCAGCTGATCTCAACACTCATAAAGTTCTGGAACAGGTGTATTATCCAGCTGAAACTATGGAAGGCACACAATGTTTTAATGCAGTTGATGTCAGTATGCATTTGCCTGATGCATCCCATAATGATAGTCTGAACCAGACACTAAGGAGAGCACTAAATGACAGTTTTTCTGGAGACCTTGATGCAACCATTGTTGATGAAAGTGTGGCGTTGAACAGCAGTCTACATTACAGTCAAGTATTGTGTAGGTACATACAAAATTTTACATTACATTAATACTTTTTTGCAGCTTTCTCTCTTAATTATGGTTTGGTTGGTATTTTCAGTGGATAGTGAAGATTTGAAGTTAGTTGGAATGCTGCATGATATGGAAGACAATGAAAAACCTGAAAACGACAGCATTATGGCTGCACCAAATGAACAGGACACAGAGGTTGATGTAGATGATATTGAATATTCACAAGTATTTAATGAAGAAACAATACTACTGAAGCCATTCAAGAGGTATAATGGGAAAGTCACTATCCTTGCTTTCTTTTGTGATAGTATTTGACTATTTGTATACTTTTTTTAGCCAAAGCGATACAGATGAAAATACTCCATCATGGCATGATTCATTTTGGGACGGAGTTAACATACCGCAGCTGGATGGAACGTTCGACGACGATCGTAAGTTTCATTACTTCAAAATAGAACTCAAGGTATAGGCCGCGCGATGGATTAAGATCGCTCGGCGAAACTGGTGGGAGCAATTTGGCGCATCTGTACAATTGCGCACAAAATTGTTAAGTTCTGAGTGTATTTCTTTGAAACATATTTTAAACACTCGTCTTTGCTTGTGACTTATTTTGCTAGTATGTTTATTCAGAATCTTGGTAGTATTTTTTACGTGCTTTTCATTACCCATGATTTAATTAGTTTCCTTTTTAACATAACAATTCACGTCGTAAATCATTTTTCTGGCTTGCCATATTCAAACTTTATATTTGGGCATTTTTTTCACTAACTACGACATCTCATAACGTACTTACTACTAATACAGTAAAACAATCCGTGCGCAACAGTACTCAAGAGACACGTGAAGCGTGAACGAAGCGAGGGAGGGGAAGAACGACTTGGTCTACCAATAGCGTGTCGGCGCCAGCGCGCACCCTCCCCTCACCCCTCTGCGCAACCAAATAGACCCAAGAATTGATTTCTGCGCATCCCCCTTCCACTTTTGACAAGTGATCTTAATTCGCTGCGCTACCTATAACTGTAATTTTTATCGGTTTTTTTTAAGTTATTTGTTTGACTTGCAGATGTTAAAAAAGTACGAAAAAGAAAAATGAGACCTTTCAAATTGGGATTATCTAGACCTAAAAGTAAAAAAAATCTAATACCAGTTTCGAACAAACAATCAGAATCAAAGTCAGATCTAAGTGATGTTGATGAGATTGATGTCTCAAGAGAAACAATAGACAGTATTTCAAATATGTATTTAAGAAGTTCTATAAAAATGGAAAAACAAAGTGATTTAGATAGTTTTACAACTTCTACAACAACAGTTGGAAATAGTGAAAGCAATGAAGTTGGCATGAAAGATGTAAATATCACTGATCTTGTACATAAAATAAATATCAAACATTCCACACATGAAAGAATTGAATTAGGAGTAGCTGAAAAGTATGATATCAAACAACAATATGAACCAGTGGCGGGTACTTCGTCAGCTGTAAAAGCTCTGCATATATCTCAACGTTCTGATGAATCATTTTCGTCTTCCCCTGAAGAAAATTATTTTGGCATACAAAGTTTTTATAATAAATCTAGATTCTTTGATATGAGTATGACTGAAGAACCAATTGACACAAGTCAAATTGAAGATACACAAACCACATATGAAGATATTAAATCCCAAGTAACTAGTTATCAAGTTGAAACCGGAAACTTATCTTTAAAATTGACTGAAAATAGCTTTAGTCATATCTCGCTTAGAACTATGGTTGTGACTCCAAAAATAAGGGCACCAACAAAAAGTTACATCATATCTAGTTTAGATCATTATAAAATTCCTAAAGTAAAAAATCATGAACCTTTCTATTCAAATCATAAAGACTCCGGCGATAAAATAGAAATAGGGCAGATGTTGTTGAAGCTACAAAGTAAATCGGCTAAAGACCAGAAACCTTTTGAGAAAGTTTTGGACGTCACTAGTATCGAAGAATGGAGACAACTGCTGTTTCTACAAACTAACGAAATTGGGGATGACTCTACCAAACCAGAAGCTTTAAAATCATTACTAGCGGGCAATAAGCAATATGTGTTGGAACCTCTTCACAAACCACCAACTAAGAGCGAAGTTATAAAATGGATCAGAGCTAAACAGAATGAAAAAAAAGATGAGGCAATAGTGGTTCAAGAAATAACGAAAAATTTGGATGAACTTGAAACTTCACAAGCAATCGGATTGAATGAAGACGAAGTAAATAGCAGTTTAAGTTTAGAAATTAGTAATAAGGCAAGTCTTAATGATAATTAATTAAATATACATTTATTGTAATAACAAAAGCAATTTACGATATTAGTTTAGTTAAAAATTAATTTTTAATACAAGCTTTTTTTCTGACTTTATTTGCGTTATCATCCAATCCACACATCTTGTATTTGTATACCAAATTTGAAGTCGGTTCGACCACCAGAAGTGGATCAAATTTAAATTGCAAGATTTTATTACAGACAGACACAGGTAAAACTAAAAAAAAAGCTTGTAAAATATTTCATGACTTTTTTTGCAGTAACTAATTTATTTATTCTTGTTCAGGAAAAGTCAACTTTAAATAATACTTTGCAAGTGACAATGCATCCTGATGGATCTTTTCTGTGTTTTGGAGGAAATGTAAATCATGGAGACAGTGTGTCCAATGACACACCAGCATTAGAGGTAAATATTATAAATACTGTATTCATAAACTCCCTCCTGTTACTGTCACTACATATCGCAATAAATATTAGCGAATTTTCAATGAACTGCTATAGACTGACCATAAAGTCAAGAAAACGAAGAAAAGGGTAACAAAAATTTCTCATACTTTGTTGCCATATTTAAGCAATTTACGTCATAAATGTGACAGATACGAAGAAAGTGGCGCCCTCATTTAATTTTTTTACCTCGTTTGGTCGGAATGTAGACACCACACGCACATTAATCCTTTTCCAAAACTTGTTTTTTTTTTTTTTTTCAATAAATCAAGTGTACCTATTTTTCATTCTCAGGTCGATTTCCTTACAGTAATGATACTTGAAGTACACGCATCAGTTAGAGGAGAGTTGAATCCCGATCCTTTAATTGACCCGATACAGGCTGTATTTATAAAAATATCTAATGACTGCCCATCTAACCATTTCTTACAAAGAAACTGCACAGAAATTATTGTCGTAGACGGCAGTTCAGAGCATAAAGCTCTAGACAGATGTATTTTTAATAAAAATGTTACTTACGTAGATACCGAAAGTGGTCTAATTGAGAGAGCAATAGAACTTGTGAAAACCCATGATCCCGATATCATTACTGGATACGAAATAGAAATGAGCTCATGGGGCTATCTTTTGGAGAGATCACAGTTTTTAGGGTTGGAAGTAGTTAAGGAAATTTCTCGAATAACTGAGAAGAATCGTCAGAAGCGTTGGAGAAGTGAGGAGAATGACTTCGAAGGCCGAGTCATCGGGCGAATAATGTTTAACGTCTGGCGTTTGTTCCGCCATGAACTAGCTCTATCGTGCTACAGTTTTGAGAACTGTATGTATGAGATTCTCAAGGAGCGAGTGCCGAAGTATAGCCCTGCTCAGTTGGCCGCGTGGTGGGCTGATGAGTCGAGGATTCTGAGGTGGATCACGGTGGAGTATTACTTGACTCGATTGTCGGGCACGTTGAGGATGATGGAGAAGCTTGATATGATCAGTAAGTCGAATTTAAATAATAGTTTATCGCGTACAACAAAATCATTATTGAATTCCCTTATAGAAGACCTTTAGACATCCCCTAGAAACTAGTCAAGTAGTAGTAGTTTTGTAGTAATCTTTAAGTTTGCCTTTGTACATGTGTTCTGCCCTGTACCTGTAATGTATTGATTTTCTGTTTCTAATAAAGAGTCTAACATACTAGTTACCATTGTTAAAGTGTATTTCAAACTCCTAGATCGCACGTCGGAGCTGGCCAGGCTCTTCGGCCTGCAATGGTGGGAGGTATTGTCCAGAGGATCGCAGTTCCGAGTGGAATCTCTTATGCTTCGGGCGGCGCGGCCTCTCAACCTGATAGCGCTTTCTCCAAGCGTCCGGCAGAGGGCGGCTATGAAAGCACCTGAAATGCTGCCACTTATTTTTGAACCAGGTAAACGTCAAAGCTGTCTTTTGTACCTTGGTCGCTTTACAGCCTTATACAAAACATCATACTTAATATGAGTGACAAATGTGTTACTGCGATAAGGTACAAAAGTGGCAAGCTACTTTTGATGCTGACTGTACCAGCCTTCCAACCTAGAGCCACAAAATTGGTTTGTTTCAAGCTGTTGTTTCTATTTTTCTGTGAATATCATGTGTATCATGAGTATCTGTGTGAACATTTCAGAATCGCGCTTCTACGCTGACCCAGTCATCGTGTTGGACTTCCAAAGTTTGTACCCATCTATGATGATAGCTTACAACTACTGTTTTTCCACGTGCATTGGTCGCGTCCAAAACATCAACGGGTAACTATTTACATTAAAGTCTTTTTTTCCCGGAATCAAAGAACAAGCTTAAATATTTTCAATACTTACAGCGAGTCGGCATACGAATTCGGCGCATGGCGGCTCCGAATACTTAAAGCCAAGTTAGATACCTTGGTTAAAAACAGCCTCGTGCACTGGTCGCCAGTGGGAGTGGGATTCGTCAAGTCGTCTGTTCGGCGAGGAGTCTTGCCGGCTCTGCTGCGGAGGATACTGGCGGCCAGACAGGCTGTGAAGAAGAGCATGAAACAGCAGACTGATGAGGCTGTGAAGAAAGCTATGCATTCGCGACAGCTTGGTAAGTATTTTGGTGTTTGTGTGCAAAATCAATGATTATTGACTTACGTATTTTTCTTTGCCCGGCGCTATATTCTCTAAAAATATTGGTCTCTTAGAAAGTAAATAACGGAAGTTTTCTAAAATTTTTAGAATTTGTGATCTGAATTAAGTACAGAATTAAAAAAAACACTAGGTAAGTAAGTTAAAAATATAGAATTCGGGACTCAACATGCTGTTTGAATAATTTGTGTATAAATAAATTTCTCGGAAACCAAGAGAACAGCCATAAATAGCTTGCTGAGGCCAGAACAACAGCGTTGTTCATCGTACTGTTCAATTTGTTCAGGTCTGAAGTTGATAGCGAACGTAACGTACGGTTACACTGCGGCTAACTTCAGCGGGCGCATGCCGTGCGTAGAGGTTGGTGATAGCGTGGTGGCTAAAGGCCGCGAGACACTCGAGCGAGCCATCAAGCTCGTGCGGGACCATAAGGAGTGGAACGCCAAGGTAATGTGACTAGTGTTAAGACACGGCTATCAGTAGGTCTAGCACAACTCACAGTGCGACTTCTATCTCGCGCGAGAACAACTGCCCGTCCTTTTCTGTCACTGAAAATGCAACGGGACGGGTAATATAATCAAGCGCGACAAACAGCCGCGACCAGTCATGTTATCCACACAGCTATACTGCGGGTAACTTCGGCGGCGACAGCGTGGTCGCCAAGGGCCTCGAGACGCTAGAATCAGCTATCAGGCTCGCGACCACAAGAAGTGGATAGTGAACAGGTGATGTTAGTTGCTTTGCAGGTAACATGCGAAAATTTAAGATAATCGCAAATTAATTCCAGGTGGATTCTATTAAAAGATGGGCACGTAGTTTGTTATTAAATCTTGTTGAATATCCCTGTTAAATACCCCGTTAGTATAGCTGCTTTCAGCTGAGATAGATTTAGCTCACTCGCTGGTGACCATGAACATGAAAACAGCAAAAGTCGTTCAAACAGCATCCCGATGATATTGTGCGACCTGTTCTAATGGCCACAGTACACAAAATAAAGGTCCAAAATAACGAATTCCAAATGTCACTGTTTCCACAATGGTGTACCGCTCATTTACTGTTTGCGGAGCGCGGCAAGATCCTTTGATGTGTGCACGAAAAACCGACGACATGGCTTGGCCGGCCAATGTTGGCGCCTACTACCAACGTACCGCCAAGTAGATCTTTACACGTTGGCTCTACATGCTGGCCCACTACCTTGGCCCAATATGCAGTTTATTATGCTAAACAGTGACAAATGGATATGCTCTTTCAGGTAGTTTATGGTGATACAGATTCTATGTTCGTGCAAGTGCCGGGCGGAACGCGCGAAGAAGCCTTCAGGCTCGGTCAGCAAATCGCAGATGCTGTTACTGCTGACAACCCTTCACCCGTGGCGCTCAAACTGGAGAAGGTTTGGTCTCGTCGTCATCCTCATTGAAGTCTTAAAACTTAAGATTAACAAGTAATGGAGCAAATTTATTTAATCCATTACTTGTAACATGGACCTCCGCAAAGTTACGCCTGAATTAATACAATATTTAACTTAAGATTACTGTAGGAAACAGGTCCTCTGTCACAATTCCGCCCGCCATGCCAAAAGGCTGGTTTGCTTATCAAAAACAATTATGATTGTTTTAAAGAAGATCTCCACGCACTTTACTTTTTGTTTTCCGATGGTAATTTTTTTCTCGATAGCTATCGTGCTTTAACAGCTCTCGGTTCAACGATTAATTGTATCTCGTCCACCGCTTTTGCCTACTTCCGGTGCCCAATTGGTTTTCTCTCACCAGGTGTACCAGCCATGTATATTGCAGACGAAGAAGCGGTACGTGGGTTTCATGTACGAAACTCCTGATCAGGAGCGACCCGTGTACGAAGCTAAGGGCATCGAGACTGTCAGGCGGGACGGCTGCCCTGCTGGGGTCAAGGTGGCAAATATGATCCTGAAAATAAAGTTTACTTTGAAAATAATATCCCGAATGTTTAAACTTTGACTATTGCATCTATCCGTGCCAGAAGTTTTTAACCTTGGATTATTCAAAGTTAGAGCGGAAGAATTTTTATTTTCCATACTCCAAAAGGAAAAAACGCGATACGGAACCTTTATACTTATAGTTAGGGACACTTTGGTGTCCGCCTCTCTATCTGTCCGTCTGCCTGTGTTTCTGTCTATCTATTCCAAATAAATCAAAACCTGTAAGGTACTTCCCGTAGACCTAGACTCATGAAATTTGGAACGAAGCAAGGTCTCACAACACAAATCAAGAAATAAATCAAACGTGATGTGTGCGAGTTCGAATTGCATTTGGCCGGTTTTTTGGTATCTTATCATCATCATCACCAGTATTTTTTACGTGCCACTGCTGTGCACAGGACTCCTCACAGAATGAGAGGGCTTGGGCTACAATTCTCAGGCGGGCACAGTGCGGCTTGGGAACTTCACACGCACCGTTGAAATGCTTCGGGGGAGTGTGCAGGTTTCCTCGCGATGTATTCCTTCACCGAAAAGCTCGTGGTAAATTACAAATGTAATTTCGCACATAAATTCCGAATAACTCAGTGGTGCGATCCGGGGCTCGAAGGCCATACGATAGGCATACTTTATCATCGTTTCTCTTCCCAGCTGCTTCAACAGTCCCTGATAGAGCTGTTTACATCCGGCGACATGTCGCGCGTCAAACAGCTGGTGACGGCGACGCTGTCCCGGCTGGCGGCCGGCCGGCTGCCGGCGCCGCAGCTGATGTTCACGCGCGAGTACCACGGCGCCGCCGGCTACCGGCCCGGCGCCGCCGCGCCACCCAACGAGATCGCCAAGTAAGCTCGCATTTTATGTAAGTTTGTTTAGTTGAAATTTCATCCTCTTTCAGTGGTCTAATTGATTCGAAATTTGGTATGGATATGTGTGAATTGAATGGCACAGGCGTTTTTTTTATTGATGCCTTCAGGGATAGGCAAAGGAAACAAAGTCCATGCAGCCAGTTGTTAATTTTTTTGAAAAAGTCCTGTCACAGTCTTCACTCTGTCCTAGTCATGTCTTGTCTGCTGCTCATATCTTCCATAAAGCCATAGTGTACTTTACGGCGAGAAGTGGCCGGCGGCTTCTAGGGGTAAAAAAACGGAGGGAATATGTGTTTTCACTTTAGTTCTTCATTTGTTGGGCACGTAAATTTATTGTATAAGTAACTGTTTTTATTATCCGCCAAACAACAGAAACTTAACACAATAATGCAGCTTCTTGCAGTTGAGACCTATTGGGTGACGTTTTCAGACGGCTGCTATCCCGGGACCGGCGCGCGGCGCCGCGCGCGGGCGAGCGCGTTGCGTGGCTGGTGTGCGCGGGCGCGCCGGGCACGCCACTCGTGCGGCTGGCGCGCGCGCCGCACGAGCTCGCCCGCGACGCGGCGCTCGTGCCGCATGTGGCCTACTACGCGGCGCGCGTGCTGCTGCCGCCGCTGCACCGCTGCCTGTCGCTGCTGGGCGCTGACGTCTCCAAATGGTCAGTTGTCTACGTCTCCGGCTGCGGCGCCAGCCTCGCGGGATAGGCTTGTGGCGGACGTGCACTACACCTAACTGCCCAGACCTTAACATTGTCTGCAGACATTCCATGAGAAAGTGCACGGTATCGCCCTATCTTTATATTCACTAAGCAAATCCAGATGACAGCGGGATCTTTGCCGTTTCAAAAAAAGATGTCAAAAATTGCTTCGCACGAAATGGGATATTAACCACGTGACCAAGAATAGGGAACAATTAAATTCTTATGTCGACAAAGAACTTTTTCCAGGTGGACCGAACTAGGATTTGCCCGGGGTGACAACGCCACCCGCGCGCCTCTAGCGGGCAGCATCGCGCGTTATCTCTGGCGTTCGTCGTGCGTGTCGTGCGGCGTGCGCGGCACACGCTGCGTGTGCGTTGCGTGCGTGCGGCGAACGCCCGCCACCGCCGCGCTGATAGCGACCCGGGGAGCCGCGGCGCGACGCCAGTGTATAGATTGTCGACAGGTTGATACCAGTCAGCACACGTGACTTTGCGCCGTGCGCTGCCCAGACTGCGTGAGCGTTGCATGCGCGGCGCGCGGCGCAAATTGCACGTCGACATAATCTAGTATTTAAGACACTTTATTATTTTAAGTGCACTTAGCAGTCGAAATGGTACATTGTTTTTATGTAATTACGTATGTATTGCTGCACCGGGACATGTGAAACTAAATAAAAGCTAGTAAAAATGACAATGGTAGCCGTGATAGCCTACTGGTTTGAACTATCGCCTCTGAAGCAGAGTCCTGAAGTTTTTTGGAATTTATGTGCGAAATTACATTTGTAATTTATCATGAGCTTTTCGGTGAAGGAAAACATCGTGAGGAAACCTGCACACTCCTGCGAAGCAATTCAATGGTGTGTGTGAAGTTCCCAATCCGCACTGGGCTCGCGTGGGAACTATAGCCCAAGCCCTCTCATTGTGAGAGGAGGCCTGTGCCCAGCAGTGGGACGTAAAGAAGCTGATGATGATGATGATGATGATGATGAAAAATGAAAAATAATTTAGAAGTTGCTTTTGACATCTCATACTGTTCCTACTCAACCTAAACCTACGACTACTAATCCAGTGTTCAGAGGCCCGTGTATGACTGTTCGAATCCTGCTTAACGTAACGTTATCGTTTCGAAATCGAGAAACTTTATACTAAATCTTAGTTCCAAATACGCACACGGGCAGGCGCTGTTCCAAGCGTTATACAAATTTCTCGATAACGGCAACTACTCGGTTACGTTACGCAGGATTCGAATATTCGTGCTCGGGCCTCAATTCGGTCTCTGTTTTCGGTTACACTCTAAGTGACAACCTAAATGTGCTCTTTAACTAAATTTTTTGTTCAATAAAATTGAAATTTACTATTTGTTTCCTAGATATGCGACTCATGCTGCGGACACGCGCAGTCCCAGCAATGTATGAACACGTCGTGCGCAGTGTTGTGGGGAAGACTCAGCGCACAGGCTAAACTTGAAGAGCTACAAGATATTGTAGCACATCTTCCGGAACAATTTACGAAGGAAAGCCTTGATTTTTAATCATGAACATGAATAAATTATTTACACATATTTATTTATTACATTTTTTGTTTTATTGTTAATTTTATTATGTTTATTGTGAATAAATCCTATAGGTTAAATGATATAAACCTTAGAGCAGGAAAGGAATGGAGATGTTAACGTGCGATTTCCCCTCTGCCAACTCTCTAACATTAAGTCTGATCAAAGTGATCAGGGTCTGTTGATTTCGTGCTTGTTTTTGGTATTCGTGTAACAGTTTTGTTGTAGTGTGCGTTTGTAGGAGCGCACGAACGTTTGTATGTGTTCCTCGTCCCCCTCAAAAATTGGCAGAAAACTTGTAGTGCATAGATAAGCCGAAGGCGCCTCCCGTCTGTCTGCTTTATGATATAAACAGATAAAATTGGTGTAGCCTTTGTTTTCCTTCAACATACAATAACCGAAATAATTTATTATCATTTAGATTTTTTTGTAAGACAGTTTTTTTGACCGACATACAGTTGGGCAAAAAAGAAAGCTCCCTACATAAATCGTACATAAGTTCTGAAATTAATGAAATTTTTGAAGTCGGCGTGTAACGGGACGTAGGTAAACATAATTTTATTGTTATTATTATTATTATTTAAAAATCAAAAGAATAATCACTACGTTTTAGCGATTGATTCCTATCTCGCTTGAGAGGAAGCCAAAAGCGTATACAGTACAGATCACTGGTTCAGTAAGAATCGGACCCCTTAGCACGCTCACGTTTATCGACAACACAAAGCATTCGCCCCTCTCGCACTTGGTAATTTGTTAGAAAGTGACGAATGCTTTAGATCGTGGATAAAATTTACCATGTTAGAAGGTCTGACTTCATGCCGGATCGTGACCAAGATCGTTTGGCGCCAGTGATTTCTCTTCTCAGTGACCATTGAGTCTGACTGTGACGGGACTTTAATTAACAGAAAATATTTGAGAAACAACAGACATCGCCGTATGGATTTAGTTTCCTTTGCCTATCCCAATTAAAAAAAAACTGTACCATGTTTCATTCAGTCATTCCGTAATTTCATTCATTGTGACGTCACATCAAAACGTGAACATAGAAATCTGAGATAGAAATAGTAGAAAAGCCACGGGCCAGGCAAAAATCAATCTTATGACAGTGTCATGAACATTTTGACAGTGGAAAGCTTTTCGCAAAATCGCAACAACTAACAATAGCACAAATCACAAGCATCTGATACCGCAATAAATAACTGAAACAACACAGAAAGATTGTAACTAAAGCGTCCGAATTTTCACCGCAACGTCCAATACACACGAACTGACACTGATAAAACGGAGGAGCTGAAAATCGACTCTACGTATTTACTAATGGACAATTAATTAAATAACAGTTAAACACTGCGCATTTTCTAAAAAACAGAAAGCCGCTAGACGCTGCATCAGCTGCATGCTGTATGACGTATGACGTTTACTTGAGTCCGTAAATTTTGAAATGTTTGAGGGATGTAGTAAGTGTACCAAAAACCGTTTTTTTTTCTTCTTTGCATGATGATAAATTTTGTAAATTTTTTAACAGGAGTACAAGCAATAATTTGTGACTGAAAATTACAAGCCTTTGCAATATATAATGAAAAATAAATAAACCGTTTTTTTTTAAACCGACAGCAATGATTAACGCACTAACTACTAAAAATTTGCCTTACACAGGTAAGAGATGGCGCAGTTAAAAACTTCAACTGTCAAATACAGGTAACTTTCCTCCCCCTGGGTGGGATGTATATTAAATTACTCTATGTACTTGTACATAGTCTCTCTAATCTGTGCACTACTCTTTGTGGGTGTCGCAGGAAAGTTTCGGGAAGTTTTATTTTAACAGATCAATCCAGTTTTATCCTAATTTATACGTTGCTAGACCATGAGTATATGAGCAACCAGTGTTCATCATGTTAGGGAACGTGGAAATACGTAATTTAAAAGAAGGCACCTTGTATAATGTTGCGCAGATCTTGGATACTAACGACGATTGGAAAAGATTCATGTCTCTGATACCTAAGGACTTACAGGTTGAAAACTCTGTACCCAAGTATAACAATGAACACATAAGGTAAGTTTACCGGCGACCGACGTTCACCTTGTCTTAGCACCTTCCAATTTTAACAATGAACTCTTACTTGCTACAGAATGTTTATCGCAGTGTTTTATTTTTTCCTGATTAATTCTGCTGTGGGTTTATATTACAGGTTGATCGAGAATCATTCTAAATTGACAGGAGAAAAATGCGCTAAAATTTTGTTTGATGAATGGGGAACATCTGGGTGTGTCAGACCAACTTTAAATACTCTGAAGCAAATCGCTATAAAAGCTGAAATGTTGAGAGTCACTGATGAAATTGCTAGGATTTTGGGAGGTAAGTTTTATTTGATTAAATCTAGTTTAATGTATATTGAACTTTTGTAGTCAGATGGAGATGGATGAATGGAGATCATCCATCAAACTGCATGTAACATACAGCAATTAATAGCCCCGTCTCAGTCTAACATCCATGTAAGTGATTTGATAGTAGAGGGCTGACCACCAACTTCTACAATGTAGATAAACCATTTATTTTGCAGAAGCCCCACCGCCTCGACCTCAAACAGGGCCAGGGGCTCCAGTCAACATAAACATTACTTGTGAATTAAATGGATCAAGCTCAGAACTAACAACTGGTGAGAAATCCAGAAATAATCAAACAACAGCCCAAATGAGATCTGAAAACAGTAATAAATCCAATAATAAACTTCAGGCACAAACCACGGCTCAGATGATGTCAGAGTCTGACATGATCAAATTCTCTAAAACGGTTGAATCCATAATCCATTTAACTAGTCAAATTCAAACTGAAAATAAGAACCAAAGCAACAATATCTTTCAAGGTTGTACAACAAGAGAGATGAAATCAGCATCTGATTTGATTAAATTCCCTACAGACAATATAGACATGCAATCACCTGCACCTAGTGAAAATTGGGAACCCAATATACCAGCATGGGATCAAATAAGAGTTAGTCCACACACTCTTAACACCAAAGCCTATGGCAAGAGTGAAGAAAATACTATGGATAATACAGATGCCATACCCGCATTTCAAGCATTACCATGTCCCACTGCACCTGAAGCTGCTGGTTCCACTGACTTTACAGAGTATCAGCAGTCATTACCAAATATTGCCTTATTTCAAAGCAACACTCAAACACATGCTTCTGATGAAAATCTGAGCTTAAGAAGTGGAATAGACAAATCAATACTGCAAGATTCTAATTTGATTCACTTCAACTACATTGAACTAAAAGCCATCACTAATCGTTTTTCTGACACTGTACTCACTGGACCATATGGGCTTTGTGGTAAGATAGGACAAGGAGGTTTTGGTGAAGTGTATGTAGGATCACATCCGAATCACGGGCCACTTGCAATCAAGAGGACACATCAACATGTTGTGCTGGTTCACAAACCTGAAGTAGCAGTTAAACTATTCAATTCAGAAGTGAAGTATCTTTCACAGTTCAGACATGAAAACATAGTCCCAATAATAGGATTTTCCAAAGATGGGCCTGCACTCTGCATTGTTTGTGAATATGTGGATGGAGGTTCACTGGAGGAAAAAATTGCAGAGAGAGTATTAAATGAAAAGCAAAGAATAAACATTATGCAAGGCACCGCTGAGGGTTTGCGGTACTTGCATAGCTATGAAGTTAACAATAAAGTGTCTTTTAACACATCCTCTTCAGATTCAAGTACACAAAGTGTTTCGAAAAGTAACTTTGTGCACCGTGATGTGAAAAGTTCAAATATTTTGCTTACACAGGACTTGGTGCCTAAGGTAAGCCAAAACTTACTTCCTGGTATGATACATTTGTTGGTCATACCAGCAAATTTTTGTCAAAACTACTTGAGTATTTCCCGAAGCTTCATTGCGGTTTGATAGAATGAAATCATTTTATTTAGACATTAGTTATTTATCGTAATTAGGTTATTTAAATAATAGAAGTTTTTACTATGTATCAATTTTCTGATTTGAAATTATAATTCAGTCCACATAGTGTCACTGCCTCACTCAGACCTTGTAATACGTCAGTGAAATACGATAAAAAAAACGTAGGTAGAAAAAAAAGCTTGCACAAGCTTATCTCTAAAAAGAGATCTCTTCTAGCTAACCTGGTTTAAGTAAGGAAAACTTAAAATTAGCACCCAGATAAAAGAATGGGCTCGCTGAGGCACTTGCCCCACTGCCGGTGAGTAGCGAAAACGAGAAATGTTTTTGGTAGATATGAACAGATTGTCGCTCGGACAAGCTTCTCGCTACTCACCGGCGGTGGGAGAAGTGCCTGATGCAAAACAATAGTGTGCGCGAAATGTAAAGTTACCTAACCGGCTAGGTACTTTCGGGTGGGACGTTTTTTACGTCCGCTTAGGTATAAAGCATAACCAATCTACCTTTTAGGGTTCCGTACCTCAAAAGGAAAAAACGGAACCCTTATAGGATCACTTTGTTGTCTGTCTGTCAAGACCTTTTTCTTTGGAACTCATGGAGGCAGCAGGCTGAAAATAATATCAAACATTCAAGCCCGTAGTCCCTTGAAGCTGTGAAAAAATTTAACTTCTAAGTCAACTCAATCAAAAGATAGTCATTAAAAAATTGCTTCCATACAAATTGCCGTTCCCTGGAAACCTAAAGGGTACTTCCAGTTGTCCTAGAAACTTGAAATTTGGTATGAAGGTAGCTCTTATAGCACAATCACTCAGAAAATTCTCAAAATCTAATTTTTTTATGTCTATCTGTAGATTTCAGAGACCAATATAAGATGAGCCCACACTGCGTACATTTTGCTTAGGAGCAGGGCTCTGCTACCACTGGACTTCTTAAAACACTGGGGAAAAGCGTTAAAATCTTTATACGGAACCCTCGTGCGCGATTCCGACTCGCACTTGTCCGGTTTTTTTTTAATTGTAATATGATTGTTTATTGGTTTTGTGAGTAAGCAATTGGGCACTTTGCTTTTGAAACTAATAATAATAATGAATATTTGTATGCTTTGATTTCAGTTATGCGACTTCGGCTTAGCAAAGCAATACGACACTACATTCATTACATCAGCGCCAATGGGGAGCTCTGCATACATGGCTCCAGAAGGACTTTACGGAACTATCACTCAGAAAATTGATATTTACAGTTTCGGTATAGTTCTGTTGGAACTTTTGACTGGTTTAAAATGTGTTATTAAGTTGCAAAACGGTGATCAATTCCAGATAAAGCACTACATTGATGAGGCAATAAAGAGGGGTGGAAAGAACATAACAGACTTTCTTGACGCATCAGCAAACGTCTGGACTAAATCTGACGAAATATATAATTTAGCAAAGAAATGCTTAGAAGCTGACCGCCAGGATAGACCTTCAGTAGAAGAAATTTGTGATATTCTGCATAGTATAAATGACAAGTGAAATTAAGTTTGGTATATTTTTATTTCTGAAAGATGGTATTTACAATAATTAACAAGTTATGTTTAATTTCTCTACTTGTTTTTACTTCACTAAATTAAACGCCTGTGCTTCCCGTCTTGTTGCATCAAGGCGTCTGAGGAACTCCTCACTGGTAAGTTGTTCTCGTGACTCCAAACTGCGGAGTATTTTCTTCTGATCATCCTTGGCTGATATACAAATGAGAGTTTCAAGTATTTCTTGCAGTTTAATGGATAGCTTTTCATTGTTGATGTTAATGTACATGACTTTCAGGAGCAGAGACAGTAGGTTTTGATCAGAAGGGAACTTCAAGTTCCAAACGCACCAACAGTGTTTTATCCATTCTTCAAAGCACTAAAAAGATTTATTATAATTATTTATTATGCATAGGTAGCTTACAGGTTGCCATATTAGCCTGGACAAGGTGCATTCTCTCTGGTAATAGTAGTTATGCAACTGTTACGTGACAAGTGTTTTAAGGCCTAATTATGTAAAGTTGCATACATTACTTAATCTACACACATTATTATAAGTACTCTAAGATGGGTTCAGAAGGCGAAGGCATAATATAAACCTGTCACGAATTTGGCTGTTTTTTTTTTATCATAAACAAACATCGAGCTGACGCTTCGTATTGACATTGTATCGGTTTTTGAAGACGAAAATTAATGTCGATGTAATAATAGTCACTACCTACAGTTTCTGAACGCATAATAGAGGGCTTATGATACGTGCGTACATAAAGTTTTTCAGTATGAAGCACTCACTCGCAGATCGCTAGTGTGATAAGGCTGTTTACTCTGCATCTTGTGGAACATAAATGTGACGTGACCAACCTCTAGTATAGACATTAGCAGCATTTCGGCAACAGCTACATTAGCACATGTATCCAGATTGTCGCATATCACTATGTTGAACATTTTCTTCCTCTTCACACAGTTGACTCCATGGATCTCTATCAGTTTCTTGCTGAACTTGAAATTGTTCGCCTTTCTGAGCAAATTGGACTCAGAGTGCAACTGGTCTAGGGTATGCACAAGTAAATCGCCAGATTTAATTGTCTGAAAATTTAAAATGCATTTTTGAAAAAAATCTGTGTAGGTAATTTCTTTTTTCGGATTTTGAAGGGTTTAATTATAATATCTTTCATCTTTATTTACCAGTAGGTTACTGGGTTAGGCCTTCCCCCATAAAGTGAAATAGATATAGTTGTGGTGTCTATGAAGGCTCAAATGTAGTACATGATAATTTTTTTTAAATCTTGTATTTTCACAAGGCTTGAGTACACCAAATGTGACTGTGTCAGCCTCATGGAAAACCATGGTTACTGTGTCTATCAAACTCCACTTCGCCCAGAGCCCGTGTTTCTGGATACAAAAGCCTGTCTCCCAAATACATCATCAGAGAATGACTGACTCAGAACTGTGTTCACACCTCCTTAGCATCCTTGGTAATCTTGAAGTTAAAAGTTTTTAGCATGTGCTCCACAAGAAAGGACTATGGATTAGTCTGAAACAGGCTATACTCAACTGACATATGTGAGTGATCCATTTATTTCACTATGACTGAATCATTGATAATTTTTGTTTCAACATACCTTAACCTCAGAAGGAAGGAGTCTGATTAGCTCCATAAGACATGCTTGAGAAAGTTTGTTCACATCTACATATTGAACAGTCAGTGAATTCTTCAAAGGTGCGTAAACAACTTCATAGTAATTACCAGCATGAAAACCATTGGATGACTGAAATCAGGTTAAATATCAATAAATAAATGTTGTGAGACAACTGACAACAATTGACCTAGACCCAAATTAAGCAGAGCTTGTGTTATGGGCAGCATACAGACATGCGGTGGCAATCTGAACAGAGTGGAAAATGGAGTTGCCTATGTTATATGAATGATTAACAATTAAATATTTGATTTGTCTAAAACATACACTTCTTATTCAAGTAGTGCCAAAGTTTTTAGAATGAAAATATTGAATTATTTTTCATACCATTTCTCGATTTAACTAGGTCAAAGGCAGACCAAAAAAAGAGTTGGAAATTTCAGCCCAGGGTCTAGGGCCTATACCCAGCAGCGGGACACTCAATAGGCTACATAAAAAAGAATCAATAAAATTGTACTGTACATTCCAACTCTTTTTTGTCTGCCTTTGACCTAATTAAATTGAGAAATAATATGAAAAATAATTCAATATTTTCATTCTAAAAACTTTGGCACTACTTGAATAAGAAGCGTATGCTTTAGACAAATCAATTATTTAATCATTAATCATTCAATCAAAAAAACATACATAGGCAACTCCATTTTCCTCTGTTCACATTGCCACCGCATGTCCATATACGCTAGTTATGGGCTGATGGCAACTAGACAACAGAAATACATACTTATATAAATAAATACATGGCTAAATTCATTAAACAACCATGACTTGAGTATAAACATTCATATTCATTATACAAATAGATATGTGCCCTGACTGGGGATTGAACTTGGGACCTCAAGCTTCATAGTCAGATTCTCTACACAAGGCTATCTGATCATCTATATGCATTTTATTAATTTAACTAACTCTTCTCTTAATTATTTCTGATATAGGTATATGATATTGATATCTAATTATGATTTTGTTATTAAGTGAATCCTTGCACTAAAATAGATTATAGATAATACATGAAAAGTTATAAACCTCACCATACTTTGCAGCACAGCAACACAACTCTTCAGGCCTTTAGTCTTGTGTGCTGTGACATAATCATCTATTAGCAGCAGGGATGCTGGCAACGTCTTTTGTGGATTAACTGTTATATAGTAATCCTAAAAGTGTAAATGGTTATACATAAAAGGGTGTAAGAAGTATAAGAGTTCAAAATATCTAAATATCCAGTGTGAATGAAACTGTTAAGAAACTCTTATATACCTTGATATTCTGCAAAAGTTTACAGTATACTTCTATAGTAGCTGGATACATCTTAAAATTTTCTGGAGTTAGCCTTCTGTGTATGTTCTCCATACATGCGTCAAAAACTTCCTGTGGGTCGTAAAAACTTTCTTTCTTCAACAAGTCGTCAAATGTGACCTCGCACAAAACATCCATAAGGCGATTTAATTTCTTCGGATACTGCTGAGGGACATCTGCATTCCACGGGACATCTATTCGTAACTCTTCATACAAAATTAATAGAGACGATAAAACACCAGGTGCCAACGCCGGGTTTTGGCTCAGATCTAAATCACCGAAAATATCAAGTACCACTGGAAATGCTGCGGTCAAGTTTTCTTTCCGAGTTAAATATTCCTTGTGAGTTTTACATTCTTCACAGTTTCTTTCAAGTTTGGGTAGTAAACATTTTTCAATACTTTGCATTAGGTTGAAAATAGTGGCGTCCATTTCTTCCTATTAAGTAAATTGAGTTTTAATCCACAAGTTTCAAAACAAATACTTAAAAGTTCAATTCAAGTTCATTTACTCTTATTCAAATCAAAATCAAAATTATCGATTTTTGGGGTGGAGGTTTCCACCTCCAAAAGAACGAACGTTTTCGATTGTAAACTCAAGACATTGTCATGTCAATGTCATATATTTTTTATATTTTTCTTTTTAATTTTGTTCATGAGAAATACAAGGGAGGCTCTAACCGTACAGGGCCGTGTTTTATAAAACTACAGGCTACAAGTTACAAGTCTACAGGAAACAGTCAGCTGTAATGCACTGTGTACAATTACAGGTGTTTTATAAAGACACACGGAAAGCTACACTTGTAATACGGTATTGTAAATCTCGACTACCAGTAAATTTTACAAGTGTAATGGACATCACTAATTTAAAAAAAAGTGACTGCCAAAAATTACTAATACGTAGAGGTTTTTTTTTATCCATTACGTATTAAAAATACCCATGCAAAGTTGATAAATAAAAATCTATCTAAATACATGAAACAAAATCGTGTTAATTGGACTATTTATAAGTCAAGAACGGCTGGACCGATTTTTATGGTCTTTCATTTGTTGGATTTATCTTTGCTTGTAAAATTGTAGCACAGTACTTTTATAAAACGCAAATTGTAAAAAACAGGACCAGTGTTGCCAATAAACGCCTGTAAAATTGTAATTTGTAAGTTTATAAAACACGGCCGGGCCGTGTTTTATAAACCTACAAGTTACAGGTTACAAGTCTACAGGAAACAGTCACCTGTAATGCACTATGTACAATTACAGGTGTTTTATAAAGACACGTAAAGCTACACTTGTAATACGGTATTGTAAATCTCGACTACAAGTAAATTCTACAAGTGTAATGGACATCACTAATTTAAAAAAGGTGGCTGCCAAAAATTACAAATACGTGGAGGTTTTTTATTTATTACATATTAAAAATACCCATGCAAAGTTGATAAATGAAAATCTATCTAAGCACATAAAACAAAATCGTGTTAATTGCACTATTTATAAGTCAAGAACGGCTGAACCGTTTTTTTTGATCTTTCATTTGTTGGATTTATCTTTGCTTCGAATAGTAAGATAGAGGGGAAAATTTCTCGAGAAGAAAAATAGGAAGTTTATTTTCTCATAGGTACATTTTCTATAGAATGACCTATGGCGGTACGAAGTTCGCGGGTCGGCTTGTAAAATACATCTATTCTAAGCAATGGCAAAAAACGGGCAAAAAATGTTTTTTTTTTTTTAATACGACGAGGAAGGCAAACGAGCAAGTGGATCATCTGGTAAGTGACTACCACTGCCCTGCCCACTGCATGTCAACGACTGCATGATACTCCAGTGCATACAGACAGACACAGACAGAGAAATGAAGCATCGCGCTCAATGAATTATTTTGATTGGGTACCTACTCGACGATTCTAATAAGCTCCCAATTCCTTGCAGAATCTAGAGTAGTCTATTTGCATATAGTTCATTCTGGACCTTTCATTATAATATTGAAAAGGTGTGTCAAAATCTATATTTATTCATGGCCAAAATTCCCTAGTTCTATGCTGCCGTGGACTTTCTTCTTCCGAGTGCGACTCAGACGAGTTCCTCAATAAATGATTCATTCCTTGATGACCTTGAATTTAATAACTTGAAGAAGAGATAGATAGGTAGATAGAACGATTGATTTGATACTGATCAAGACACCTAATTCAAAAATTTGTACACCTGTAGCCATTGTTACAGGTCTACAGGTTTACAAATCTACAGTTGTATTTTACATTTTTTTTAAAAAACGCTTGTTCGATTATGAATTTAAAACTATAAAATGTCCACTTTTTGTCTATGATACGGCTACAGGCGCCTGTACTTGTAGCTTGTAAAATTGTAGCACAGTTGATACAGTTAAACGAGAGATGCCAACGGAAAACTTGGCTTTATTCTACTAAAATTCATAGTACATTGTTATGAATGATTAGTTGACAAGTATGACGGAAAAGGAAATCATAGACAATTAAAAGCATAGACACACACTACATTCACCCCCGCCAGATTCGCTTCGTCTTCGCTAGTCTAGGTCTAGTATTGAACATAATCTTGAAAATGAGCTGGCGGTTGCCTCACGCGAGTAGGACGACGTGAAGGCTGCACTGCTGATTCAACGTGTTCAATTTCGGAACATGGAGAATCCTGTTGTGGAGACCGTGCCGCTGGTTCAGCGATTCCATGCTCTGAATCTGTAGTGTCTTGGAGAATGCGATCACTGTCAGACTCACCAGTGGCATATTCAGAATCTTCTTGCATCGAGGATTCCGCGTAAGATACATCAGATTCCATATCCTCTGTAGGTAGTGGTGCCAGATGTCGATTTGAAACAGTAGACTCTCGGCCATCAGGCATTCGTACGTAAGAATAAGATGGATTTCCGTGCAGCAGCTCCACTTCTTCTACAATGGGATCATATTTTGATGAGCGAACATTCTTTTTCATAAGAACTTGACCTGGTGATAACAACCATGAGGGAATTGAATCACCTGTCGGAGATCGTCTGGTATGGAAGAAGAGACGTTCGTGTGGAGTCTCGTTTGTCGCTGTACATAGTAAAGAGCGGATCGAATGTAAAGCGACAGGCAAAGCTCTTTCCCAATTTGTAGTGTCCATTTGTCTCGATTTCAAGAAAAGTTGAATGGTCTTCCATAAAGTTCCATTCAAGCGCTCAATCTGGCCGTTACCCTCTGGATTATAGGGAGTTGTTCTGCTGGAAGCGACACCATATGAAGAAAGGAATTGTTTAAATTCTTGAGACATGAACGCTGTTCCCCTGTCTGAATGAATATAGGCTGGAGAACCAAAGGTTAGAAATAATTCCTTCAAGCACTTAATGACAGATTGTGTTGATAGGTCGCTGCAAGGATATGCAAACGGAAATCTTGAGTATTCGTCAATGATAGTGAGAATGTATTTATTAGAAGACTTTGAGGGCAAAGGTCCTTTAAAGTCGATGTTGAGACGTTGAAAAGGTTGTGTAGCTTTAATTAGATTGCTCTTTGTTTTGATGAAGCGTGGTTTCAGTTCTGCACAGACTCGACAAGAAGCAGTCATAGATTTTATATCGTTAATCGAATAGGGCAAATTCTTGGTTCGGACCCAATGCGCCATTCTGACAATACCAGGGTGACAAAGAGAGTTGTGCAATTCGTACAATTTATCAGTGCCCATGAAAGCACAAACCCTTGATAATGCGTCCGCAGGAACATTTTCTTTTCCTGGGCGATAGACCACGTCGTATTTGAAACAAGAGAGTTCCAGGCGCCACCGTTCAATTTTCTCATTTTTTATTTTGCTGGCGTGCTTTTGGTTCAGCATAAAAGCTACTGAGCGCTGGTCTGTAATTAGTAAGAAATGCCTACCAATCAAATAGTGACGCCATTTTCGTAGAGATTCCACAATCGCGCACGCTTCCTTTTCTATAGATGGGTGTTTCTTCTCTGAATCGTTGAGCGTACGCGAAAAGAATGCTATTGGCCTTCCATTTTGAGATAAGGTTCCGGCAATAGCGTACTCTGATGCATCTGTCTCCACGGTAAGTAAATCAGAATCATTTATTGCTACCAATGCAGATTTGGCAATTTCGGTTTTCAATAGCTGGAAGCATTCAACGGATTCTTGATTAAGTGGAATGTTCGCACGTATGAGAGGTTGTATTTTTGAAGAAAAGTTTGGGATCCACTTGGAGTAGTGCGCAAACATGCCAAGTGTTCTTTTTAGACTGCTGGTGTCGCTCGGTAATGGTATATCTAAAAGAGGTTTGAGGCGATTCTCATCTGGTTTGATTACATTATTGTGAATTGTATATCCAAGCAAATTTATCTCTTCTTTGTTAAAGATACATTTTTGTTCATTTAAAGTTAAATTGTATTTAGTCACAGCATTCATAAATCTTTCAAGATTTTTGTCATGTTCCTCTTTGGTCTTGCCACAGACCGTGACGTCATCAAGGTATGAGAAAGTGCCATCTAGCTTTTCGGTTTCTATGATGAAAGACAATGTTCTTTGAAACGCTGCTACGCCATTAGTGACACCGAATGGTATTCGTGTAAATTGATAAAGATTACCGCAAGCTTCGAATGCTGTCATGGGTTTTTCTTTTGGTAAAATTGGCACTTGATGATAAGCAGATTTTAGGTCTATTTGGCTGAAGAAATTGTATTTTGACACTTTGGATATGATGGATTCGATTTTCGGTAAAGGAAAGGCATCTAATTCCGTGTAGCGGTTAATAGTGCGGGAATAATCTATTACCATTCGTTTACGGTGTGTGGTTCCTCCCGTCACCAAAACCTGAGCCCTCCAAGGCGACATACTTGGTTCGATAACTCCGTCCTCTAACAACTTAGATACTTCCTCCTTAATAAAATGCTCATCCTCATCAGAGTAGATTTTAGATTTGTTGGCAATCGGCTTGACATCAGGAGAGAGGTTAGAAAAGACAGAGGCTGGAGGCACGGAAGCTTGCATAACGTTGCAAATATGTAAAGGAGATCTATCGAAGCCAAATTGGAATTCTAGAGATCGATGATTTCTCAGTAAATCGTGTCCAATAATTACATCAGCACATAAATTTTGAACTATGAGGAGATGATGTTGCTTGTAAGTGTGTCGGTCTAGTTTAATAGTTGCCTGGCATGATCCGTTGATGAACGACACGTGATTTAAAGAAGCCAAAGTCACGGACTGATTGATTTTCCTCCTCTTAAGGTTCATTGTTCTTGCTAAAGTTTCGTCGATAAAGCTCACAGAACTTCCTGTATCAATCAATGCGTCAGCGCGAGTCTCGTTCAACAGGATTGGTATTGTCGCTTTCCTTAGACTGGATGGAGACGCAGCTGAGATACAAGCGGTGTTTTCATCGCCATTTGAAGTAGCATTTGCCACTGGTTTTGGAGATCGACATACATTAGCGAAATGCCCTTTTTTTGAACAAAGTTGGCAGATGGAGTTATAGGCGGGGCACTTAATGCGCTGATGAAGGGTGTTAGAGCCGCAAAAGAAGCATCGTTTTCTCCGTTGTGACGTAGCAGCTAAGTTGGAGCTTTGGCTTGTTTCAATAGGCAGATAATGATTATGTGTTGTTACAGCATTGAGTTGTGACAAGTCAGGTGAATTGACAAAAGCAAGGCTATTTTTCTCAGCAGATTCAATAGTGATCGCTTGTTTAAAAGCATCGTCTAGGCTCAATGTTGTATTTTCTAGCAGTCTCTGGCGAATTTTTTGAGATGAAATACCTGATATAAACGCATCACGGATATATTCTTGCCTGTATTCATCAGCAGTCACATTTCGGAAGTTACAGTCTTGCGCAAGTTGTTTCAAAGCTTGAATGTACCCGGATAACGATTCAGCGGGTTGTTGCTTGCGGGTCGACAAAACATGACGTGTATGAATTTCGTTTTTAGGTTTGATGTAAATTTCATTCAGCCGTTTTATAGCATCACTAAACGTATCGCATTCGTCAATAAATACAAAAATCGTTGGTGACAAATGATTCGCTAGTAGTTTCAGTTTCGTAGAGTCAGAAATATCGGAACCTTCTTCTGTTAGAAAATTAGAGAAAGTCTTGTACCAATGTCTCCATTTCGAATCGGCCGCCACCGCTCCAGGTTCAACATCGAAACGGTCCGGTCGTAGGTATCGCGACATGCCGCTATTGGCCATGCTGGAAGATTTTGGTACATCCGATTTCGTTTCGTTTTGAGGCATTTATTAGTAGAATAAATTGATACAGTTAAACGAGAGATGCCAACGGAAAACTTGGCTTTATTCTACTAAAATTCATAGTACATTGTTATGAATGATTAGTTGACAAGTATGACGGAAAAGGAAATCATAGACAATTAAAAGCATAGACACACACTACAACAGTACTTTTATAAAACGCAAATTGTAAAAAACAGGACAAGTGTTGCCAATAAACGCCTGTAAAATTGTAAATCTTAGCTCTCTAGGTTGGCAACGCATTTGCAAACCATATACACACATCATAACTACTCTATAATGCGTTCAAAAACCGTAGAAAATATGAAATATCTGCAAAAACCAACATAATTTACAATAAAAAAACAGTCGATACGAAACGTCAGCTCGGTATGTTTACTTATCTATGATAAAAACAACAGTCAAATTCGTGACATGTATGGATACGATAATGCCTTCTGCTTCTGAACGTGTCTTAGAGTACTTATAATATGTGTGTAGATAAAAGTAATGTATGCAACTCTAGATAATTAGGTCTTAAAACACTCGTAATGTAACAGTTGCATAAACTACTATATTATTATTATTATCGATATCGATATCTGCATACGTTTAACAGCCCCAACCCTAGGAAAAGCAGCCATGTTACGTGCCAAAAATTTTGTAGGTATGCACGCTAATTCTGTAGGTATCGCCGGTCCACTTGCTATTAGGCCTGTAGGATAAGCCAGCACGGCCTACAATAATGCAAAGGATTTGAGGTTGAGTACGGAACGCAATCAACACTCGCTGGGCAAACGTCACTTGTCTGTCACTTTGAGATATAAAAAAATTAGAAACATTTAGGTTAACTTTGAATTACATAATTTTCAACTACATTCCCCAACTAATAAACATTTCGTATTATTAATTAAATAATATATTTAAATGTTTGTTGAGCAAGCACAATGTTAAAGTACGTCATGGTTATAACATATTTCAAAGAAACTTGCAAGTGATTGTTCAATATATTTTGACACTTTGTTATCAGGTTTGGCGTCAAGTCTGCTATCCTCGGCTCTGCCGTATATTACACGATCGAAAAGGGTGTGTGGAAGGACAGCGCCACCACTACCGCGCTGTACGAAGATCTTGAAAAGGGAGCTTCACCGTATGTTGGCGAGCTCAAGAAACAAATACCCTATGAGGTAAATTTACTACTCCATAATCAGCAGGCACTACTTAATGCTTTGGTGGTAGTGATAGCTTATCCTTTCTTTCTATGTTATTCTAAGTGTTGGTATAGCTCCAGCATAAGTTACCTATTTCAATCAGCTTTAGTGTTATCAGCAGTAGCAGAATATGATCATATTGTTTTTGTTATTGTAATTTTTTTTTCAGCTGCCTCCACTGCCATCTAATGATAGAGTTTCGTATCTATTCAAGTACTACTGGAACAGTGGTGTCAAGGCAACATTCAGGTTCCTCGCAGATCTCCCAACACATGTCAGTGATTTAACAAGCAAGACAATCAACTTGGTTTCCTCCACACTCGACTCTGTTGAGCCCACAAGCACAAGTCAAACAGAAGACAAGGCAAAATGAAATGCATTATGTAGGAAATGATACAGTGATTAATATTATTTATTAAAAATGTAACAGTTTACTAGTTTTTTTCTGCCCAGTGTCAACTACCCATCTAAATCGCAATAAGGATAAGGGCCAACTATAAAGCAGACAGACTGCTTCCGTTCTGCTCCAAGGGGCTGACGCTAGACGCGCGGCCGCATGGAGCAGGTGTCCATCGAGGATCCTGTATGAAAAATTCATTGCACGCACCGCTGCTAATCGTAACTAATAGATAGATAGATAGATTCATTTATTTCGATTTAAAAATTACACATTAATTGACATGTCAGAATATACTTCATTCACAAAAAGGTTGTCATCAATTAAATAATAATAAAAATATAAAACAATTGAATCCAAAGTGGGACAATGTCAATAACAGAACCAGAAATAAAATATTATAAATGTGAAAGTAACTATGTCTCTCTGAACTAAAAAACAATTATTTTGCTCACCCGCGACCACTAATGACAAATAGTTATATCTGTGCGGCAAATGTATGTTTCCATGCAACACCTCCGCCTCCACTGCTACACGAATCAACACATGCCACACAGACCCAACTATCACCACCACCACTATACTAAACGCTGACGCGTTTCGGCACTCTCCACGAGGCCATTTACAAAGCACAACAACAACCGCTCAACATGCCACCACTTCCACTACTAGTAGTAGCCGCACAGATATAACTATTTGTCATTAGTGGTCGCGGGTGATCAAAGTAATTGTTTTTTAGTTCATAAATATGGACCTCCGCAAAGTAACGCCTGATTCAATAAATTATGTCTCTCTGTCTGTATGTTTGTTACCTCTTCACGGAAAAACCGATTCACCAATCTAGATGAAATTTGGTAAGAAGTCAAGAAGATGGTTTGAATATTGAGGAATAACATAGGCTACTTTTTTTTCGGGAAAATTGTATAGTTTCCGCGGGATAGGATAGCGATAACGGAAATCTACGCGGTCGCGGACCAAGTGGCGGGCAACAGCCAGTAATAATAATAAATAATAAAAAATATTTATTAAATAGTTTGTAGGTATACAAACACATCAAATTGTACTATACTCATACTATTTTCAATGAGGGCTATCGCGAGTCTTAACTCCGCTAGGTTCACTAGTGTAGAGTAAGGTCTATCAGTCAATTTCCACCAATCACAGGCCAGTAGCTTGTCTCTCATTGGTGAAGACTGACAGATAGACTTCACTCGACACTAGCGATCGATTTTTGACTTGCAATAGCACTGGGGAAAAGCGTTAAAATCTTTCTACGGAACCCTCGTGCGCGAGTCCGACTCGCACTTGGCCGGTTTTTTATTTAGGCTTCATTTTATTACGTAGTTTTAGTTTGTTTCACACTATTTAACCGACTTCAAAAAAAGGAGGAGGTTCTCAATTCGTCGGAATATATTTTCTTATTTTTTTTATTCAATATACTGTTTAATTAATTTTGTTTTCACGTAACGATTAAAATACTTGTGGCCCCTATTTTCTTTTCAGTAGGTAGTATAAAATTCCCCCTGTACCATATGCACTGCATATGTAATGGTGCAGATGCAACCATTGACTATGAAAAGGTTCCACAGGATACGCGATTCAGTTTCTTTTGTATTGTACCATCAATTATCATTTGCTTTGTTCTGGACATCAGTTTACTGTGATTGGTTTTAACACATAGCGTTCATACACACTAGTTATGATTTTAAGGTGGGATAAAATGAAAAACTTTGTTTAAAAATCAGCCCACAGTAGAGGCACAGTTCGATTTATTCCTTTCTCACAAGTGTCGCTTTCTTCACAAGATTACTTAACACCTAGAGACGCGACAGTGTCGGCTTACACAAGAGATTGCACAGGATAACCAATTTATGCAAGTGAGAACGGATTTGTGCACATCACAATTAAACCGAATAACATCACTAAGGAATGGTTTCAAATATATGTAGGTTTCACATTATGCTTTCGTTATTATTGAGGAATTACCACGAGTGGAATCAGAAGTCGTATTTACTATATACAAATTATAATTACTGTTCTTAACACTGTCAAACAAGTTACAAAATCATAGCAAAAAAAAAGTAGTAAATATCAAAAACATATTGCTTTGCGACATATATTGGCATATATTGTATTGATAGGGCATTTATTTTTAACACAGAACATCTAGATGTACATAAACGATAATTTTCATACACACATTTATAATTTCATTAAAATGAATCTGTGGAGGGTCCATAAGCTGCTAATTCGTTTATTACTTTATTAAAGTTGACAATGCAATGATAATCTCAATTTGAGAAATGTAATATTACTGAATGAAATGGCTCTGTGGATTGTTCCTTTGGAGGGGATAATGCGAAAGCTGTTGATTTCGTGTTTGTCAGGATTTATTCGGTTGCTAGGCAACAGTCTCCACTTCCATTGCTTCTTCAGTGGCCTTCTTTTTCTTCTTCTTATTCGCTTTCGCGGAGGAGTTCAGGAGCGACTGCAAGTAAATAAATAGCGTAATTATTGAACTTGTACTTTATGAATAAAGAATAAAAATGTATGTAGGGTAAATCAACTATTACTGGCCACCTTGCCAATATAATCTATAAGTTTATTTTTATTGAAACATAAAATATGATTATCACTAAATTCCGAAAGTATTGATACTCAGTATCGTCATACAAATTTGGTGGCCAGTAACAGAGTGTCATTTTCTAAAAGTGGCCAGTTGGTGGCAGTTTACCCTATATTAAAAATGTTGTAACGGTTCAAACCAACATGTTAGGTAAAAAATGTTGGCTCAAAAAGATTACAGTGTTATACCCTGGGCTTGTACCAAACACACAGGTAAACTATGTGGTCTGGAAAGATATCAGGGATGCAAGATTAAAGTAAAACAATAAAATGTTGAAGAAGCAATATCTCCTATCTTACAATCCTCCTATCCTATTCTCCTATCTTGTCTTATCTTCGAAAAACTGCTAACAACAATTTGGGAGTCTGGTCTTAAGTCATGTACGTTACTTAAAAGTCGGGCGAGATAAGACAATGGCAGGTGAAGCATGGTCAAGTGCAACATTTTGTAAAAGATGCTCGCTTCACTGCAGATATAACTGACTCGCGTTGGCACTAATTTTCTATTCCATATGCTAGTATTATATAGGTCTATGCGTATGCTATGGATAAAAAATATTCCGACGAATTGCGGACCTCCTCCTTTTTTGAAGTTGGTTAATAAAGTAGTTGCGATTTAAGACAGCAATTCTTTATTATAAAGCATAACCGTGACCAAAAATACTTTTCTTCCCTTCTCCCTCAAACACCGTAAAGTTCCGATAAAAATTGTGGAACAAGCAGAAACGAATGTCAAAAATCGTGTAGATCTTCCGCGGTTGGGAAGCAGAAGCGCAGGTCTGTTGCATCAGTAGTACTCACATTGAGCTCCGGGTCCTTGATGGAGCGCTCGCTCTTGCAGGTCGCCTTGTCGAAGGGCAGGCCGGTGATGCGGTGCGTGCCGCTCGGCAGCAGCAGCGCCGTGAACTTGAACTGCGCGACCAGCTCGTTCGGCCGCTCGTACAGGACCTGCCACATTCAAATGTTTATTTCTGTGATGGGTGATCTGGACATGCTCATTTAAGTGAAAATTGTGAATGCTTGGATTGAATCAGTTTTGCATATTGATTGAGCCGCCTGTTGCTCAAGTCAATGCTTGAGGGTGACATGTCTTAAAAACCGGCCAAGTGCGAGTCGCGGACTCGCGCACGAGGGTTCCGTAGAAAGATTTTAACGCTTTTCCCTGTGTCCTATATTGGTCTGTGAGACACATAAAAATTTAAGATTTTGAGATTTCTGCGAGTGGTTGTGCTATAAGAGCTACCTTCATATCAAATTTCAAGTTTCTAGGACAACTGAAAATACCCTTTAGGTTTTCGGATTTCGGCAATTTGTATGGAAATAGCCTTTTTAATGACTGTATCTTTTGATTGTGTTGACTTAGAAGGTTGATTTTTTCATAGCTTCAAGGGACCGCAGGTATTTGATATTAATTCCAGCATGTTACCTCCACCGTTCCAGAGAATAAGGGTCTTGACTCTTAACAGACAGACAGACGGACAACTAAGTGATCCTATAAGGGTTCCTTTTTTTCCTTTTGAGGTACGGAGCCCTAAAAAGAACTGGATGTTAGTGAATTCTTTAAACATACATGAGGATTTGGATCTACATCAATGAACTGGGCTGGCTATTTTTCAATATGCTTTCTGTCTGCGTATGCCATTAAGGTTATTTTATTTAAAAAAGAAAATAATAATAAACATAAACAAATGAATTACCTGGAAAGGCTCAATGAGCTTGTGGTTGACGCATTCCACAACGCCCAGTCGCGCGCTAGTCTCCTTGTCAAAGCTCCTTAGGTTGAATGGCATGGAGCCATGTTTGTTGCGAACCTAATAAAATAAAAACAACATTCTAATTTTAACTTTTCATAATAAAATTGATGAAATTATGAAATTATCTTATAAATTTATGAAAAAAACATTGTGAAACCCTTGTCTTTAGCTACAGTATGCTTCAAACTGAAATGCGCCTCTGAAGTTTTGTATGCTGTGGGCGGGAGTAGGTATTATGGTCCAGTGCATGGGGCAGTGGCACTACCACTTCCTCATTAGTCTGTGTCTCGCATCCCCTATAAGTGACTGATTTCACTCGACACATTTAAGTTTGACACAAGCAAGCTGTACCTATGCCTAATAAAAAAAAAACTTCGAAATAAATTAAATTCAATGAAATCTGGTAGAGGTTAGCAGGTCAGTTGTGATAGTATTACTTTATTTTATGCACAAATGGTTTGTTGTTACAAAGTTTACAAAGATATCATTAGTGGTGGCGCACTAGCATTTATCCATAAATAGCCAAAGTTCACTGACCTCACTGTAGAACATTCTGGATGCTTTCAATTTCAACTGATAAATCTCTTCAGTTTTCTTGTATATCGTACACCGCGTATCCATTTCACGGCCCTACAAAAATAATAAAATGGTTAATTTATTCAAGTACCTATACATTATGTAAACCTTACATTCTGGAATTAAATTATAATTTATCTGCATAAGTAAACCAAGAAACAATTTATATTTCCCAGTAGAAATTATACAATTTGCTTTTCCCTGAGAACTGCCAAGAATGTCATTGCACACATACTTGGAAAGAATTTCAGGGCTGCAAAAACACACACACATGTATGAGGTGTAAGGTATTACGGATTTGGAACATTCTCCACCATTTTGCTGTTTATTGAAATGCTTTGCGTGGCAAGGCTGCTTCAACCTGAGTGGCTCTAATTCATACTCAGCTTTTTAAGGCAGTTGTTAAATTTGTCAACTGGACTGTAGTGTAGGTAATTTAGTCCATAATACAATAACCACAGAAACATTGTAATTATTAAGTAATTAAATAAATAATTATAAAATTTACAACTTACAACCCCCTCTCCAGTTGAAACGAGTACATCCATGGCATACACATCATAAGTCTCTAGTGTGGATTTTTCATGTTCCTTACGCTGCGCTTCAGAAGGATTCTGAATAATACTCTTCTCTCCATCAATGCGGAACTGCTTTAGTTGATGTGAGAGCATGCCCTCAACTGGCTTGCAGCCAAACTCTGCACTGATTTTCTGGACAGCATCTGTCACTGCATAATTCTGGAAGTAATGGAAATTATTAGTTTAATTTAAAGTTAATAAACAATAAACATTATGAATATTTCACTTTATTTTTCTCTGTAGGCTTAGGTATAAAAAAAAAATGTGCATCTTGTTACTTCAGTTACTTAGTGTTTTGATTATAAACAAAAACATCTCTTGTTATTTAGTGGTTTCTCTTGAACAAATGAGAAGGGACACAAATCTTATTAATCTGTCGTCTCCCGTTGACCCGTATTGGGCCAAACTTTTTTTTTTGTTTTATTTTAAGTATTTTTTTCATGAAAATAATAATAATTCGGTAGTTGGCAGGGATCGGGAGGGTTAAATATTAAAAATAACCTCATTATCTGGTCTGAGCAATCTCAAGGCAGCCTCGCTGGCATAGTGTGCGGCTAGCAGCACATCAGCAGCTCGGCCAGTCACTTCCTCTGTGCCCACACATACTGAATGTGCCACCACTGCAATAAAGCCTTCTATGTGTGCACCCAAGTCTCTGTAATAGAAAATAAAAACCACTATTGTCATTCTATTCTAACCAAAATTAAGTCTACTCCATTAGTGCAACAAAAGAGTTAAGCTTGCAGAAGTTAGCTAAAACCAAAGCTACTGTATTCTTGTATGAAAATTAATAGTAATGTGGACAGAAACTAAAAGATAACATGGAAGTACAATTAGGAATACAGATTTCTTATTGGGAATTACAATTGTGAAATCCTTATCAAACCAATATTATAGGTAATAGGCATTAATAAATTAGTTATGCAAGATGGTCTGTTTTCACAACTGCTAAACTAAGTTCATGAGGTAAATGTAGGTTAACAAATAAATAAAAAAGGAAGCAACTCACACTTTCACCAAATCACCCTGTTTCAGGATGTAATCGGTTTCGCTAGGGATGGGTGAGAAGTGACATATACAGTTGTTCACAGACACACATGTCGGGAAGGCGATGCCCTTTTTAGAGTCCTTCTCTTTTTTGAAAACCTTCGAAGTCTCATCCAGGATGGACTTATCTCCGAACTCGCAAATCTCTCGCGCAGACGCGTCGGGAACACATTTTGCAAGTACTTGCTCTAAGACTCCTGTAAGAGAGAAAATGGGCTTAGTAACAAGAAGCTATCAAGTCAGGAATGTACCAGGAACTTGAATTGGCGAACACGGCACATTGCCCGCATGGCGATGACATGACACGCGTCGGTTTCCAGCATTCGAGCTCCCTATTGTATCTGACGGTATCCCTACAGCATCACTCAAAAACCACTGCACAAATAACTTACTGTTCACTATTTGCCCTGCTAATTTGTACTTGGTCACAACCAAGTCCTCTGCAATCGTTTTTTCCACTTCTTTGTCGTCAGCCATTTCTCAAAACTGTGGTTAGGTTTTGTGTAGAATTGTGGATGTCAGTCACGTGACTCGGATATGAAATCACAATGGCGGGTAAAATGCGGAACTAAATAACCATATACCTAGTAAATTTGGTCAAAAGTACGCATTTATGAATTGTTGATTAATTTTCTAAAGAATTTAAGTATCGTAGCATTTGATGAACCCTTTATAATATTGATCACAACTAAAAATATGAATTAAGTAGCATAAGCTTGACAGACAACTACCTGCTAGGGATGGGTACATACAAAAGCACAATACTCTACATTTTGATACCAATAATTGGTATCGAATCAAGACATAATCGATTATATTTCGTCATTGGCTATGTTGGACAAACTGTTTTTTCATGATTACAGTACTATAAATAGGCCCCATGTTTTCTAATTTTGTGTTTTATCTATGGATTCTTCTGTCAAACATGTGAAATTGTGACATCATTCTTTGAATTTGATTTCTTCTGTATTTCTTCCTCGGTTTTTAGAAGTTGAATTTGTTTCAGGAAAATATGCGGTTTAACTTATAAAGCTTAAATTATACTTTTACTTATGTGACAAAAGAAAACTTTATATAAAATGGATCAAGGCAACTCACTCGAAGAACTTTTGCGCTTGGTAGACGAAAAGATTGAATTTGGCAAACAGCTTGTGTTGTTATTGCAGCCAATTCAGGATATCGATGGCGTTATGAAATTGCAGAGAAAAATTCGTCAAGAAATGGTGTTTTTAAAGAAGGTATTCCTACCCACAAAAAATTCTATGGTTTGGTTAAAATAAATCTAATAGTTAAGTACAATGCATTCACCTGTGAATAATTATTGTTTTAGTTGCAAAAGTCTAGGAAAGTGAAGCTTGAGCAGTTGTCCTGCTCGAACCTGCGACATTTAGGGGCGATGGTGGACTGCGCCTTGAGGCCTGGTGTGGTTGCTGTGTGTAAAATATTCCACATAGATGATGAAAGCAAACTGGTTATTGATGTTATTCACGACCAGGGCAAGACTTGGACTAAAGGTGATGTCTATTTACCCGACTGTGTTTAACTATACTTTTTAAATACTCACTGTAACATGAATACACAAAAAACCAGAAAATGCTAACCGCAGCTCTAGAACCCGGATCCTGGACATTCCGTGTCGCGTGCCATATCCCTACACTACGGCTAGCATATGAAGACACATTGAATTTTTTCTATGTATTCAAATATCAGTTTATCGCTTTTTGCAGTGACTAGCGCCATCTATGTGATTGCTTCTCAAACCGAAGACAGCACACTATTTCGAAACTTGTATTCCCAGACTAAGAGATGGCGCCATTAAAGCAATTCATGATGCAGATTTTTTTTCCCAGTCTTATTTTTACGGTTTTCCCGTGAATGTCAATTATACTTTTTAAATGAAAAATCGGGGAAAAATGCACAAAGATACTCCATTTGAGATCATGAATTGATTGCTTTAATGGCGTTATTTCTTAGACTGGGAAAACTGATAAGTTCTGAAGGAGTGTGCTGTCTTTGATTCGCGAAGCAATCAAATAGATGGCGTTAGTTACTGCAAAAAGAAAAACTAATAAACAAGCTGAGATTTGAATACATAGAAAAAAATCAATGTGTCTTCCTATGCTAGCCATAGTGTAGGGGTATGTCACGCGACACGGAATGTCGAGGATCCGGGTTCAATTCCTGGGGTCAGCATTTTCTGGCTTTTTCTGTGTACTCATGTTTCAGTGAGTATTTAAAAAGTATAATTTATATTCACAGGAAAATCATAAAAATAAAAAAATTAGAAAAAATACAAAAAGATACTCCATTTGCGATCATGAGTCTATTTTAATAATAAAATATGAGCAATAACTGAACTGCAAGTTTCAACTTTAGACAAATTAAGTTTTTCTATAAAGATTTATAAAAAAAATGCTGTATTCTTGTCACTAACAAATTCCATAGTGAAAATAGTGAAATAAACAGATCACTCACATAACCATATAAGTTAAGGGTATAAGTTGAGTTTAATTTGACATGTTTCGGACTGATAGGATGGACTATGAATTATTCCAAAACATGTTAGGCTGAACTCGACTTATGTTTATACAATATGTGAGTGAACAGTTTATTTCACTATGATTGAGTCTCACGGTATTGTCGTGATAAAAACTAACAAATCCCATTTAAAATTTCAGTAATAGCAAGAAATCCTAAATCCCTATCAGCACTATGTTCTGGCAATGCATCATACGGCGCTCGCTCCATCCTGGATCAGGCCGAAGACTACCTTGAGTGCTCCAAACTCTACCCGTGCATGTATCAGCCTCCAAAGGTCAGTTTGTGACTCTCTTTAAATTTTGAACCATCTAAGTCATTTTGATCTGAAGACAGGTTTTAACCTAGTTAAACTTCTTTCAGGTAATATTCGAATTTGTAAGTGGAATTGAAGAGAGCTTAGCAAAGAAACTGAAAGCAATTGGAGTTTTTGTCAAGGGTGATATTCTACCTGATACTTTTCACACTGTTAGTGATGATGATGAATCTTGCCGGTCTCACTCCAGTGATGAGGAGGAAGACTCGATACAAGATAGCCAACCGAACATGCTACAAAAAATGACTCAATGCATTGAGGATCATCCAGAAATCAGAACTCTTAACCTGGATGTGACAACAATGATGGCCTTTGTCAGTAATATGACAAATGGCCACTGTTGTTACAAGTTCAAGCAGGATGTGCTGACTCAGCAGTGTGAATGGGAAGCCGAGAGGCCCGTCAAACATATACTGGAGAAAATATTTACTGGTAAATAGTTATGAACTCTATTGAATGTAACTATAATAATGTATGTACGAGGGCTGTTTGATAAGTACCCGTTTATGGAAGAAAGAAACCATTTTTTTTTGTATATATGCATTTATTTTTCTACGTAGTCACCTTTTAACTCTATACATTTGTTCCACCTATACTCAAGCTTCAATAAACCATCCAAAAAGTATGATTTTGGAAAGTCATTAAAATAGGCCTCTGTGGCGGCAATGACTTCGTCATTTGATCCAAATCGCTTGCCACCGAGCCCTTTTTTTAGGTTGGGAAACAAAAAGAAATCGCATGGGGCCAAATCTGGAGAATACGGGGGGGTGAGACAATAGTTCGTAGCGTAACTGTGCTAATTTAGCCGTCGCAACTCTGGACGAATGAGCCGGGGCGTTGTCGTGATGAAACAGTACTTTTTTCTTTTTTAAATGGGGTCGTTTGTCCTTCAACACGGCGTCAAATTCATCCAATAAATTGGCATAGTACTGCCCTGTTATTGTTTTTCCCTTTTCTAAACAGTCAATATGTATAATACCCTGCGAATCCTAAAAAACGGTCGCTAGGACCTTTCCAGCCGATGGGACGGTTTTTGCTTTCTTTGGAGCAGGTTCACCCGGTAAAATCCACTGCTTCGACTGCTCTTTCATTTCCGGGGGTAGTGGTGGACCCACGTTTCGTCCACGGTCACGAAACGACGCAGAAACTCCTTCGCAGAAACGTTTGAACACGGCCAAACACTGCTCCGAAGTAGTCAGTCGGTTCCGTTTTTGCTCCTCCGTGAGTAAACGCGGCACCCACCTCGCCGATACTTTCTTCATACCCAATTTTTCTTCTAATATGTGTTGTACCCTCCCGATTGAAACGTTTACAGCATCAACGATTTCTCGAAGTTTAATTCGGCGGTCGGCTAAAACGATATTTTAAATTTTCTTAACCATATCGTTTGTAGTCACCTCAACAGGCCGGCCTGGGCAATCCTCATCAAAGACGGTTGTTCTCCCCCGCTTAAACTCGTTATACCAATATCTGACGGTTGTCATAGAAGGAGCACATTCATGGTAAACCGCTTGCATTCTTATGTTTTTCCTTCCAAAAATAAGAATCTAATTACAGACCGATACTGTTCTTTCTCCATTTTAACAATTTTAAGTTCACGCCTTCACTGAATCGTTGACAAATGAGAAAAAAAACAAAAGAATGCCATTTATTTTTATTTTCCCGCCTCTGAAAAATGGCTTAAAAAGGTGGTATACTTATTTGCGGCCAGTGATATTAATATATTTAGAAAACGGGTACTTATCAAACAGCCCTCGTACAGTAACTTCCAGACAAACATTATTTGCTATTGTCAGATCTTGAACAATTATTACAAAATAAGGAGCCATTACTTTTCTATGCAACTGACTGTACTAAACTTTTATAAAAGTGAAAAATAGTTGTTGGTAGTTTAGTCATAAAATGCACCTATTCTGCTTTCTTTCAAAATATCTGAAATACTCTTATATCAATGCCTTTGGGTGCCATCTGTAGGTAATTAAGTGGTTATTTTATAGAAACAAAAAACTTACAATATTAAATCTGAAAGATTGAAAGATTCAACATCATCAGCCTTTTTTTGCGCCCCGCTGCTGGGCACAGGCCTCCTCTCACAATAAAAGGGCAATGAAGATTGGAAGATTGCTGACATGTATATCTTCAATTGGGAAATTGTGTGTGTCGGTTGCATTGCCAGTAATTAAAACATTATTTTGATAGAGGATACCTTAATCAGGAAAGAGCCTGGTCTGCTGCAGAACTGCCTGGGACAACTTTGAGAAGATTGTCAACACACTCGGAGGCGAGATGGAGAAAAAAAGAATGGCCGAACTGAAGACTATGGTTCAAATTTACCCTGACGATTATGCAGGTAAGAAAGAAAACAATGCTGGCTAAGCATGGTTAGTAATATAGATCTATATATTATGGCTCAGGCCTCCACTCAGAATGAGAGGGCTTGGGCTATAGTTCCCTAGCGGGCCCAGTGCGGATTGGGAAACTTCACACACATCATTGAATTCTTTCGCAGGAGTGTGCAGGTTTCCTTACGATGTTTTCCTTCGCCGAAAAGCTCATGATAAATTACAAATGTAAATGCAACGGGACGGGTAATATAATCTCGCGCGATAAAGAAAGTCGGCCAGTCGTGTTACCCTACTGAAGATATGTTTTCCAGAAAAAATAGGCAGTGCTCTGTTTTAGACATAATGAATACGGGATATTGACCGCGATTCCTTATAGGTGTGATGAGCTCCCTAATCCCTATATTTCGACGCGATTAACCGCGAATCATTTAAAACTGTTGTTAGAGCTCTGTTTCTTTTGACTCTTTTCCCGTGATAAAAATCATTCCCCCCACATTGTGTGCTGGTTGACAATAGGTTGTAATTGAATGAGTGTCTTTTTTTGCCGGAAAAACTTCTCAGGGGTATCACCTAGACTTGCTCAACCATATGCTGAAATATTTACGGTTCATTATCTTGCATCGTGAATAAGAGAACTTTTTCGTGCCAGTTGCAGTGTTTTTGTAATTAGTGGGAAGCTGAATCAGTGGCTTGTTCACAGGCGAAGATGACTTTCCCAGGCAAAACTTGAAAGTCCGAGGTCACGTCCGCTTAAGATCGAGGATCATTTTCAATTTCGGACATCGAATCAAAGCGATCACTGTGTCGGCTAACGAGGGATTCGTCAGAGCGGCACATCAACAGGTATCACATTGTTTGTGCTTTATTCTTAATCTAAGTTTATTTAAAGCTGATGCTCCCAAACCCTATTATTCATAAACCTATTTTAACTGAAATGCCGTTAAAGATCGTTTGTCCTTTTTTGTCACATTGACATTTCCGTTAGTAAGAAGAAGACAAAACCTATTTTAGCTAATGGAGGCTTGAGTGACGTTTAAGAATACGGCCATTAGTCACTAGAATGATTGTGTAATATTGCGGTCAAGGTTATGATTGCATTTTATATTGTGTCAATGCGTGGACAATCCATATCCATACTAAATGTCAATTCTATGTGTTCCATTTGCTGTGTGCTCAGTCTACTCTAAAACACATTTACCAGAATATGTCTTGACTGTTTGCATAGGTAAATGTACTTTCCCAATATATTGCATTAGGTCTTATATTTGTTCTAGGGTGTAACCTACGCGGCATTTATCCACGAGTCGAGAGCTCTCACCGAAGGCAAAGAACCCACGGCTGTGAAGATTTCATCTTGATACTTACAATACTCACTATGTTCCTTAGTATTGCAGCAAAAGCTAAGATGACAATAACATTAGTCTGCTCTCGCTCGCGCCCCGCAAAGTGTGAGCAAGAGAATAACAACTCTCACTGTGAACTTTCTGTAGCTAGCGAACTGTCTCAAGCTTTTATTAGAGTGAAAGGTCAAAATAGTCGATCGGCTTTCACCATAATGTCCATAACATTTGCTTTAACTAGGGTTCGCAACGCGCGAGTGATGCCTCTTGTGTTATAGCGTTGTTAGGCGGCGGTAATAGCTTAATATCAGGGCAACCGCATGCCTTTTTGCCATTTATATAAAAAAAAATGCTTTCACTTTAATGTTTAAATCAACTTAATAATAATAAGGTTTGGTTTTATAATTTCAAGTCTGACTGAACAAAAATTCGGAGTAATTTTTCCGAAAATCTTTCTTGTTTTTCTCTGGTCGTTCGGGGTCCACCCAAGACTTCATTTAGATCATATGTATATGCATGCAACGTATTGTAAAGAGTTCAAGACTACAATTTAAAAGTCATAGAAGTCTACTTTGATGATGATGAATGATTTGAAAATGTTAAATTAAAATAATTAAATTAATATTAAAGGAAAACACGCGGCACTTGCCAATCCAAGATGAGTCGCTCCAATAGTTACTATCTGTAGGACTGATGGTAATGTAATTTTATTAACCAACTTCAAAAAGGAGGAGGTTCTACGTTCCGCTGTGTGTATACATATATTTTTTATGTATTTACGTCGATTACTCCGTCAATTGTAGACAGTTTTTCAATTTTTTTTTATTCGAAAGGGTATGCTCATGAGGTGGTCCCATTGTCACCAAGTCATGATCTGATGATGGGATCCCAGGGAAATCGATGGCAACCCTCAAATTTTATAGGCACATTGTGTTTCATATATTTTCTAAGGCTATTTAAGTATTTGCGTCTGGTAGTCATCATCTCATGTTGATGAGCTGATGATGGAAGGTACAACTCCTTAACGGTTAGGAGTTGGAGGATGTTAAGTCAACATAAAGTTGTGAAATAGAAATATTTTAACAAAAAAGAAAACTGCCTTACAAAAAAACCTTATTTTGGTTTTTAAGGCAGTTTTTGGTATAATTAGATCCGTTGTGGATCCATTAATGTATATGAAAATCAGGCCACTGATTACTGGCTCGAGACTAGTCTCGTGTCTTAAAATTCGAATTATGAAATTAGGTATTTATTAGGATAAGCAATTCTTGGCTTCAATAATCAGATTATTATTATTATAGTCGAGAGACAGAGGTCTACCCAAATAATGGCTTCCTACGGCTTTCCTAGTGTGATATTACTGTATGATTTGGTTCTCGAAAAGTGTAAATAGCATAATATGAATATATTTATTGAAATTGAAATAAAACTTTCATTGAAAGATTTCTTGCATGCAAATCCCGGTCTGGTTTTTTAAAACATGATAGGAGGAGACCAGATAAGTAGCAAATGCAGTTACTCTGAAGTTACGGGGAGGGCGCATCGGGGTCAACCGACTGCACTCCAGGGGCATTTAAGCTTGAGACGTACTTGCTGTGCTAAATGAACGTGTACGTAACGTCGGTGTCAGTGCCAAGTACGGAGTTTAAGTGTTAGAAGTTCGATTTATTTTTGCTGTCAAGTTGCTTCCCCTGCACACCCGGACACCCTTTCAGATTCAGAGCATAATGTGGTAATGGTAATCCTCCTGGCCGATTCCGGCTACGGCGACCGCTTCACCTCCGATTGTGTGTCCTCATGTGGCTAGCGTAGCCAATCTTCCTCAAGAAGGTCCGTGCGCACAGCGAGCACGTGAGGACATCATTGCTGTAGTTGCAGTTGATAGCCGCTGGTGGTCGGGCTTTCAGCTCGTCGCGTTTATGGTCGAGCTCAAGTCGTCTCGATTTTGCCTCCCACCAGCGACCTCCACTCACTACGATTTGTAGCGAGCTTCTCCCATAGCGACTGCTCTATGTCACATTTTTTCATGTGACGCTTCAGCACATCTTTGAACCTAAGGAATTCGCATTCAAATCGGTTCAACCGTTTAAGGAATTAGTTCCTGGCATTCAAATTTACGGTCACAGCTACGGTCAGTTATAAAAAGGTACTCTGTGGCTACGGTGCCACAGACAGACACACATGGCGGTCAAACTTATAAAACCCCTCTTTTTGCGTCAGAGGTTAAAAATGTAACAACCGGCAAAATGTACAGAACTTTGATTTCCGCCAAAGAGAATATTATAATCGCTACGTTTTGTGCGTTTTCCTGGCAACAATTTACCATTTGCCGTATGTGTCAAAATTGATAAATGTCAAAATCAGCTGATAGAGCATGCCGTGCCGGTCGATCGGTTGTTTTGATTTGAGACAACCAAAATTATTATAGTCACAATGAACTTTTACTATTGTAAATATCCATGACCGGGTGAGAAGTTACTTTTGTCTAAGAAATTAGTGAACTATGGCGGAAACGGATGTGGCGGACTCGCAAATCATAGCAGAAAACGTGGGCTTTCTAGGTAATTGTTTTGATTGCTCTTTCCAAATTGAAAACACCTTAGACGTTGTAAAAGATTATATTTTAGAAGAGGAAAAGAAGCCAACGCATATCAGAGATAGTTTAAGGAAGAAATTGAACAACACTGTGCGCAATTCGTCGCCTGTGTTAGAAGCGAGTATAGCCAACGAAACAAAGATAACACAATGTTCGCAAAATAAAGTAATTAACAAGAGCCTCAAGGATTGGGGTCTTCCGCTAGAAATTGCCAATAAATATGAGCAGAAGGGTATAACTGAAATGTTTGAATGGCAAGTCACATGCTTGGGAAATGCAAAGGTTCTATTAGACTGCTGCAATCTCGTTTACTCTGCGCCAACGTCAGCTGGGAAAACTCTAGTTGCCGAGATCCTGACCATCAAGACAATTCTAGAGAGACAGAAAAAGGTAATTATTATTTTGCCTTTTGTGTCCATAGTGAGAGAGAAGATGTTTTATTTACAAGATATATTATCAAGTTCTGGGATAAGAGTTGAAGGATTCATGGGCTCGCAGACGCCCCCTGGTGGCCTTCAAGCAGTCCATGTGGCCATCTGCACAATAGAGAAAGCAAACAGCCTGATAAACAGGTTGCTAGATGATGGTAATATTTCTGACCTGGGTGCAGTCATTGTAGATGAGCTCCACTTATTAGGGGATCCACATCGAGGATACATCCTAGAACTCCTGCTTACTAAAGTTAAATATGTGTCATCTAAAATCGAAGATTTGCAGATTCAGATTGTTGGTATGTCTGCTACTTTGCCTAATTTGGAAGTGTTAGCAAACTGGTTAGATGCAGAATTGTTTATAACTCAATTCAGACCTATTCCACTGGATGAGTATTGCCTAGTAAACAATACATATTATGACAAACAGGGGAAGATTATAAGTACATTAAATAACTCGCCCTCTACTGCTGACTGTGACAATGTGTTACAGATTAGTTTGGAAACTATTAAAGAAGGGTGCTCCATTTTAATCTTTTGCATGACTAAGAACAGGTGTGAGAATGTGGCGCAAAGTATAGCATCATCCTTTTTTAAGCTTGGTTGTTCAGGGATTGATATTGGCACTGTTCTGAGACAGCAGTTGAAATCTGAAAGTATTGCGGAAGTGCTTGAACAATTAAAGAATTCTCCTGTAGGTTTGGACCAAATCCTTAAAAATACCATATCATTTGGGGTAGCATATCATCATGCAGGGCTAACATTTGATGAGAGAGACATAATTGAAGGGGCATTTAAGTCTGGGGCCATACGGGTTTTGGTTGCCACATCCACATTAAGCTCTGGTGTTAATTTACCTGCCAGAAAAGTAATAATTAGAACTCCCGTTTTTCGAAGGCAACCAATAAATATTTTAACCTACAAACAAATGATTGGCAGGGCTGGCAGAATGGGCAAAGACATCAAGGGGGAGAGTATTTTGTTATGCACTGAAAATGAGAAGAAAATAGGCTTTGAGCTGATGATGGGGGCTTTAGCTCCAGTGAAGAGTTGCATTGAGAGTGAAGACAAATACATGAGAGCCATTCTTGAAATGATAGCCAGCCAAGTTGCCTGTACAAAAATAGAATTAGATTTGTACTCTCAATGTACTTTGCTAGCTACTGAGCAGAAAATAACACCATCACAGAATACACTTCTGATTAACACTTTGGAAGAGTTAAAGAAGTATGAGCTGGTGAGAATTCAGCAAGACAAAGATGAAATTCAGTATGTAGCTACTCCTTTAGGCAAGGCGTGTCTCTCGTCGTCCATGGCTCCTAACGACGGCTTGTCTCTGTTCTGTGAGCTGCAGAAGGCGCGCCAGTGTTTGGTGCTGGAAAATGATTTGCATCTCATTTATTTAGTGACTCCTTACAGTGTCAGCAGTCAGTGGGCAGATATAGACTGGCTGCACTTGCTCACTTTGTGGGAATCTTTAACTAAAGCCATGAAGAAAGTTGGAGAGTTAGTGGGCGTGCAAGAAAGCTTTATAATACGCTGTTTGAGAGGAGCTAATAAAATTAACAGCATTCAAAATAAACTGAATATTCATAAAAGGTAGGCAGCTATTAAACACAAAATCATGTTCCATGGATTTTTCATTTTACTAACTATGTCTAATTTTCTTTTGAAGGTTTTATACAGCTTTAGCTCTGCAAGATTTGGTCAATGAGGTCCCATTGTCAGAAGTGGCGAACAAGTTTCAATGTGCGAGGGGTTTCCTGCAGAGCCTCCAGCAGTCGGCTGCCACTTTTGCGGGTAAGTTTTAGTTTTTAGGGTTCCATACCTCAAAAGGGAATAACGGAACCCTTATAGGATCATTTTGTTGTCCGTCTGTCTATCAGTCTGTCTGTCTGTTGCCTGTGACCCTTTTTCTCTGGAACGCGCGGAGGGAGCACGGCTGAAATTAATATCAAATATTCAAGCCTGCCGTCCCTTGAAGCTGTGAAAAAATTAAACTTCAAGTCAACGCAATCAAAAGATACAGTCATTAAAAAAATTGCTTCCATACAAATTGCCGTTCCCTGAAACCCGAAAGGGTACTTCCAGTTGTCCTAGAAACTTGAAATTTGGTATGAAGGTAGCTCTTATAGCACAACCACTCAAAAAAGTCTCAAAATCTAAAATTTTTATGTCTGTCTGTAGATTTCGCAGACCAATATAAGTTGACCCCACACTGCGTACATTTTGCTTAGGAGCAGGGCTCTGCTAACACTGGACTTCTTAAAACACTGGGGAAAAGCGTTAAAATCTTTCTACGGAACTCTCGTGCGCGAGTCCGACTCGCACTTGGCCGGTTTTTTTATACATTAAACTAAATTAATAGGTACATTAAATTTATACATTATGCATCACAACACAACACAATCACGTCATATGATTTTTATTTCATTTTTAACAAAAACTAAAACCGCCTTAAAAAACACAAATATGAAGTCAATACGGTGCTAGCAGAATATTCTTTGAATGAAGCACCAACTTCATATTTGTGTTAGGCCATGAAGCTGATAGAGGATTATTTTATGTTTTTTGAAGGTGGGTCAATCAACTTTTCATTGCCACTCGTTGTCATGGAGATGTCCCCTGGGTCACATAACAAAAACATGATTTTCTAAGACCCCACTCACCCAAAAGTCAGGCTTTGCATGCTTAGGAGATGAAGCATGAAGTAATTGGCATATAACTGTTGAAACTCCCAACGTTTGATGGAGTGGTGCCTTACAAAATCTTGTTTTAGACGAGTGACCCAGGGGACATCTCCATGGCAACGAGTGTCAAAGAAAAGTTGATTGACCCAGGTGCTTTTAGTTTTTGTTAAAAGATTTTTTATTTCACAATTTTACGTTTATGTAATCTTTAAGTAATCCTCCAACTCCTAACCGTTAAGGAATTGTACCTTCCATCATCACCTCAACATGAGATGATGACTACTAGACTATACTTTAACATCTTTAGAAAATATATGAATCACGTAATACGTGTCTATAAAATTTGAGGATTTCATCATCAGATCCTGATTTGGTGACAATGAGACCAACTACAAAGCGACCCATTCAAACGAAAAAAAAAATTTTCAGCATCTGTAGAGCCTTCGTACATATATAAAAAAAAGATTCCGATGAATTGAGAACCGCCTCCTTTTTTGAAGTCTGTTAAAAAGCGTAGAAAGAAATAACAGATAAAAAAAAACAAGAAGATTATTATAATTTTATTCATGTTAAAAGGTAATTATAGTCACTCAATAGATATTTTTGTTTTTACTTTAGGTATGGTAACAGCGTTTTGTCATCAACTAGGGTGGAAAAATATGGAGACACTTATTTCACAGTTTCAAGATCGTTTGCATTTCGGTATACATTCAGAGTTATTAGAATTAATGAAATTGCCTTCATTAAATGGTATGAGAGCTCGAAATCTTTTCGGTGCTGGTTTCGAAACTATATCTAGTATAGCTTTAGCAGAAGCAAACGTCCTAGAAAATGCTCTATATAAAGCAGTGCCTTTCCAAAGCGAAAAAGAGAGAGAAGGTGACGATAGTGGCGATATAAGAAAACGGAACAAGATGAAGAATGTCTGGATCACTGGCTGTTGCGGGATGACCACCAGCGAAGCAGCTGAAAATCTTATTTCAGAGGCTCGGAAATATCTTGAACACGAAATCGGGGGAGAGATTAAGTGGGAAAATAAAAATAGTAATCCTAGAGACATCAGAAATAATTCAAGTGCTAATAATGAAGAAATTGTAAAGACCGAGCTAGAAAAAAAGATAATAGATGGCTTGGAAAACGATTTACTTACACCAGATGTAAAGAAAGAGACTGATATTGTGTCGGAAAATAGTAGTAAATGTAATGTTTTATTAAGTAATAATCGTGCTGTGGCAATGATTGATCAAGATAACGATTTTTTGTTAAATAGTCCTAGTGATGAGTTGTATTTATCGGCCAATGGTAGTAAACAGGACATCAATAGCGAAGCGAGTAACGATAATAATATAGATAAATCAATTACAAGTACGAAGTTCATCAAAAGTATACTCAATATGAAACGCGCATTTGTCAATAATGAAATTCCTCAAATGATATGTAGTCCAATTATAAAAGATCTAGTCAATAGTAATAAAAGCTCACCTTTGTCAACCAATGAAGATGACATTCTTTGGGGAACATTGAATTTTACTGGTACTCCAATTGATGATATTTCTAAACTGCGAACTTCAGACAAAATGTTTTCTCCTGATATTAGTTTTGGTGAAACTGAAAGCAAAGTTGAAAATTTTGAAAATAAAACATCGCCTTCTAAATCTGCGCCGAAGAACAATAGTTTAATAATTTCTGATGAAGACAATTCAAACATCTTTGAAGATAGTTTGCCACTTGATGTTATACCGACGAAATTAGTTGAAAACGAAGACGCGGGAACTCAAGGAACTAGGCTTTGCACGCAAGAAAATAGTAGAGAATATATTAATATAAATTCAGATTCCGTTTTGGCCGCATTTAAATCGACTATAGTAATTGACAATGCGGAACAAGAAGAAGACTTTAAATTAGTTTATGAAGAGGACAATAAAGTGTGTGGAGATTTAAACGAAGACGTTATTACAAATACTCAAGATGTTGTAACAACATTCATTAAACCACATTTCATAAGTCCTTTGAAGCGCAAAGCAGAAAGTAGTAACGGTAAAAATGATTTTCGCCAACCATTAGCTAAGAAGTTGAAAGTTGGGACACAAGTCAACTCGCTGAGTTACGAAACCTCAAGGACAGGGCAAAGCCAAGATACAAACTGTGTTTGTTTAAACAAATTTACCATTCTAGTAAGAGACAGTAAACTGAGTTGTGTCGTCTTAAAAGGAAAAGACATTAATTCAAATTTACATGGTATTGAGAAAATTATGAATGCGTCTGTTTATTTTGATACTAACACTAGCCCACCGCTATCAAGTGAACTAATCGGAAGTAATATTATAAGAAATCAGTCTAAATTGACTATCAAACACACTGAAGACGAAGTTGAAGTACCCTCAGTAAAGGGAATCGCCATCTGCACGGGGGACGACAATTGTATTTTCATAGATGTGAATTCACTGAATGGTGATTTTTCAACTCTAAAGAACAAGCTTCGCTATTGGTTTCTACAGGCGAATTTGAAGTTAAAGATGATTTGTTTGAAGACTGCCTATAAACAAATAAAAGACTTTTTTGGTGTAGATCTGTCGGCTTGCTGCACGGATGTATCTTTAGCCGAATGGCTGGTGGACAGCGATGAGAAGATTTCAAACATCTCGTTTTTGGTAAGAAACATATTTTTGTTGTGTCTTTGTTTCTTTGTGTCCTTACATTATTCCATTCTTCATGTGTTTTTAATATCCGGCATTTAGTTTCAAAGCTGACAACTTTCTCAAAAAAATCTCAAAGTGAAATCATTACATTACCTACTTACAATTACTTTATTATTTTAGATGAAAAAATATTGCGGGTTAGACTTGCCGACGGCATCCCTGAGAACTGGTAATAGAGTTAAGAAATTCAAAAATCTAGATACAATCGAAGATTTGTGCTTCAAAGCCTGGTGCGTTTGGGAAATAGCAAAAAATCAACACGCACATTTATTAAAGCTATACCAAAATATAGAGAATATAATTGGTAAGTGTATTTATACCTTTTTTAGAGTTTTCAAAGATCGTCGTCGGTAGTTATAATATATATATTCATGTTATTAAATTTATATCACATACCTACATACTTTACCATAAGCCTTTCGATTTACTTTTCCTTTTTTTTCGTAACCAAAACGTTCGTTCACTTCTTTCACAATATCTCCAGACACAACAGTATTTGCATAATTTCTCATCCTTCGGGATTACTCCGCAGATATCGAAATTCAAATTGCTAAGATTCTAGCAAACTGCGAGTATTGCGGTTTGACTGTGGATAAGGATCTTGCATCACAACTTTTGATTGATGTGAAAAGTTCACAAGAAATCCTACAGAAGAAAGCTTATAAAATATGTGGATATCATTTCAACTTTAATTCGTCAAAAGACGTCGCAAAGGTATGGATGTTTTCTTAGAATAAGAAATAATTGAGCGTAGAACTAATTACTTTCATGTACTATTTACTCTAATGGGCATGTTGTGGGCATATCTGTCAGTGACCTACATGCTAAGTAATGTGCTAAATATTAACGAACGTCAGACGTTCAAAAATATTATATCTCGTTAGACCTCCAAACGCTACATTTGGCGTCAAGACCATACTTTACGTACTTAAGTCTGTCTGTACAGTTTTTATGCACCAAATCCGTCTTTGAGGACATTACAAATTACAACACAAAACATGTTTCTGGTAAACAATCTTATAATTAATTATATCACCATGACGACGTCTGGCTCCGCTTATTGTGATCTAGTTCTATTGTTAAATTTTCCTTTGTTAATGCGGCTTCTTCGCGCCACAAGCTATTCAAATATTTGTATCAAGTATAGGGTAATTAACCGTTAAAGTAGAGCAAATCAGATGCCTTTAACTAAGTATTAGAAATATTTTGATGAATTTGGGGTAAATAATAAATTTAACAAATAGCCATGATCAAAGAGCTGTTTATTAGTTCCCAAATACCTTAGTTACACTTCTCCATTTGAACTGCTGGTATTCTTGGTCATTATATAAACAGTGCTTATGTAGAAGAGGCAACCCTTCAACTGAACGAAAGATGACTTGCATTTTTCGAATCAAGGAGTAGTATAAGTACCTAGTTTTATTTTTTTGAAGTGAGCTCATCCACTTAGCAGCAATCACAATGGCATTGTATCTAATACAATGCTATCATCTGCTTTTGTTCTCGTAACCGCCAACCAGTTACTTACAAAAAAGGATAGAAATACTTTGCTTGTGTATTGAAATTTCAACCTTATTTCTTGTTGAGTGGGTTTAAAGAGGTCTAAAAGCGAGTTTTATATTCTTTATTTAATACCAGTACATCGCTGCCGTGGCTAAAGTGGTTATAAAATACACCTACTCCCACAACCCACTCAACAAGAAATAAGGTTGAAATTTCAATACACAAGCAAAGTAGTTCTATCCTTTTTTGTAAGTAACGGTTGGCGGTTACGAGAACAAAAGCAGATGATAGCATTGTATTAGATACAATGCCATTGTGATTGCGGCTAAGTGGATGAGCTCACTTCAAAAAATTTAAGCTATAGGTACATCTAGTTATTATCACGGTGGTTGCTTACCTACGTTACGTAATTACAAATAACCTCTTCTGTGCTTTTTAGGTTTTAGGAATATACCGAGGACGTAAAGTGAGCACTAAAAAGAGTGTGTTGAGTACCCACAACAGCCCTATGTCCAGCATTGTCATTTACTGGAGGAAGCTGAACAGTATCCTGACCAAGACATTGTACCCTCTGACTGAACGCGCTTGCATTTACAGCTCCGGGAATAGGTAAGAGCTATTTTAACCCAGGTACCTACTTATATGTATTGCAAAAAAAATGTTCTAAGATTGCCGTTGTCGATTCGCTGATCATAGGGAAGTATGCACCTACAAATAAATTTATTTCGGTACATAATAAAGTAATATATTAAGCAAAAGAGCATTACAACATTACAACACGCTTCAATTTAAAAAACATAATAGGTAAATTGATAATAGTCATAACACTAGGGGTCAACGTATTTCTAACGTTGCTGTTATGTATTATCGTAAATCGGTGGTTAAAGAGTAAACAAAATTATGTCCATTGATTTTCCTTGCACGTATTTGCCGTTGATCAATATGCGTTAATGCCTTCGAACAGTAATGGCACACGTGACCTTTCCTGTGACCCAGTTTAAACTCAATAAATGAATGAACCATTCTTTACCTACCACTTAATATGATATCATTTCATTACTGAATGGGTTAAAAATTCTTTCTCTAATAGAAAGCTACATTTACCCCGATTAACAAAGATTACTTTTATCCCGGGCGAGTATAAAGTTCCTCCGACACGCAGACGATGTTGCGGGCAACAGCTAGCTATAATAAATACCTAAATGTACGTACATTTAGGTAGATTCTGGCTTAAAGGTGTGATCATGGAAACTGCTGTTTTTGTAGGTACTCCATTAGCGGCCTATAATTTTTAACTTCCGACGAAAAATAGGGGTGTTATAAGTTTGACATGTGTATCTGTGTATCAGTCTGTGGCATCATAGCTCCCAAACGGAGGGACCGATTTCGATGCAGTTTTTTTTTTCAATCGAAAGCTAGTTTAATCGAGAAGGTTCTTAGCCAAGTTTAATTAAAATCGGTTCACCCGTTTTTGAAATATTGAACTCTGAAATGCCAATGTCGGGGGTTTTTTAACTTTTCTAAGTTGGTTAGGTTATGCCTCGTGTTTTTCTTAGCAATGGATCACCCCCTTAAAAACATCCCTTTGTTCAGGATAACTCCATCATACACCATGTACACCTGCTCTGGGCGCATCAGCATGCACGAACCGAACCTCCAAAGCGTGCCTCGCACCTTCTCCATACCTTTATCATACCTAGAAGACAAACAAAACACGGACGAAATGGTAGAGTTCAACTGCAGGAACATATTCTGGGCGTCGCCGGGCCACGTGCTCGTATCTGCGGACTACTGTCAGTTGGAACTGAGGATTCTGACGCATTATTGTGGGGATGAAATACTCACGGGCATTATGAAGTCGGATATGGATGTGTTCAAGTCCATTGCGGCGTCGTGGGGCGGGGTGCCTGAAGAAGAGGTGAGAGAAAATTATTAAGGACATATAGTTAAAGTGAGAAAAGCTTTCCCCTATCGAAATGTTTATGACATTGTCATAAGATTGATTTTTGCCTGGCCCGTGAGAAAGGTTTTCTACTATGACTATACTTTACAGTGTTGTAGTAGAAATTATTTAATCTTAGAAATAGAATCTTCTAAGTTTGATCTGTGTATGAGTGTATGTGTGTATCGTTTGTGGCATCGTAGTTCCTAAACGGATTTGGACGCGGCTTTTTTTAATCGAAAGTTAGTTTAAATCGAGATAACTCTTAGCAGTTTCATAAAAATCGGCTCAGCCGTTTTTGAATGAAAATATTACCTGGATTTGTTTTCCCATCTGAACCACTTACTGATGAATTCTTACCCGTCCCTATTTGGTAAGTACTACCGTTTTGTCATTAAAGAGCATAAATGAACCTACAGACAGATATGTCGAGTGTTAAAAGCGAGCACTTGAATTGAATAGTCTGCATAATCCGGCCTCAGCTCTCGCGAACGATTCCAAGGCGCTTATTGTTCACCTCTGAACCCCACTCCAAAGTTCGAAATTCGAAGTTCGTATCTGACCGTCCCTCTCGTTTTCGTGGTAACCTGTGCTGGCTTGAGCGGGACGGCCGGATACGAACTTAGAATTTCAGACTCGTAGTAACCCCTTTGTTGGTGCTCGCTAGTTGATAATGAAAGTTCGGAAGCTAATTTGGGAGGCTGCCAGTACTGTTGTGCGGTTTTAAGATGTGCTTTCATTGCATTCGATTGTTTGCCGGAATAGGTTTTTTTCAAAAAATCATTAAAAATTAGGTACCAACTGGGTTACGGCTTACTTAATGCCACTTTTAAATTGTAACGGGTCTCATAGTTATGGGCATAGTAATGCCCAGTTGGGCATTTACTTAATTTGGGTCTATATCGCTTCGCCTACATATTGACCTAATTGAAACTACACTGAAAATACTCACTTTTCAGCAAAGGTATAAAATATATTCTAATCTAACCTATTCTACATAGCCTAGTAAAAGATTTCCCGAAATATTTTCAGTTTCAGCTGGAGAAAATTAGGTTTAAACGATCATTCGACCAAACATTATATTAGGACAAACAATTTTAGGTCACACGAAGGGCTCCGACTTAATTTACTATAACCCTACTTATAGGACTAAATTAACAATTTTATGAATAGACTGTTATTTTATTATTATTAGGGTTCCGTACCTCAAAAGGAAAAAACGGAACCCTTATAGGATCACTTTGTTGTCCGTCTGTCTGTGTTTCTGTATGTCCTGACCCTTTTCTCTGAACGCGTGGATGTAGCATGGTGAAATTAATACCAAATACTCAAGCCTGTGGTCCCTTGAAGCTGTGAAAAAATCAACCTTCTAAGTCAACGCAATCAAAAGATACAGTCATTAAAAAGGCCGTTTCCATACAAATTGCCGAAATCCAAAAACCTAAAGGATACTTCCAGTTGTCCTAGAAACTTGAAATTTGGTATGAGGGTAGCTCTTATAGCACAACCACTCAGAAAAGTCTCAAAATCTTAAATTTTTATGTCTGTTTGTAGATTTCGCAGACCAATATAAGTTGCTTAGGAGCAGAGCTCTGCTAACACTGGACTTCTTAAAGCACTGGGGAAAAGCGTTAAAATCTCTCTACGGAACCTTCGTGCGCGAGTCCGACTCGCACTTGGCCGGTTTTATTTATATTAACCATATCTCTCCTATTTAGGAGGTAAAATATTGTAAAAAGTGCTTTTAACTTCACGTCAACCTATGAAATTGATAGAAATTTTCGTACAATACGGCATGTATTGAGGATGACGGCTTTCTGCAAGAGTGCGTATGCGGATGGGTGAATGGCAAGGGCTCGAAGACTTGCATGAAGTGATTTGGAATGACGCCTGTTGTGGAGAGTATGATTTGAATAGTGTTAACCTTATTAACCTGCCACTGTGCTTTAATCTCAATTGAGAAATCTGTGTATTTGGTAATTTTGTCTGTGTGTGTGGTAAGTGGTAAGTAATGTTTTATTATCATAACAACAAAAATATTTCATCGAGGAACCGAGGTAGATAAGTATACTTATCGCAAAATTTTTGACTTTATGTTTCTTTGTATTAAGTCTGGTTCTTTCTGAATCGGTATAAAAATTCAACGTCTAACAATGTAAAAAAAAAAAAAAAAATGAAAATAATCGATTTATTGATTATTTTTGTTTTTATTTTTATGAAACATTCATAGAATGAAAGTCAACATACAATGACAATGCAAAGAAAAATTCGTTAAGCAGCTGGACTTGAACCAGCAACCTCGGTAATCCGTACCACGCTCCACCAATTAAGCTATACTTAACGCTGGTGTACCTAACGAATTTTTCAATGCCTTGTGTCATATTTTATTTGGAAGATCTCTCCTCAGCGCCATCTATGAGTAGCTTAATCAAGCGGCTCACCCACTACGGAACTTCTACAGTTACGCATTAGTGGCAAGAGATGGAGCTATTTTCTGAATCAATGAAAATAATCGATTTATTGATTATTTTCTTCCAAATAAAATATGACACAAGGCATTGAAAAATTCGTTAGGTACACCAACGTTAAGTATAGCTTAATTGGTGGAGCGTGGTACGGATTACCGAGGTTGCTGGTTCAAGTCCAGCTGCTTAACGAATTTTTCTTTGCATTGTCATTGTATGTTGTCTAACAATGTGTTGCAACATCATATTTTCCTATTTAACCTGAGTTTTCATGTCTAGTTTTCCTGGTTTTGAATTTGAACCAACTTTTGATTAAAATCTTCTCAGCTAATTCATCCATATTGATAACATTCAATCAAAAGAGAAAACCTCAAGGAAAATTCAGATACAAATTCAAATTCAAAATAATTTATTGCAAATTATAGGTACATATAAAGCTGGATAACATAGAGTAGAGAAGAACCGCTATAATTTGCCTTTAAGGCGTACAACATTTCGTTTTCTTAAAATCTAAGATTATTTATTCAGTAACATTGTCATTAACATTTGATTAACATTATCATTCTATTAAATCATGTTCTAAAAATTCATTTATATCATAAAATATATTATTTTTTAATATTCTTAATAGTGATTGTTTAAATAATTTTACATTTAGGTTTTTTATATTATCTGGCAATTTATTAAATAATTTTCCAGCCGTAACATATATACTTTTTTTATAGTAGGCAGTCATAACACAGTTACTTGGCAGTACATTAAACTTATTGTGAATTTTTCTTGGGCGCTTTTTCTCAATTATCCTAAATAAATGCATATGCTCTTTCACAAACATACACGCCTCCAATATGTACATTGAAGGAAGCGTTAAAATAATTTAATAAATTAAATAATTTATACGAAAACGAACTAATTAAAGCTCCCGTTGAAATTCTCTCTCACTGTTGATTGGTTCAGTTAATTACGCGAATTAATTGATGTTTAATTTACAGGTGGACGACGACCTCCGACAAAAGGCCAAGCAGCTCTGCTATGGCATCATTTACGGGATGGGTAACAAAGCACTGTCACAAACGTTGGACGTCAGCGAGATGGAGGCTGCAGTCTTTATGGACACATTCCACAAGACTTACCCGGCAGTTAAAATGTACACTCAGAGGGTTATAGAAAATTGCAGAAAGAACGGTTTTATAGAGACTTTAACAAAGAGACGGAGATATCTTCCCGATATAACCAGCGCCTTCGTTTCCAAGAAAAGTAAGTTTACAAAGTTCGTATTACACTGCAGTGGAAGTTAATTAGGTTGATCGATCGCTCTGTGTATCCGCAAACTATTTGTCCGATCTCTGCTTCGTTTTTTAGGGTTCCGTACCTCAATAGGTAAAACGGAACCCTTATAGGATCATTTTGTTGTCCGTCTGTCTGTCTGTCTGTCTGTCAATACCCTTTTTCTCTGGAACGCATGGAGGTAGCATGCTGAAATTAATATCAAACACTCAAGTTTGCAGTCCCTTGAAGCTATGAAAAAATCAAACTTCTAAGTCAACGCAATAAAAAGATACAGTCATTAAAAAGTTGTTTCCATACAAATTGTCTTGGTGTCAAAACCTAAAGGTTACTTCCAGTTGTCCTAGAAACTTGAAATTTGGTATGAAGGTACATTTAGCTTAAGAGCATGCTAACACTGGACATTTTAATTTAAAACATGTGAGAAAAGTAGGAATAATCTTGGGGATTCGATTCCCGTGATAGACGAACTACAGATTTGTACGGAACCCTCGGTGCGCGAGTCTGACTCGCACTAGTCCGGTTTTTCTTAATGGTTGTGTTTTCGACTCGCAGTACCTCCGCTTCAAATATAATCTTCGAGGTCGATATTGACTCCATTAACAATGCGACCATTGAGTTTGTCTAAAGTTTGTATAAACACATCTTGAGTACACTTCAGTTTAGACAACTGAACAGTCAGTAACAAATTTGCAAGCTAACGCATAATTATTCGGTGTCACGTAATATTTCCTGTCGTATTAAACAGTTATGATGGAAAGCGACAATATATTATTAAGTTCAGGTTTTTTGTACGGTTCGAAGGACCATTTTCGAGAAATACTTGAAGGGAAATTGATTCCTTAACTTTTAACATAATGAAAAAACGGATCACTCACGTATATAAGTCGAGTTTAGCCCGACATGTTTCGGACCAATTCGTAGTCCTTCCTCTGGGAGCGCACGACCCAGCGGCGGCGAGACGCACACTGCGCGCCGCGGCTCTGCTCGCGCCAATACTAGACGCAGCTGACAGCGGCACACAACTACCCTACACTGATCACATCACCCTGTAAAGGCTCGTTCACACTCACCGTTGACGCAGTATTTAGCACAGTCTTCCAATTTGGGGGCACCGACCATCCACTATCACGATTAAAATTGGGATGACGACTAATTTCAATGGCTTCACGTACTTTCCGCAGAATAAAAAACGTTACATACGTGAGTGATCCGTTTTTATTTCATTATGATTCCTTAATTTTTTGCAGATGCAGCCGAGCGTCAAGCAGTGAACACGACGATCCAGGGTTCGGCCGCAGACATTGCCAAAGCAGCCATGTGTGCCATCGACACCAGGACATCCACCAGCCTGCAGAAACCTCGCCTCATCCTGCAAATGCACGACGAACTCATCTACGAAGTGCCAGAACACGATAAAAACACGTTCATTAAAAATTTAAAGCAAGTTATGGAGCAAAGTGTGACGCTTAAAGTGCCTCTACCCGTTAAAGTGAAAGCTGGACACACGTGGGGCCACCTGGAAGAAGTGAAACTATAGACTGTAACTACAATTTCTTGTGATATTTTAATGATATTGATCAGTCCATAAATTTATTCATTGATGATGTAAGTTAACTAAACGGTTTTGTTTTCATTATGAACCCCGAGGCCCGAAAGTTAGCTGATCTGGTAAAGAGTTCGTCGGCAGGTAACTGGAAGTTTGGTAAGTCAACAGAGTTAAATGAAATATTGCTGCAAATTGAGGCCGTGGCCAGTTAGGGAATTAAGTTTCGGGTTCGAAACTATAAAGCAATTAAATATTCCACGTGCGGAGGTTTCGATTTGCCTTTAATAATTAACATTAAAATTTGGTAATGTATCTAATATAACGATTAATGTTGCTTGAGTTACTTCTGTGAAGTAGGTACCGTAATTAAAGTAGCTAGCTAGTAGCATAGTGTCGTTTAATTGTTAGCAGTTGATAAAACTAGCTACATACTCGTAATATACATGTAGTACATTGGTGTATGTCTCGTTAAGTTTCCTTAATGTTCTATTGACAATTATTCGACGAGTTCTGTTTGAGGTGTGAAGAGTAAACACAATACGTCTTGAACTGTTATTAGTGAGTTGTTGATGTTTCTTTTGATGACCAAACGGAGTAGTGTTTCTGTGTAGGTATATCTCATTCGGAAATTGTAAACAAGTGATTCTGTGCTCCGATGTATCCACTTGTCGAATTCACCCACAATGTCCAATGTTCAATTCCAAACCGTACGTGGAATGTGTAGCCACCGGCGTAATGAAGCGTGTTTCAGCGCCCTCTCCTTACATTGCCGTCGCGTTTCCCAGTTTCCCGTGATTGCGTGGTCGCGCGGTAGAGGGAGTGCGGCAGGCCCTGCGCGCAATCAATACCTGCGCGGAGCGTCGCCACTCGCGCGGCCGCTCGCCGCCGCCACCCCAGTGCCGCCGCTGTCAGCGCCGCCGCGCCGTCACCGAGCCAGCGGCACGCGACCTAAAACAATCCGGCTTTAATGAATTAACGTCACTGTAATACAGAAAAACACCAAAAGACACTAATATGTACGCGAACAATCCCGCGCGGCCACTCCGACCGCTCTCCTGCGTTACATTCACCTAGTATTTTCATTATTAAAGATATTTACGTGGTAATTAACAAAAATGCATCTCCATTTCGAGAGGAACGTGAACGCTAAATGTGACTGCACCATACTGTCGCTGTCATGGATGGGCAAGGTCCCCGACGAGCTGCCCGAGGTGAGAATAATTCGTGTTTGTTGGTGGACGCGCAAGAAACGTGCCGTGGAAATAGCTCATGGTCAATGGTCAAGGCGACTCGGCCGAGTCGCGAATTTTAACACGATGTAGATTAGCCGTTGCACGGGCCTCTGCATGTAAATTGCAACACTGCAGTCATTGTATCACGCTGTTGAACACAATCTACCTACAATGCTTAAGTGAGCACTCGTTTTGTGAACATCAAACTTGGCTAGTTCTTTCGGACTCTATATCTATAAAGCATTTGTTAGATAAGTGCTAATTAACGAGAAATATTAACTACCTACCTGTAGCATATTGGTTGGGAAGCTACGATTTGTCGGTTACATAGAATTCTTAAATAATAGATACTTTTTATGGGTACACAATAGAGTCTGTTTTATACAGATTACGGGTATACCCAAAACAAAAGGTAATCGTTTCACGAACCGATTACCCGCGGGATCCGAGTAAATCTATTTCTACTCCCGTCAAATAGCTTCACAGATTGCCAAATAGATTAGCGTACAAAACACGGAGGGATGATTGCTAGGCCAGTAATACGCGAGTTGGCTAAATTAAATTTCCATTTCTCAAATGTAGATTGAAAACGATTTGCTGGCAGGAACGGTAGTTCAGGAAAGTTTTGTTGGACCGGAGCGCAATAGTAATCTGTGTTACTAGCGGGGTGAGTGGCAGCGGGGCTCCCATTCAATTAACCTTTCTTCGCCTCCACGGCTTTTGACCTATTTAGTTTCATTTCTATTCAACACCTAGGAGCACTTTCGCCGTGCCGCCGGCTTGGCAACAATATTTCCTGCGTTGTTCACACTAATTGCACAAAACGAGGCAGCTACGTTACCTGAGCTGAGCTACAAACTCGTATTGTTACACGTCTTATTAAAATCCTGTGCTCCTTACAAGGCTTGGTGCGTAACACCCGCTGTCTAATGGCACTGCGGAGCGTACGTGCGCTGTAATGGAAAGCGGAGAGTAATGTTACTACGTATTACATAAATTTAACGTCAAACTAATTTGTTTGTGTTTGCATTCACAAGCACAAAATATACATATTTAGACAATAGTATCTCTTTTCTATTTGACGTCACGAGGCTGCAGATGAATGCAGACCGAATTAGAACCTCGAGTAGGTGTCTACTACATACAGTCTAGACGCTCTACCTTACAAAGTAGGTAAGTGATACCTCCATTAGTCAGCTTATGCTTGCCACATTTTAAACCTTCACTCGTAAAAATTCCAAGTAATTAAGGTATGAAAAACCAGAACATTAAACAGTCGTTTTTATGGTTGACAACAAAGCGACAAAACGCTTAAAAAGCTAGAACCTGCCGTCGGCATAATTCAAAAGAGTATCTCGCTGCAGGAATTTATACGCATACATTATCATTTTATACACAGGTAATTATAACTATACTACTTACGTACACTGAAAGCTTTCCGTCTTTAGCCTTTTTGGCTGGCAACGGGTCTGCTATCACTCTTGATGCTGATTGCGACGGTAATATGTATAACCAACCTTCTGGTGACCCACTTGCTAGTTTGCTTCTCTCATAAAAACACGGACCACGAAAAATGACTGCCAAGGCAAAACTGCTCTTGTTAATGTTTACTACGTTAATGAATTCTGTTTCGAATATATAAAATACGTATTACAATCCGGCCAACTCTAAAGTTAACCCTTCATCTCTTTCTAGGTAAGTATGTATATGAATATGTAAGGTCAAAATCAAGCGGCCCTCAAATAAACCGCGAATAAGGTGTAAGAAAACCTCTCCCGTGCCGATGCGGGCCTTAAACTTTTGTAGCGCTACGTTATTGTTTAGGTAATTTATGAGTCAGGGAGGGAGCGGAATGCCCGAGTCATCGTTACCGGCGCCCGAATCTGAGGGCTTGACATTTAGTGGCAAAAATTACACTTTACTTACTCTAGTATCGCCGCCATTACAGATTAGGGCCAGTAGGGTAATTGTGACCTCAAGTGGCTCGAAGGACCAAAGGTTGCTCTGCTTTTTAGGGAGCAGCTTGACGGTGATTTAAGTTACTTTTAGGTTGTTGTTACAAGCCCATGTGCCCTTTATCCAATTTATTGATTATTTGCTTAAAGCAGGAAAGTAAAGGGCATATTAACGCGTGATTTCCCCTCTGCCGAAATGCACAGGGTCGGTTGATGTGTGCATGTTTTTGTTTTTGACATTTGTGTAACAGTCTTGTTTTGGCATGAGTTCGTAGGAACGTAACAATTAAATTTTGACATGAGCGTAGACGTTGTGATGTTAGGCGTCCCCTTCGAAAAGTAGCAGAAAAATTGTAGTGCATAGATAAGCCAACGGTGCCTTCTGTCTGTCTGCTTTATGATCATTTGTGATTCATTGCTGACTCTAAATAAAAAGCTAAACAGATTAAGGGTATCAAAAGTGTTTCAGCCCGAGAAATACGGCCCGGGAAATAGGTACCTATACCTAGGTGTCGTATATGCTATATACACGATTAAATAAGCTAAGCAGGTAATTTCTTTTTGTCATAGGAGAGGAAGGCAGAGAAGCAAGGTCACCTGGTGGTAAGTGATCGCTGCTGCCATAGACACCCGCAACACCAGAAGGAATGCAGATGCGTTGTAAACCTAGAAGGTTAAGAATCTTGTGCCCGTAATTTCCCTGTCTTACTCTCCTCACCGGAAAACAACCCTATTATTCATATACCTATTTTAACTAAAATGCCGTTTAAGTTCGTTTGTCCTTTTTTGTCACATTGACATTTCCGTTAGTAAGAAGAAGACAAATCCTATTTTAACTAATGGAGGCTTGAGTGACGTTTATGAATAATGCCATAAGAGTGCAAGCATGACCATGATCCATGAGCTATGACTGCTTACCGGCAGTATTAACGAATAAAATGTTGTTTAGCGAGCCGGACGGACCTTGGAGGTCCTTAATATCCGCAAAGAACTTCAGTTAAGTATTCACATTATTGTAGCGTTACCAGATGGGTGTGGGTCCCAGAATGTTAGGAGTATGTACGGTCAGCTGCAGAGGAAAGGTATGTACCTACCCCCCGGTGTAGCGTGACCGTCGTGAGTGTACCCTACCTAATAAAAAATAATTTCTCGCCTCATATTTTAAGTAATATTCACAATGCTGTAAATAATACTCTACGGCTACGTATAGTACAGATAATGTACGAATAAGGCGAAAACAAAAATTAAAATACCTCCTTGCCTAATATCTAGTAGCTACCTTAACAAAATTATTGCTTGCAAATGCTGTGATTTTCCACTTCAAGCGCTTAAAATATTTACGAGCAGGTCAAATTGGATATATTATGATGTATGAAAGATAAATGACCTAACCAACTTAAAATTAAAAACAGAAAACCCGATTGCAATTCTGGGAAACAATATACCCTATGTCACTCCCACAACTGAGACAAATCCAATGACATGTAATGAAATCCTCATGTGATGAAATCCGCCGTCAAACGGTTTAGGCTGTAGAGCGTGCCTAAGAATTAGACATATGTATGTATACATACCCTTGAAAAACATAACCCTTCTTGGGCAGTCGGGTAAAAAGGTGCACGGTAAACAAAAAGTAATTCTACCGTGCTGTTCAGAATCTGCCCGACAATGGCCCCACGGGCATAGCGCGATCCGACGGACGCTATACCCGTTGCCACTGCTTCTTGGAAACCAGCTATATAGGTAGTAGCAGTATTTAATTTTTTTGTAACCGGTAATTATTTTCACGTGGTATGGCAGAATATAGAGGAAATTGCCTGAATCTTTAGTCCAATTATTAGACACTAGTAGTTGCCCTCGACTTCGTCTGCGTAGAATTCGGTTGTCGTTATTCCGCGGGAACTAAGCACTTTTCAAGACCCGGCCGGGGGTAGCGAAGCTCGCGCCGGGCTCACCGCCTTTGGTTTCATTGTCATAGACACATCGGGACTCGTGCAAAATTACATACTTTTAAGTAAGTAAGTAAACACTTTATTGTACAAAAAACAGGTTAAAACACAAGTTACAACAATAACATTTGAGTACTGTTTTATCTTTCTGTATGTGTCGAATGTATGTGAATAAATGTTTCTCTCTCTCTCTCTCAGTACAAAGGCGGACTTATCCCTTCACTTCACTTTTCACACTTATATCAAAAATTACTACTTTGATACAAGTGCGGAAAGGTGATTTGGACGAGTCCTGAGGTTGTCTAGGCGCGAGCCGTGTTGCAAGGGTCGAGACTCAGGACGAGGAGAATAACACTTCCTCACAGTACCAAATGACGTTTTTAAATACATTTGCGAAAAAATTATAATTAAACCAAAAGGCGGTGAGGCCAGGCGCGTGGCGACCCACCGGCACCTTGGAAAAGTAAAAAAACATTAGTGCGAATAATACAAGTTTTCATATGATACACAGCCACATAAAGTGCCACTTTTTGAGCAACTGTATTAACAACTTAGCATAGTTCAAAAACCCCCGACATCGTCATTTCAAAGTTCAATATTTCAAAAACGGGTGAACCGATTTTAATGAACCTTAGCTAAGAACCATCTCGATTAAACTAGCTTTCGATTAAAAAAAACCGCATCGAAATCGGTCCATCCGTTTGGGAGCTACGATGCCACAGACAGATACACAGATACACAGGTCAAACTTATAACACCCCTCTTTTTCGTCGGGGGTTAAAAACAAACATTTAAGTATCTACAAAGTTACGAGTTTCCGGCACACGTTTCATCATGGGAAATTAAAAATCCTGTTCCAAATACGCGCCGACGTCTCCTTAGTACTAAGAAGAGTAATTCTTGCACCAGTTTTTCTTTTGTCTTGCTCGCGTCTGCGAAGTCAAAGCGTTTTTCGGCTCCGTATTTTAATTTACCGTGATGGCTGTATAAAATTAAATTGCCAGTATGTTTCATTGTTTCAAAATTACCATATGCGAGAGTCATCTGTTATCAGAGGCTCGCTGGGCCTCTACCTACTTATTACGGATTCCTTTTACCTACATCTACAGTCTGAAGGCGGCGCGAGCGCTGGCAGTCCTGTCAACTTACTTTATTGTTTATTTTGGGTAAACAGTCTTTGTATACTCGAGGATCGCTTAATAAACGTGTCAGGAGCACGCCGTTCGGATTTCATAAATTCGGTTGGTGGAAATTCATTGTGTGTCAGGCTGTTATTAATTAAAATAATAAAATGTGTGTATTTCGTTTTCGTGATTGCTTCGGCAGTTACCCTTGTAACCTGTTGCTTTGATATCGCCGCCAAAGGTGTTTGTGTTTGTTAAACTCGGGAACACTTATGAGAGGAAATGGGTTTATAAATTGGCGTTAATTGGGCGGGAATGTTGGATTAATGTAGAGCGGTCCGGATCACGTAATATCTGGCTAATAGCCAATTTCGCGTTCGATCTCCGGCCCTCGGCCCGTCAGGACACAGCCAATTCAATTGTTAATTGCCCTCACTTCCTCTTAATTACGTCTGTAGGTACACCTACACCTTCGGGAGTGTCGAGGGGCGAAGTGTTTCCGACTCCGACTATCTGTCAGGAAATTTTCGTCTCCTCTTGGAGGAGTAAAGGTGTCATGAACTTGTATTGATTTAAACTTTCGCGATTTTCACACATTATCATGATACTCGGGACTTAATCGCGTAAAAAACTTTTATATTTAAATTTGAATTTAAATACCTCGACGTTTCGGACGCGACGTTGCGTCCAAGGTCTCGAAGGGACTGAAGAGGCGGGTATCAACATCTCCTAGCTGCACGGGTTCCTCGAACTACCCGCACTTGGTCTTTTTTATTAGTTTTTTCACTAGAGTTGCCCCTAGTCCGACACACAACACTCACAACATCCGGCGATTTGTGAGACGATATTTGATGACACTTGCACATATTGATTACTGGATTCCACGAAGACGAAAGTTTGAAACCATCCCCCCGGTTGAAATTACGATGTTTCCTGATTTCAACTGCTTCACGTACAATTATACTATAAAAATGCCGCTCAGTAGAGAGGATCGTGGGGTTATGAAGCTCAATCCAGTGGTTTGGTCCTGATTCCAGTAAATGTTCGGCAATAGCGGACTTGTTCACCTGACGATTCTTGACAGCTGCGATGTGCGCCTTGACTCTTTCAGCTATGGTGCGCTTCGTCTGCCCTATATAAGAGCTCCCACAGCTGCAGTCGATCTTGTAAACGCCCGGTGATTGGAAAGGTACAACATCCTTTGGTGATCTGACGTGGCTCGTGATCTTGGATTTGACAGGATTTATAGAGTACTTGCCTAGTACTGTACCGACTTTGTCCGTTATCCCTTTTACAAACGGCATAAATGCCGGTTGCCTACAAATATTATTAGGTATTTAAATTCAAATTTAAATATAAGAGTATCATGATAATGTCATGAACTTGATTGCTATTTTAGGCAGAATTAAATATTTTTATGGAATTTTTAGGGTTCTTAATCAAAGTGGTAATAAAAAGGAATCTTTGTGGTGTGGCTCGGCTCGTCTGTCTGTCATAGCTGGTTATCTCAGGAGCTAGTAATGTTTAATTGACTTGTTTGAAATGGTTTTAGATAATATTGCCCAAGTATTTGGCAAATAGAAAATAACTAAAAATATTTTTATTGCAACAGAGACTGGAAGGGGGCCTTAAAATTTTATACTGAGGTTACTACAGTCCGAGCGCAAGCTCCGATGAATTAGGGCTGGGTTTGTTTAAATTTTAACAAGCACTTTTATTATACTTACTTATATAATAATTTCATAATTATTACCTAAGAATCATAATGAAAGGGCTCTGTTTGGACATTCTAAAACATTTTTTAATTTTTTAAGCCGCATAGTATTCCAATACCTTACTGAGACAGTTGATACGATGCCATCTAAACATATATGGCACTAGTCCTATATGTCCCTAACCATTTCTTACTTACTAGGTGAATAATCATTTTAAATGCTTTGTTTAGGAGGATGGTTGGAAGTTGAACCGCACCAACTATTACCAAGAAGGTTGGCTGGCGACCGGCAACGTGCGTGGCGTCGTCGGCGTCACGTTCACATCATCGCAAGCACTGTGGCCGCACGAACTGCCGCCGCGGACCAACTACAATCTGCGCGGACACAGATCTGAAGTAAGTGTGCCGCGCCACGGCTGAATATACGCAACGTGCGCGGTGTCGTCGGCGTCACGTTTACGTCATTGAAAGCACGGCGGCCGCACGAACTGCCGCCGCGGACCAACTGCAACCTGCGCGGTTACAAATCTGATATACCTTTATATTCGCATTGAACCGGAATCAATTTGACTTACTTTATAAGTCTCTATTACGCACTGTTATTATATTAAGATCAAGACATCGCAGGAACGCTCGAGTAGATTTTCCTTTCTTGTAATAATTTAATCATAAAAATCTCGTTCGCGGATCCAATTCGGTAATTTGTCTTTCCCTAAAAAACTGTTTAACATTCGTGCCGAGAGTATCCTAAATAAAAAAGTTCGTCGCAAGGAAAACTCATTATGAGGAACATAAAGCACTCTTTTTAATTGTAGAGGAAAATAAAAACTGGGAAAGTAGAGCTCGCGCCGCCTGGTCGACCCTTATTAAGACTCTTTCTTAGCAGGTAAGTATAGCTTATTAGGTACCCGAGTCCATTGTTAAGAAGATCCATGATTAATTTTCGATGTTGTAGGTAAGTTAGTAAGGTATATTAAAGACTTGTCGTTGGAATATTTGAAACTTTCTTTCGTTGATTTTAAGGAGGTCCACACCGAAAAATTGGTGCTTTGATATAAATTTTTCAGTGTTAAGCTACGAACAAAGGTATTGAAAACACTAGTTAACCCTCGACCAAAAATAAAAGAAGCGTTCTTTAACTCTGATCATCTTGATGTGACTATAAAAAACTTTGCATTCATTGCTTTTGCGGCAAAGCCCCTATACCTGTTTAACTAAGCTAAGCTAAATGGTATATGGCTATATTTAAGCATAGGTATTTAACATACCAATCTGTGAGACCCTAGCCTTATTATCGTTAACACGTTAGGTACTCAAAAACATAACTTACGACGTTGTTTAAGTATCTAAAGCTTCGACATTTGCAGACGGAGTACCTAAGTCCTTGCTAAAGACTCCTTAGCTTTGTTTTACGAAGCGCTTATAGCGGGTAGCTTTTGTTTCTTTAATGCCGAACATAAAGCTAAAATACACGCTACGTCTACGCAAGGATGTGATGCCGGCTTACTCAGGCTAAGGGCGTCAGAGTCACATGATTGGCCATCGTTTCGACTTTTGTGTTTTGATTGATTTCTTAACGGGTCTATAATTTCTCCCATATAGTTGAAAGTCATAATGTAATTCTTGTCATAATTCATCACTAGTCGTAACTCTTTTTTTCTCTGAAAATATTAATTATTCAGGATTATTATAAAATGAACTTAACCTAACCTATAGAGTTCTACGGAATGACCATTACAAAATTCCTGAAATTTTTACGATTTCAGAGAAAAAAAGAGTTATAACTAGTGATAGATTATGACAAACATTACATTCCCAACTAGCACACAAGCGCTATAACAAGCTGAACAGTGGCCGGATAGAGGATTCTCATAACGGCAAGGGTTCCTCAGTAAGGAATATAACAGTTCTGTAAGCGGTTGCAGCGCTCTTGTAGCGCGCAATAGGCCACAAATTATACAGCTTTTAGCTCTACTATTGGTCTAAAGTGGTCTTAAATGTAAATTATAGTGGCTCTACAAAGGTGGTTTAAAAGAAATGGTTAGCTCTTCGAGGTTTCGGAAAAGCTTAAACAAGGCAAGTTTAACATCGATCTATTTCTTTGTGTACATGAAATATTAGTGCGAGTACCAGTTTTCTGTCAATGTATACACATGTTATCGACTCAATTTTCACGGGCCCTCAAAATATTTAGTTTTTAATGCAAAACTTATAACGATTATTTAGGTTACAAAATTGCATTTTGACTTTAAAGACTACAAATAATTTAATTAAGGTCATGTAAGTAGAGTAAGAGTAGAGTAAGGGTAAGAAAGATTAACTTTAATTATGCCAAAAGCTACGTTTTTTGCATTTATACGATGTTCAAAATGTAGCAATAACCTTAAAGTCATACATTTTACCAAAACCTGTAATGGCGTCTTAATAAACCAGCTCCAAGAGTTGGTTACATTTATTATACATGCTAGAACCGTTTCTAATACTCTAATATTTGCTGTTGTAGACTATTAGTCTTTACGGTAGCGGTGTAGGGGGGATATTTAACTGTTTTGGACGTACACCAGCCTTTTGCGCCTACTATTGAGAACTCGAGGATATATAATAGTCTTTGGGATATCCTGTTATCTCACGCAGCTTTAAATTATATAACGGCGCCAGTAAGTATTTATTTTTTGCCATTGGCTGAATAAAGCGACATGCAACTTTCATTATCCAGCTTTAAGACTAATTTTTGTTGTATAAATCTCTAACATAGCACTTTGACCTCTAGTCAATACTGTTAAAATACTTAAGGTGTTATAACACTATTCTGTAACACCTGCTGTATAAATGTTTCATAATGTTTTATATACAGCTATTTGCTGTACAGTTGCTATATAATTCTCACATAGCGCTCAAGGCGCTATTTCAGAGCTACACAACGTCATTATAGGTTAAGTGTTACAACAACCGTAAAAAAATCCGTTAAAGAACCCAATGCTTTATAGAACGCTGCTCTGCGCTCTTGAGTGCCACAAAAGCAACTTGTAACTCCTTCTAAACTCCTTTACCTGCAAAATTACTCTTGGACATCTCACAGTGGTTTAAAAGACTCCACTAACTCAATTTTACTTCTCATGTTGTTTAGCGGCGCTATTACTGCTTTTCTATCACCATAGGAAATTTTGTTGCTATTAAACGGCTCCTGTACCACCTTGCTGTTAAAAAGCTAATAAATATGCTACTGTACACCTTAAAGAAAATTGTACAGCAGTTGAACGGCTCTTATACAACATTTAGGCTGTACAAAGCCTGTATAGGTTGCTTGTGTGCTAGTTGGGTTATGACTAAACATTTTCGACGAAACAAAGGGACCCTGTTTCTTAACTAATATGATTAAATTATGTAGGTATTAAATATGTGGAAAAAGTAATACACGCGTTACCTTACGCACCTCTAAATAAAATAAGTTTCAAATAAATTATAGGTACATAGGTAAAATGTCCGAGCTTTTCGACAGGCGATTTTTCAAACATATACTGTGCAACTTTTAACATGAAACTACCGTGAGACTCAATCATAGTGAAATAAAAATGGATCACTCACGTATATAAGTCGAGTTTAGTTTAGTATGTGTGCGTCTCGCCGCCGCACAAAATTCAAATTCAAAATTCAAAAATCGTTTTTCATTATACTGTGCAACGTCAGATATGTATGTTAAAAAATGTGGTTGTTTTTAGAGCTTACGGAATTGCCAAGTCAAGTAGGCACACTGCTCGTAAAGCCTACTTCACACATTACAAAATTTATGGCGCCTAAATATCTTCGCGAAGTGGGCTTTAGTAGCCCGTGGAATGCGGGGACCCCGAACCCCGAACCCTGAAGCATGCGCGGGCCCAATGCCTCCCCGGGTTTATTGTCCGCGATAACGTCTATCCCATTCCATAAATGATGTATGATTATTTTTTATTTATTTGGGATACCGGTCGACTTATTCAGACTGCGGATGAATTACGTCCGGACCTATATTTCTTCTCTCAAACTTATTTATTTAAGCATTCGCGCACGCTATGTGTATTTAGTCTAGTACTTCCAACTCTCTTCCTTCGGACTTCGTTCCCCACAGGCATAGCATCTGCCTGGAGAGAGATCTTTCTATTGGAGTCCTCCCCAAACTTATATACCCGTATATTTACTGCTCATGTTGATAACGGACCTGACCTGCTAGTACATATAAACTATTCATATTGAAATAGATTAAGCGGATCAGTCACATACCTACATAATAGTCGAGGTACTAATGCCGACTTGTTCCGGACACAGAACTACCTATACGGGATAGAAGGCAAGAGTTCATCGATTTGTATGGGAATTAACCGCTGGGAGTGTATCATTTTGCGTTGGTATTTTATTTTGGAAAGAACTCGATTGCAGCTCCCATTTTTTCTGCTGGTGATTAAACAGTTAAATTATATTTTTAATAAACTCACTGAAACATGAATACATGGAAAAAAAAACCAGAAAAATACCAGAAACCCGTAAAAAAAAATATTGGGAAAAAAATACAAAAAGATGTTCCAATTGAGATCATGAATTAAACAGTTAATTGTTGAACAACAAATTACTTTGTTTTTTAAATGTGGCGTCGCACGTCAGGAGCTGGAACGCGTAGTTACATAATGAGGTTCTCAGCCCTTCTTTTCGGCACGCGGACTACACTCTTTCCTTCTATCCCGATATAGTTCTGTGGTTTATATAGGATCATTCCATGCCGTGGTTCTTTATATCAATATCAATTTGTATTTTTCAATATGTCCGAGTCTCACGGGATATGTATATTACAAGCAAACTCTAGTTAGGTACTTATCTTACTTTTATTGACTAAAACAGTTAGTTAAATCGCTTTTCTGTCTGTCATTCCTACGAAGGCTACAGATGAGAAAGATTGACTCGGTTGGCTGGTCCACAAAGGCACGTAATTGGATTTGCTAACTTTTTTCCAGAGCCTTGAAAAAGCGCGAGTATCAGCCCCTAGCATTTCTATTTTACTAATGGCTAATTCTGTTTACGAGAAGTTATCCTACAGTATTAGAATTATGCCCACGTTTATTAAAAAGAAACGTCTGTAGGAACTAACATCAAGGAGGGGGTAATACCATTAACCATAACCTCCCCGAAGTCACATCAAACATGTAAGTACTCTAAGAATGAATCTCTATATGGGTTAAAAGGCGATATAAACTGTGAACAGATGCGTTTTCGTCTTAGTGTAACAGTTCAAAGTTGTTACCTACTGAACAAAATGGATTAGGCACGCTCTACGTATATTTTTTGACGGAAAAGCAGGGATGATTCAGACTTTCTACAAACACCTTCGCTTTTCCGGCAAAAATATGATACACAAAGAAACAGTTGATCGAAGTGCCTAAGATTACTGAAAGCACTTCGATTGATTGTTGCTTTATTAAAAAGACCTGTTTACAGCGGCAGCGGTTCAAGTTATAGGTAGGTAGTAATGTTCAATTTAAATCGCATTTTCAGATTGCAGAATCAACAAAAAGAATCTCTTTTACTCATTCGCAGTCACTTGCCTCCGAAACCCTTCTCCGTAAATCTAACCTTAATGTCCTCTCCAGGTGATCCTAGTGAAGTGGAACGAGCCGTATCAGAAGCTGGCGTCATGCGACAGCTCGGGCGTGATCTTCGTGTGGATCAAGTACGAGGGTCGGTGGAGCATCGAGCTTATCAACGACCGGAGCACGCCCGTCACACATTTCTCCTGGTCGCATGATGGACGGATGGCGCTGATCTGCTACCAGGTAACAATTGTGAACTTCACTTTTGACAGTTGGAAAGTCTTGTGGTTCCTTAGTCAACTTGATTACGAAACTAGAGCTCGTATAAGGTTCAAGTTCTGTTAGGTTATGTTAGGTTTGTATATTGTAAAGTGCCCAGGTTCGAACCCAAGATCAAGCGCTTTGAGAGGCAGTATTTAAAAACCAGCTGCCATGCCCTGCCATGTTTTTACAAATTATTTATTTTATGCATCGTATCTAATAGGTATCTCTACTATCGAAAACATTCGTTGCAAGTTAAACACAGCCTAGAAGCATTTTAAACATTGCTTTCATTTGAAGATGAAAAATAAGATCACGGTTCGTTCGCTTTTCCTGAGAAATAAAAATATGAAGATGTTTTCTTAAACCATTTCACTCGAAAATATAGAGATCAATCGTTTTTCAGTTTTTAATAGGCAAGTAATAATAAATAATACGATTGTGTTTTTAATCAGTCTATTTTATTCCTTGTGTCATCTTTTACTATTAAAGTTTGCTTGATTTTTGGAAGAGGTTCTTGCAATTAGTAGTCTTAATTAGTAGTTTTAATTTTAATACAGTTAGTATTACTACTAAGTAATTAAATGAAAGTGAAAATGTGAAAGTATTAAAACTGTAAATCCTTCGTATACAAAGTGAGGCCAACTCAAAAAAAAAGTTCAAAATTGTCGCGTTCTTGCTAGGTCAACTTTCAGTAGCCAGACTCTAACTTGTTTTCATGATCACGCAAACTTAATTATTTGTGTTACCTAGGTACTTAATGTACAGTCCTTTTAATGTAGAATAGACGGAATATTCCTTTTTAGGGTTCCGTACCTCAAAAGGAAAGAACGGAACCCTTATAGGATCAGTTTGTTGTCCGTCTATCTGTCTGTATTAATATCAAATATTCAAGCCTGCGGTCCCTTCAAGCTGTGAAAAAATCAACCTTCTAAGTCAACGCAATCAAAACATACAGTCATTAAAAAGGCTATTTCCATACAAATTGCCGAAATCTAAAACCTAAAGGGTAAGTACTTCCAGTTGTCCTAGAAACTTGAAATTTGGTATGAAGGTAGCACAACCACTCAAAAAAGTCTCAAAATCATAAATTTTTATGTCTGTCAGTAGATTTCGCGGACCAATATAAGTTGACCACACACTGCGTACATTTTGCTTAGGAGCAGGGCTCTGCTAACTTCTTAAAACACTAGGGAAAAGAGTTAAAATCTTTCTTCGGAACCCTCGTGCGCGAGTCCGACTCGCACTTGTCCGGTTTTTTTTCTAAATAAGTACATAAGTAATGTACAATTTCCCCTTGCAAAAATGTTGAAGTCGAACACGAGCGATTTGTTGAAAAACAAAACCATTGCGGAGTGAACTGAACCTTTATTTGATAACGACAAACGATGTGGACACACGCGGGCATGTAACTGTAATAAGTCAACCCACGTGCCCCGACAAAGACGTTATTTATTCGAAATCCAAGACAATGTTTGTTAGTACAGTCACCAGCCGGTAAATCTATGAAACGCCCTAATTGAGGCCCATTGGTATAGAATATTCGGGTCATACTGGGTCAGAATAAGTAAGGCACACTCAGAACCTTGAGTTTTGATTGATACAGGTGAATTTTAAACATGCAAATACTTTCTTTGTTACAATATTACTTTTTGTTACTAAAATAATTTTAAAATTGTCAAATTAAAATTAAAAGTAAGTACAATATTTTTATGTCACTTCATGGCACAAGTAGGTACGTTTAAACTTGGTTTACCTAAATTAAACCGAGTTGACGTCTCCCCGCAGATGGAACTGTAGCCAGCTGTACAATAAACAATAACCGAGCGCGAAGCAGCCTCGGGCACCGCCCGCAGCGATCAATCCGACCTCTGAGCTGTAACAAAAGATTTTAGGCGGACAGATAGCCACTTTATTTTAGCCATATAGCGTAAACACACTATAGACGAACACATTTATCGCAGAACCTTAGATAGGTAGGTACCTACATAAGAACTTATTTTCAAAGCAATTACAATCAGCGCTCGTTTCGCGTAGTCGGTGCTTATATGGTGACAAATCCTCAGGGTTTCAAATTCGCAAACTAAGACTCCAAATGTGCATCTATTTCGCACACATGAAAGGGTTCATCATCATCATAATCATTATCATCATATCTGTTGGAAGAGGTCCACTACTGGACGTAGGCCTTACTCCAACGTAGGCCTTGTTCCAACAGAAATCTTCGTACAAATATAATATGTCACCGTGTATTACACGCGGAAAAAAAGCGAACAAATATTTAAGTCGATTTAACTTGTTAGGCTGAAAAGAGAAGGCCAGCATAATCCGCAATAGTCAGCACGTGTTCCGACTGTGACACAATATCGATCTGCTGTTATAAATACAGGCAAATATTGTACCTGTGCAGCTGTGTACTTCATCGCGCGGAGGACTTTAAAAATATATAAGCTAATACTTACACACTTTTGCTTGTGGCCGTTTTCAGCTTGGGTTTAAGAACAGTTTGCGGTTGTGTAGAGACAATTTTTACATACTTACTTACTGGCCGGATTTTTGGCAATGAAACGCGCCTCACTCAATACCTGCAGAGCGAAATAATGCGGAATATGACAATCTGGGGCTGCGGCAGCCTACTCCGCATTGCAAAAAAATATTATGTAAAGTATGTACTGATTTTAGAGCCTGCCTCTAATTTTAGTAAAATCTGAAAATCACCTAACAGATATAAAAAGCTTGTGTAGCACAAAACATCTGTACTCTTTAAAGTACACTTAACTGTTGCTGTCCTGTGGTATCTTGACATGGAATCGCATGTCTTTTCGAGCTTTATGAGTTCGTGTCGATATATCCGCTGTTACATTGACTGTTTTTCAGCATCAAGCTGGCTCGAGTGATAAGCTGTTAAGCTCCTTAGCTTACGGACTGCAACCATAAATTCGAAACGAGCAAAACTAACGACATGAAGACTTCTTTGCTAGTTCTTATTGATGATACTTTATTTCGTATTCGAATTTCGGTCGCGGAATCTCTGCGTCGCCACGATGACCGTACTTAGGTAGTGTATCTTTTCAATAGTCGGGATACCTAATGTAATACTGCCTAGGTAGCCGTAGAATAGTAATTACACCCAATACCTGCTTTGTCGAAAATAGTTGAAAAAGTAATTTGTGCTCAATTAACGACATATTTAGATAAAAATAATATTCTGCCTGAGACGCAGTCTGGCTTTCGGAGCAGTCACAGTACTACAACGGCACTAGCAAAGGTAACAGATGATATGATAGCGGCGTCCGACGAAGGTAAAAGTAGTATATTGGTCTTGCTGGACTTCTCCAGAGCATTTGACTGTATTAATAGGGACCTGTTGCTGGCCAAAATGGCATATTATGGGGTGTCAGCCTCTGCACGAGAATGGTTTCTATCATACCTTACAGAACGAAGGCAATATGTCGTTACTGAGAATGAGCGGAGGCGGGAGACGCGTTCTTCCATAAAGACCATACCGAGGGGGACTCCGCAGGGATCTATCCTTAGCCCTGTTCTATTTGCAATGTTTACAGCTGATCTTGGTAGACTGTTAAAGCACTGCTCAGTCCATCAGTATGCAGACGACACGCAGATCTACTACTCGTTCAGCTCACGGGATACTAAACAGGCAGAAAAACTGATTAACGAGGATTTGAACATTATATCTCATTGGGCAATTAAAAATAACCTCGTGCTGAACCCAATCAAATCTAAGTTTTTAGTTATAGGCACTAAACGTCAGTGTCAAGGGGTAATAAATCGAAACCCAAACATAGTGATTAACGGGCAGCCAGTTGAAAGAGAAGAAAAAGCGAAGAATTTGGGTTTGTTAATGGATTCAGAATTGCGATACGTTGAGCATGTAAACCTTAAGATAAGGAATGCGTTTTACAGGCTGAAGGTTCTGTATGGGATCAGAGTATTTAACGGAGGCAGTTAGGTGGCTGCTCGTAGAGTCATTGGTCCTGTCGCAATTTAATTACTGTGACATTGTATACGAGCCAAGAGTCTTTGCGAAAACTTCAAAAGCCATACAGAGAGTCCAAAATGCGTGCGTCAGATTTTGTTACTCGATACCGAGGAGAGCTCGTATTACACCGTACCTCAACAGGAAAGGCATTTTGAAGATGGCAGCACGTAGAGAGTTGCATTTGGCTAGCATGGTGCATAAGATGGTACACAAAAAAATACCCAGATACTTATATAACAAAATCACTTGGATGAAAGACGTGCATAACTGGAATACTCGCAGTCAGAGCCAAGATGCAGCTTTCATTCCTAAGCACAAAACTGTTGGGTATAGGGGCGGTTTCAAGTTCGCAGCGAGCAAAATCTAGAACGATCTACCTCCGCCATTGCGTAAAATATGTCCCAAAAAAATATTAAATCTAAACTGAGATCCTTATTATTGAATCGACAGTTAGAGCTTGAAGCATGTCCATGAGGCCTATATTACCGCGTCCTGCGCGGCACTGCTGGGTGCTGCTTTGGTTTTTTATAAATTGTAGGTAAATTAATTATGTAATGAACTGTGAATGTATTGGTGATGTTATAGATGGATAGATAGATAGATAAAAACTTTAATCACCACAAACATACATGGCTTAAAATAACAGTGATGGATTAACAAAAACAGGCAAAAACTTAAAAAATAACATGCAACAGAGATCAAAATAGCAAAATTAAAAATAATGTTGTGGTGGAAGTTGCCTATTATGCCCATTGGTTCGTTTTTTTTCTTCTTTTCTCATAATGTATTATTTCCTGTTTTTTCTTTTCTCTTTCCATTGTAGTTTATAATTATTATGCTTTCAATATTAGCGCCCGCCAACTTGCAACAGGGATGTATTCAGGGGTGTACTGAAAATCAGCGCTGTGTCAATGAGGGACTCCCGCAGGAGCTCGGACCAGCAAACGCTGAGTGCATCCCCTTTGCCACACGAAATGTACTATAATTGTAAATTGTAAGTGTTGTATTATAAGGAGGAGGATTTTTATTTTTTATAATAGTTAAGTCTGTTTTTGTAACATTTTTATTTGTGGCAATAAATTATCTTTTATCTTATCTTATCTTATCTTATATGTAATTAATGTTATATGCCTACGCTTACGACCTAAGGTATTAATATCCTAGGTCAGCTATAATACAAGCTTAAACTTAATAAATATATAAAAATCAGGGACAATTGAGCAAAATTAAACCTAGTCTCGAACTTAAGCAAAGCCTACAATACAATTAGCATTGCGTGTAATTAGTAAAAACCTTTTATTGCGTCTAAATATGTACAATATGAAATTTATTGTTTGTACAAAGTCTTCAATTTAAGTAGACATCTGAAAGCAAGCTAACAAACGAAAGTCAGTTAATTAAAATTATAGCTGGTACATATCTAGTACTTACCTAAACTTTTCGCTTCAAAGAAACCTTAAAATATTTTTTTATACAACGAGGAAGGTAAACGAACAAGTGGGTCACCTGATGGTAAGTGATCACCACTGCCCATAGACACCCGCAACCCCGTAGGGTTTGCAGATGCGTTGCCAACCCAGAGAGCTAAGATGAAATGCCTCTTGTGCCTGTAATTACACCAGCTGTCTTACTCTCCACACCGGAACACAACAGTGCAAGCACTGCTGCTTAGCGGCAGGATTAGCGAGCAACACGTATAACGTTAAGTAAGTATAATCTCAATAGGTAGATATCTCAATATTGAACTGAAAACCATATTTGATTCCAACACCCGAGCAGGGAAACTATTAACAAATAGTAAAATAATAAAGCAATATCACGTCCGACGCCCACGTTCGTTATTGTCTGCTTGCACAAAATTTCAGCATTAGGTAAATTTAAATGTACACTTATAATATTTATGTACACCCTCAAATTAAATAAAGGGTTGAGGAAAGTCACTGACTTTTAGCCAGAAATAAGCAACATATGTCACTTTGAAATTTAACCATTGTTAATTAAACCGAGATTGGTAAAACAAATACACAAAGGAATAAGTACGTTAGGTAACAAGAGTTTTTAGAAAAGCGAAACCTCCAGAATTAGAATTGTCAATTGTGGCAATGGCAAACAAGAAAATATCTCAGTTGAAACGGCAATTTCGGGGTAGCGATATGTCGCCCCTAAAATGTATCACGCTTGGCAACACCGGTAACAACGTAAAATGATGCGATTACTACGAGTCAGTCTGTCAAGTGCTCCACTTAAAACGTGTTTCACTTGTTTATTCAAATGCATATCCTAAAACAGAGAAAAACGTTTAATCAAATCATATTAAACCAGACTCCAGCCAGACCAACCATTTAGACTCAATTACTACAATTCCAGCGCCTCTAGCTACCTTAATACTCGAGATAGTTTCACGGAAAAACACATTGCGATCGAGTTATCCCGCAGTTAGCGAATTTGCTACCAGAATCGCCGTTGATTCGCCGGCTGTCGAGTCGTATAGTCGTAAGGCTGGTAATCTAATCCCGAAATTCTCGGTCCCATTGATATTAATTTAGCTCTATCGGTTTAGGAGTTGTGGTTGAATTTGACGGATTATAAAGAACTTAGCTTTAACTCGCAGTTTCGTCCGAAACTGATACTGTGTTTCTGTAAGACTTTAGACTGCGCGTCTAGTCATTATCATTATGCGACCCTTTTTAGCTTAGCCTAAAGAGCTCTACTGGTACTTTTTTAAATTCTGTACCTACAGGAATATGGAATTAAAGAATAATAGCTTTGAGCCATCTCTACAAATCGCGATGCATCAAATAAATGATAGCCCAATTTACAACGACGTTTAAAAATCACCCATACAAAGATTGTCTAACTAACAGCCTGTCTATTCACCGTGGCGACCACACATCTCTAAAAATAGGTTCTATCTTGTATACTTACCTCAACACGTTCATGCGTCAGACAGGGCTGTTATTCTTCAAATCCTCTAAGGCGACAGCGTTGCGTCCACAGCTGTTTCAGTGTCGAAGTGTAAAATTTTCGATACCTACTATATGACAACACTGAAACGCCCGTGAATAACCTCAGAAATAACACCTCTAGGCGTCGCGGCAGTTTTTTCACATGTGACTCTGTTAAATTCAGCTTTCTCTGTGTACGAACTTCCAAGCTCCATGTACAGCAGCGTTCCCAGACTTAGGGCCTTATTCATAAACGTCACTCAAGCCTCCATTAGCTAAAATAGGTTTTGTCTTCTTCTTACTAACGGAAATGTCAATGTGACGAAAAAGGACAAACGAACTTTAACGGCATTTTAGTTAAAATAGGTTTATGAATAACAGGGTAGGGTTACTAGGCATATTCGGGGTGTTGAACACGCACTATTTACTACTACTTGGTCTAGTGCACATTCAAAATCTCTTATAAGCCTGGATACTTCAGTGAGGGAACCGACTGTACCTACAAGACTATGTGCTCGTATTATGATAACCAATTATGGCGGAGCCTTAAAAACAGCCGCCCAATAAGATTGTCCCACAACCTTGAAGTTCCAACTTCTCACGCACCCTCAAACTGCCTAAGTACTTGCTTACTGCGTCAGCTGCCTTCTCAACTCTGCCACATGTGTGACACTACGGCCTCCGTGGCTGTGCCCGCAGGCGAATCAAAGTGTCGCTCCAATTTACTAAAAGGGCCTCGCTGTGAAGCCGGCCGCGGAACGCTACGTGACACCTCTGAGGGTCGAGCAGTGTCGAGCATGACTTTACGAATGCTGATTTTGGAACAGCGCCCGCCCGTGAGCGTATTTGGAACTAAAATTTAGTGTGAGGTTTCTCGATCTCGATACGATAACCGTAACGTTACGCAGTATTCGTAAAGTCGTGCTCGACTCTCTGAGCAGAAACACTTTCGGAGTAATATGCGGTTCATCCTCGCCACACGCGCCCAAAATTTACTCGCTCAACTTCAAACTTACTTTTATTTTAGTTTATAGTTTAAGTATAGTGTTTAAATACTTTTTTCCCCTCACTACCTCAGAAAGGCGTCTTTTATCCTTTAATACAAGCGGGTAAAATCGCGTTTTATCCACTAGTGGGTAAAGTAATTTGACCTTGGAGTGGAGCGTGTTTAAGTAGCTTTTGACAGATGATAACAAAACGTAAAACGCTCATAATAATGGTTCGTTCGATATTAATTATCATTAAATAAATGATAAATGGTTTGAGAATTTAATAGAAAATACCAAATTTAGCTTTAGTCCTTATTTTAGTCCTTAACATTTGTTTTTTTTTTTATAATGATGTTGAATATAATTCTGAACGCACAAGTTGAATCGATGCAATTTCAAAACGCATCGTCAGAAATATCGACATTGTCAACAAATATTTTCTCACCGACTACGACTCACGTAAAAATACACAACTTCCAGAGTTTTCTGTTATAATATCGTAAAAAAAATTGTAAAATATTTTTTTATGACCTGTTTTTTCGCATGTTGCGCTTTCCTCGCTACAGTGAGGTGAAAAGTTTTGTGTTACACACGGGTGCAACTTGTATTTTACTTCTCGTGTGTTGAAACACTCTCTACGCTCACGATTCTATTTTAGAACCTTTCAACTATAGAATCCTTTCGCTTGCTTTTGTTTTAATTCCACACTCGCGGGTAAAATACGACTTTGCACCCTTGTATAACAAATAACTATTATACCATTCTAACCTAAATTTTTTTTTTAAATAAGTAAGTAAGCAATATCTCGGTGTACTCCCGAAATCACTTCTTTCTGAAAACTGTTTATTAAATATAATGATCAGTGAATGTTATTTACCCTCAAATGTATTCGCAGCCGTGATAGCCTAGTGTGGTAATGTGGTTTGCCCATATATGGCCTCTCAAGCAGAGGGTCATGTGTTCGAGCCCCGGCACGAACCTCTAAATTACATTTGTATTAATCACGAGCTTTTCGGTGAAGCAAAACATCGTGAGAAAACCCGCACACTTCTGAGAAGCAATTCAATGGGTGTGATTGAAATTCCCAATCCGCACTGGGCCCGCGTGGGAACTGATAGCCCAAGCCCTCTCATTCTGAGAGGAGACCTATGCCCAGCAGTGGTGCGTGAAAAAGGCTGGTGATGATGATGATGATGCAGTCGCCAGATTTCAGGAAACTTGTAGTAAAACTTCTAATCTCAAATGACGGCAAAGCCATACACCGTGTAGTGTGACATCATTTACCCTTACATTTGTACAATTGTAACTTGTAGCGTGGAATGGGCCCCAGGATTGCTCTCAAAACTTTAACTACGTGGCAAGCGGGTAGAGTTACCGCGGCTGCGGAACTGTTTTACGAGTTTAGAGGGCCCTCCGGGAGCGCGTGTCCACCTCAAACGCTACCCTTTACGAACGGGCCGATCTTTCCCACGCCCACGATATTTTCTCGTTGCTATACATTTCCAACAACAATTTGGTGTTTTTAAAGCGTCAGCTCTCGCGATCCCACGGTTATCACATAAACACTCTTCTAAATTCCATCGTTTCTGGGCATAGTGACGACACTACATACATCATATATATATATATGTACAAGCAAGAGTTTTTCACAGTTCACGGTCCTAGGATTTCACTACCATCGAAGTTGTCAATGATGCCTTTTTTACCTATAGTTATTTGTGACGCCTATAAAATGAAGCGCCTAAAATGTTTGAAGTACCCATAGCGACCATAGTATAAATACTTACTTACCTAATTTAATGCTGCCGGAATTTAGTTCTTGGATAAGATATTCAGCTAGATAGGTTTCTGTAACAATCAAAGCAAATACTTCAGCCTCGCGGCCGTGGGTGCCTCGTGCCGGGCGGAATACTAATCAAAATCTATTCAGGTATTCATTTATTTGATAAGAAAATAATTCACTGTAAGCCGGCCGGTGACCAGACTTAACCAAAGGAAAATTATCGAACAGCGGGATCGTCAATTAACCTCACCTGATCGCGCATTCAACGTTGAGTACCTATGATTAAGCAGATGTTAATTTGACTTGTTTACTGGAATTTTGTAGATAATGAAGGATTTACGTGTGTACACAAATAGGAGTACCTACTTAAGTTATTGACGGACGTGGAAGTACCTACATAATAAGAAAGAAATAAGTAGGTGGACGATAATCATATTACCACTTTTTTTTACATACTTTTATTTTTTGACTTACAATTCATCTACCTTGTGTATGTTAGGGCCAATTCTTGCAAATTTAATTTGATCCACTTCCCCGATGTTCGATTAGCTGAAATTTTGCATACCTACCAGTACTTATGTAAGTTCGGTGACAATGCAATAATCTGGTAATTAAATTCTGGTGGTCAAAATGAAATCGTCTCCACAAGAGAGAACTCTTCAACGGTTAATGGCTTCGACTTGAAATTTGGTATGGACGTGTAAGTTAGATGACAATACACGTACATACAACAAAAAGTGCCCGACAGTTGGCAAATAAAGCTTCTTTTAATAATGTTTTTTTTAATGCTCATGTTATTTGTGAACAGTTTTTAGGGACACACAATAAAAATGTGTTCGTAGTCGTAGAGACATTGCTAACCTAGATTTCCCATTAATTGCCCACTTTTTTATCAAAATTTAAAGAGCTTTATCGCTTTACCGCGCCATGATGTCGCTCCGTTGTTCCAACTGACATCAAGAACTAATTACTACCAAAAGTATCTCTGACTTAATTCTATCTTAACCATTAAGTAAAGTGCTCGGGCCTCATACTTACGCTATCGGACAGACCAGCAGCGCGCTATTAAGTACAACCACACTTCTAAAAGTATACTGGTGGTGAACCTACAAAACACAATTTTGAAAATAGACTGGTGGTACCTACGGAACGCCTCGTTCCGAACACGTTCCATCAAAATATGATAAGCATTTTTTTTACGAGTAGGTATCACACTCCGAACACATTGCCCACTTATCGCTCCATATAAAAGCACATTGTCACGCGCATAGGTAACAAGTCAATTTGCCTAACGGCACCTGAAGCCTCATTGGATTGGGATATATTTGAAGAACGTCGACGTTTTGTGCGTAATCGTTTACTCAATACACCTAGCTATAAAAGGCGGCAGTGTGCTAAAGGATTTGCAATAATTTGTATTAGATATATAAATTTCGTTCAATAGCACCCCCAGAAATAGGTTAAGCTCTTCGTGCCGGCCGGAGATGCGTACGTATCGGGGAAACCTTTTCAACTTGTTGATTATTATGGAGGTTGGGTTAAGTAGGGTTCTCGATTGGCATTCTAGGTTATCTTTGTCTCTGTTGTTATATAATATCTGCGGTGGTTTACAATGCTTAATTAAACTATTGGACCTAAATCTACACATATAGATAAGTATAACTTATATAAGGCTATAACTTGGTTAATACGAGTACTAGATAAACAGGGTTCGATTTAATAGGTTTTAATGAACCTTCAAGAATTCAGCCAGGGGTACTCAACCCCTGTCTGTCTTGTGAACACCCCTATAATTTTTATTTGAAAAAAAAAACGTTCTCCCATACATTCATTGCCTCTGCTGGTTGACAATAATTATGTATGGAAGATTTTTTTTTAAACTTCACAGTGGTGCTCACTTAGACGGGCTCGCAGGGCTGTAAGTCTCCTGTTCGCGCGGTTAATTTCATTGCTAATGATTTAGTTTTTAGGCTTTCGTACCTTAAAAAGAAAAAACGGAACCCTTATAGGATCACTTAATAACAAGCTGAAATTAATATCAAATACTCAAGCCTGCAATAGGTAAGTACTAAAAGCTATGAAAAAATCAAACTTCTAATTTATGTCAACGTAATCAAAATGTATTCATTAAAAAAACGGCCAAGTGCGAGTCGGAGTCGTGCACAGAGGGTTCCGTACAAATTAATAAAAAAAAAATACCTGTAGGTACGTAAAGTGGCGATGATTTTCTTATTCTCGTTTACCCCGTAGTGCGGGGTGTCGTTGGATAGGTCTTTTAAAACATTGGATGTGTTCGAAGATCATTTTTCGATTGAGGGATCCGTTTGCGAAATATTTTTGTTACAATAAAGTGTCCGTCCGTGCGTTGTATAAGTCTTATATGTACAATCTAATCTAATCATAATAATGCAATGGGGTAATGCTGCTGGTATTATGGGGACCTTTGAGCCGGGTACGATGCGGGGTGGGGGGTTTTAGGTTAGGGTTTTTTGACGCAGCATGTTGCTGATGATGTTCTGTAATTTAGGTTAAGCTAGTTGACGAGGCCTGTTGCTGATGTATTTCCATGTAAATGCCCGTTACTTGATTTTAGTTAATTGTATTAAGTACTTTATGTTTTAGCTTAGATTTAATGATATTTGAATTATTTGTACTGGATTATTGCAATAAATTAATACGGGAAATACACAATTTAAATAAATGTCTCGAAGGGACTCACGACGATCTAATCATTGTTCACAGGACGGCTTCGTCCTGGTGGGGTCTGTGGCCGGGCAGCGCTACTGGTCGTCGATGCTGTCGCTGGACGCGCGCATCACGTGCGGCTGCTGGACGCCGGACGACGGGCAGGTGTACCTGGGCACGGCGTCCGCGCAGCTCGTCGTCATGGACGTGCACGGCGCCATGGTCTCACAGGTGAGCCCTGACAGCTGCTGCGTAGCACAGGGTAGCTGCGGTGAGCGAAGCTAGGGAAATTACGTAATTTTATTTTTTTGAGGGCTATTGCGAGTCAAAAATCCACTAGGAGCACCAATGTCGAGTGAGGTCTATCTGTCAATTTTCACCAATCATAGGCCAGAGGCCTGAGTACGAATATTTGAAACCTGCGTCACGTCAAATCGAATAGTAAACGTTATCGAGTTTGTATGATGTTTGGAACAGCGCCCCCTGTGAGCGTATTTGGACCTAAAATTTAGTATGAGGTTTTTCGATTTCCATGTGATAACCGTAACGTTACGCAGGATTCGAAAACTCGTGCCCGAGCTCGACCCTCAGTAGCTTGTCTCTCATTGGTTGAAAATTACAGATGTAGCCCTCACTCGACACTGGCGATTCTAGCGGATTATTACGTTGCGATAGCCCGTATTACTGCATTTTTGTGCAGCTCTGATTGGATATGCAGCCTGTAACTTTAAGTAAATGGTTTTGTCGAGTCTACGAACGATTTTTACCAAAAATAAAACACAATTTTAGAAAACCCGTTAAAACATTTGCGAAGGAATCATTGCAGGTATATTTTTAACCGATCTGAAAAAAGGAGGAACTTCTGAATTCGTGAGAATCTTTTTAACTTTTCTAGAGAAACACTGTTTAAATATGGCTTAAACTAAACACTTTTACCATTCCGTTAGTAAAAATGACGTGGTACCAAAAATCACGTGCTCAAAAAGTAATTTATTGTAACGTTGAGGACCATCCCACCGATCGTTTAGTGGAAGAAGTTCTAAAATAAAATAAACAAAAAAAAATCTATAAGAAACATTTTTTCTTTATAATGATGTTGAATATAATTCTGAACGCACAAGTTGAGTCGATGCAATTTCTAAACGCGTTGTCAGAAATGTCAACATTGTCAACAATTTTTTTCTCACCGACTACGACTGACGTAAAAATACACAACTTCCAGAGTTTTATGTTATAATGTAAGTAAAAAAATGTGATTCCAGTAGTGAAGATTTATTTTTATGACCTGTTTTTTTGGATGTCGCTCTTTCCTCCCTACAGTGAGGTGAAAAGTTTTGTGTTACACACGGGTGCAAATGTATTTTACTTCTCGTTTGTTGAAACACTCGCTACGCTCAGGATTTAGAACCACTCGCTTCGGTCGTGGTTCAACTATAGAATCCTTTCGCTTGCTTGTGTTTCAATTTCACACTCGCGGGTAAAATAAAACTTTGCACCCTTGTATAACAAATAACTATTAACAAAAGCAAATTTGTATTCATCCAATGTTTAGTTTCAGCAGGCATTTAGCCGCTAAGCCACAGATACCCGCCTAGACTAATATTGGGTAAGGCCATAAAATGAAATGGTATTGGAAATTTTATAGCTGCTAACTACGCATTTTTGGTCGTTATATGAGGATAATTCACACTCCACACATTTTTTTACAAAACACCCGAGATTATAATTATAATTGGCGTAGTTTTTCTTAAGAAATAAGTGATTGGTAATAAGAAGGCTGGATGAAAAATGAAGCTTTGCAAAGCAACAAGTGAGAATGCGTAGTGTCAGTCGATGTCGCACACAAACTGTTCAAACGTTTGCCTCTGTGGTTGCGCCAGGTGCAATTGGTTGCCGAAGGAGGAATAACATCGATGGAGTGGTCCTGCGAGAAGTTCAAGATGGAGGAGGGGGAGGAGGGGGGCGAGACCAACGGCGGACACGTGCTGGCGGTGGCGTTAGGTGAGGACACAAGTTACGACTTTCGAATTTTTTTGTAAGCTTATTCAGAGTTACATGTTCGTCTTACTTTTTAATCGACTTCAAAAAAAGGAGGTTATAATTTCTTTTAGCAGAATTGATAATTGTGTACCAATATTGTTTTGTTGTAAAAGTAAGCTCTTTATTTTGATAGGTGACTTTAGCCAAGTGGCGTGCACTCCATATATACCTTACTTACAATGATTTAAAAATATGTCATACTCATATGCTCATCTGCTGCATGCTGCAAACATCCGCGTGCAAGTTTGGACCTTATTTGAGAGCGACTGAGGCCAAAGAGGCAACATTGTAGCCTTTCCTGAGCTTCATTTCATTTTCGGCGTACTGGTGACTTATCTACTTTTTATGTGTAATATCATTGCTTACGTATAGACAGTTAAGCGCACATCACTGATCCAAGTATGTTTCATCAGGCAACGGCGAGATAGTGCTTCTGCGCGGGCATGACGACGTGAGCCCCGCGCGCATGCGGACCGGCATGCGCGGCCCGACGTTGGCCATGGAGTGGGCCAACTCTCGCGAGCTGCTTGCCGTCGCCGGGACGCTGCTGCCTGGTGAGCGAGACGTAGCGTGGGTCGAGTGGCAGAGCGCGCCGGCTGTTGGCCCAACGCTGACCATGGAATGAGCGGACTTAGCATAGCTGGGATTGGGCGTAACGAGGGGGGTGGCAGAACGTGAAGGTCTTCTACTATCGTGGCTTAAGAAATTTTTGATTTGCCCTCCCCCCCCCCTTGCCAAAATCTGGTTAATTTACCCCCTCCCTGGTGACGCCTTTGCGGGACCAGTGAAACGGCAGACGGCTGTGAGCGAGCTACGTTGATCTATACTGACCCTTCGACTTGCTGGCAGGTGGCCAATTGTATCGGCAAGCTGTAAGTATTGACAGGCCATAAATCCGTTAGTGTTGCTATCCTCCCCAAAAACAATTTCAGCAAAGAACTACGAAGAAACAATGACGCACTGCGCACCGATATACGTGTTTATTCAACAAAACCATAATACTGAAAAATCATCCGAACAGTGATTTTCCAAAGCCTCTTGATAATTTTATTCTAAAGCACACAGTGTTATTTGAAAGCTCCCACCGTCAACATCATAGTCGCTGCCGCTTTTCACTCCGCAGCCTATAACACGATTTACGAGCACTATCAAAGTTTATGGTACGATTTTATGCGACTGTAGCTAAACCAACTATGTTTCAGGCACAGGCTACATGCTTTATGTAACTTGCTTTTAGAATGTAACCGTATAAGGCGTACGTAGAGTGAATTGAAGTAACCAGGGTTTACCAAGGACGAGAGGAAAGGTTTTGCCTCTCTACGAGCACGGCGCGGCGTACGCGTGGCGTGATCAAATATAAACGCACAAGCACCACAGCTCATGGTAGTCACAACTCGCATTCATTTGTACGCCACGCCAAAAAAAGAGGCTGTAGAGCTGTTAGGTCAGTGCCAATACTGACTGACTGAACTAAAGATAAGACAGCACGAGTAGTAAAACCCCTGTACCGTTTAAAGGTAGTTCGATAAAGTGTCCCGAGTCGTTTGTTCGTATTCATCTCGCCAACACGAGCCTGTTATTGGATTGTAGATACTTCTGTCAATTTTAATTACTTTTACTAGCTTTATCGTTTAAGTATATCGTTATGTTCAGTGTCTATAAAATTGTGTAGGTAGGTAGGTATGTATTCCGAAAGTTGGCTTATGGGTTATAGTCTTATTTATGTCAGCCAGGAGCTATAAAGATTAATCCGGGTACGTACATAGGTACATAGATTCCCTTAACATTAAAGAACTTTCACAATAACAATGTACATTTGCGGAATCTGAATGCAAGTTGACGTATTAGGTACCAATACATACGAACGTTCATATCATACGTACCTTTTCGTATTTGCGTATTCGCGTAGCGTCGAGAATTATAATACAGCAAAATTACGTACTGTAACAACTTGCTAAACATTGCGGTTCCGTTCTCGCATTTCTGTTAGTCTCTGTGCGTTTTCAGACTTTTGAATCTGACCGTACAAACAAAGAAATGAAATATATGAAATTTGATATTTGTTATTTACAGAAGCGGACGAGGCGACCGACGCGCCGCCATACAAGAACATGGTCAAGTTTTACTCTGACACCGGCGCTCTCATCTACACAGTGCCCATTCCGTACACGCAGGTAACATTATAATAGCGAAATCAGACAATCAATCAACTAAGTACGTACACATGTGACTAAGTCGGCGTACTTGTTAAGTATTGATTACCTATCGAGAGAGAATGAAAATCGCTTGCTTCGTCTTCACTTGGAAGTTACTGAATATTATCTATCTCTACATAAGTATATGTAGCTAGCCTAGGTAGGTATTAATGATTTTAATCACATGAGAAAATTACCCAACAAATATCGATCCTGCAAATGAAGGTATGATGACCACCTAGCGATGATTTTCTACAACTTTTGTTCAGTGCATTAGTGTTATAAATGACTGCACTTTTCGACTCCGTCGCGACCGATGATCACTTCACATTTACCCAAGGTTTATTGCAAACATTTTAAACTAGACGAGTAAAAGCCCGCTGAAAGCGTAACGACATTCAAATCTACATGTCAGCGTAGACACGAATAGTAAAGTAATTACTAAAATTGAGTTCAGGTGTACATTAGTGGTGCGCTAACTAAGTTTTCTCGAGACTGAATGCATCAGACATCTAAAGTAGTATTACTAAGTGTAGAGCAAGAAGCGTGTGTAGCATTTAGGTACCTCGTTAAGTCGCGTTTGACTAAGCGAGCAGTATGCCGTGAAAATAAAGCATTCAAATGCGCCTCGCATTTTGTTAACGTACCTACTTAGTTCTATTATCTGCGATCCATACAATTGATTTGATCAGTGAACTGACATGGGGTAGGTAGGTACAGTTTCATCTTTGTTTAATTATATATATGGAGTGTGCCGTTAGGTATGTTGTAGGTATTTAGGAATATGACTTAAGATATGTCGATAGTAGACATGTGCGCCGATGGTAAAATTGTCGTCGGCGGCGTCCGATGGTTTTTTGACCGGCGGCGGCTTCGTGATCGGCGTGAAATCGGCGTGGCATAGATTTTTTCAGTGTTCCAAAGTGATCTAATAGTTCGGTACACCATACAAATCGTATGGTGTACCGAACTATTAGAGCACTATGGATGTCACCATATATATGACGCTGACTGTACAGTTAATCATAAAGATTTTTCCAATAGAAGTTCATAATATGTCGACCGGATGGCCTAGTGGTTAGCGACCCTGACTATGAAGCTTGAGGTCCCGGGTTCGAATCCCGGTCGGGGCAGATGTTTGTATGATGAATACGAATGTTTGTTCTCGGGTCTTGGATGTTTAATATGTATGTAAGTATGTATTTATCTATATAAGTATGTTTATCCGTTGTCTAGTACCCATAGTACAGGCTTTGCCTAGTTTGGGACTAGGTCAATTGGTGTCAATTTGTCCCATGATATTTATTTATTTATTTACTAATTACAGTCACACAAAATTTCAAATACGATATCATCATCAGCCTATTTACGTCCCACTGCTGGGCACAGGCCTCCTCTCAGAACGAGACTCAGCAAATACGATATTAACACTAAAATTAAAATTCAGTTATAAATTACACCAATAAAATCATAAAATAAAATACAAAAAAAAGACTAACAACAAACGCCGTATGGCTAGGGCGATCTGCTGAACCAAATACGACCACGAGCGGGGGTTGCAGCCAACTGCTCAACTTGTGTGGACAGAAAGGATTTGGCGTCCACCTCCCAGGGGGTTGCCGTCGACCGCAAACACAGACACAGGGGCCCTGCCAAAGAACCGACGTCAGCCTATCAGGCCTCTTACCGTCACTACGGCTTGACCCCGAAGGCTTTCAAATGCACGGCACACTAACAGCCACCATTATTTTGTGGATAAAGCCATTGAACAAGTGGTGCCTCGAGAACCACCCAGATCACCTTTGACAACTGAGGCCTTGGTAGCGATCCTCTTCCACGATTATCCCATATAGGCAACTGTGCAGGGATAGGCAACAGTTACCACCCAAACATCCAATCTTAGCGCAATGGCTACGTGGTGATGGAGAGACTGGAGAGAGTTGATGCCAAGCATTGTGCCAAGCTGGTGGGATCGTAGAGCGTCGCACCTGGCACAACCCACTGATCAGTCGCATTGCAAACAAGTTTCCCAAATCGTGAGAACCCCCGATAAAGTCGGCAAAGAAACCCCGTTGCTACTAAAAGATCCGCCACACCATACGCCACCAACGCCAGCCAAAAACGCAACCAGACCGACATTGCGAACACGCCGCACTCCTAGACCGCCATACCGGGAGAACTCCTTCCGGAAAAAACGGTGCACCAAGCAAGTTCAATTCGGACTTTTCCAAGAGCTTTAGGTATCCCCGAAACCAAAGACCGAAAGCCCTTCAAAGGTTCCCTGCTCAGTGCTCCACAAGTTCACATTTCCCCGATTTAATCTCAGGCCGTATCTCTTTTAAAGCAGACACAAACTTTCCCTATTCGACCAAAACAAAGTACCTAATATCCGGCCCAACGCCTATTGTGCCATCATCCTGATGCTACACATTCAATGGTGAGTACGAATCTGTGAAGGTTTTGTGAAGTGGCAAAACACCAGAGGTCCCAATGCTGATCATACACCTGCGAAAATACCCTTTCTAGAGGGATATCGCGAAGGGAGTTTATCTAACAGGTACCTCTTTCAAGACGACATCCCTTTCAACACAGTTGAATGTATTTTTGATGTCAACCTTAACAACAACGACACCAGTAGTCCCGCCAGCCAAAGCGAAGGACCGCTTGTCATGTATAGCCGCCGCCGCACACGCACTAGTCACGTGATGCCTCGTGCCATACACTGCAGGTATCCACCCATCGTACCCCGCACTGCTCGACAGAACAATTTTGCCCTTTAGAAATAGAAAATACGGAAGCAGGGATAAAATTATAACTGTGATAATGAAATTTGGCGAATAATTAACAAGGAAGTTGGTACTACTTTAAAATTAATAAAATATTCGCCACGCCGATTTCACGCCGATCAAGTCCATCGGCGGCGGCGGCGTGGGAAAATCGTCGGCGGCGGCGGCGCGGCGGCGCGGCGCACATGTCTAATCGATAGTGCCGTAGAACAGAGGTTGATAGAAAGATGTCAAGCGCTAGCGACACATGTGTCGTAGGAGTTCATCTATTCGATGAGTGGGTGGCGCTGGGGTTGGGTGGTATCAGTGGTGGTATACATACAGTGGGTTGCGTGTGCAGGCGCGGGTGACGGCGCTGACGTGGGGCCACGCGGCGCGGCGGCTGTTCGTGGGCGTGGGCGGCGCGGTGTGCACGGCGCGCGTGTGGCGCGTGGTGGCGCCGCTGCAGCTACTGGCGCGCGTGCGGGCGGCGCAGGCGCTGCGCGACCCGCGCGCCGCCGCCTGCCTGCCGCTGCCGCCCAGCCTGCAGCCCGCGTTCGCCAACCTCTTCACGCACACCATCCGGGTAAGGGCCTCCACAGATGGGCTGGTTGCAACGTCTGTCTGCATACAAAGTGACGATACACGGACAATCCGAGATGTTCTTTGCAGGAATCATGCAGTCGAACTTCTTCGTGCTGCCGACCCCAGATACCTTGAAGCGATGCACTCTAACTTATAGACGGTTCCCCGCTCCACTTTCACTTTACCAAAGCTGTCGTGTCGCAATCTACTCCAAAAGCACGGCTGCTCTTATGCACACTTGTCTTCACTACTTCAAGCAGTTCGTGTATATAGGCTCAAACTGCCGCTACTGCTGTTTGACAACACAATTCGCTGCCATCGTAGCGATATAGCTGCACTAGCGTATCCAATTAGAACAACGTCCAGCCCCATCGCCGCGACAGGCAGCTAACTTTGTGCGTGTAAGCAGTGCAACGTGCCCGAGCCGCACGAGCTGCGGCGCTTCGTGTCGCTGCCGCCGGGCGGCGCGGGCGGCGCGGGCGGCGCGGGCGGCGCGCGCCTGCACTGCACCATGCTGCGCCACGACGACGAGGAGGCCGGCTACACGCTGTACCTGGAGCACCTGGGCGGGCTCGTGCCGCTGCTGAAGGGCCGCCGCACCAGCAAGATACGCCCGGAGTTCGTCATCTTCGACCCGCAAGGGGAAGGTATGCTGTGCTGTGGCGGCAACAACAAAGCCTAGTGAACAAAATCTAGCCGCCTTTTTATATGCACACAAACTGAAACTTGGGTACTTATAGTTTCGATCTCCGGACATAAATTACCGTGTAACCAGCTAGACTCCAGCTGATAATTCTTTCTATAATGTTTCGTCTTTGATTGCTGGGTTCTATACCCATAGATGAATTCACTAGAGCTGACACGATTTTCCATGTCCTACTTATTTGTATACACTTCACTCACAGAAAAAAACACAAACAAAAAGACAAAAATGTCTAAGTGAAGTGTCCTAGCTCAGTGAATTTTTGAAATGATTTGTAATTGTAGTAATTTGTGTTGCAGAGGGTGTAAACCGCAGCGCGTCCCTGCGGGAGAGCAGCAGCAGCAGCAGCGGCGCCGGCAGCTCGTCGGGCAGCGGCGGCAGCGCGGGCGCCGGCGGGGCCGCGGGCGCGCGCGGGGGCCGCGCCTCCCCGCTGCGGCACTCCGACTCGTCCGACACCGGCGAGGAAGGTACGGGCTGCTGCTGTCATGGTCGCCATGTACGTCTAGCCGTCTAGGTCATATGTGAAAGTATGCCATTTTGCACGAGCCTCGAGGTGTCTAGGCCCGAGCCGTCAGGCGAGGGTCGAGACTCGAGGCTAGTGAAACTGACATTTCCGCACGCGTACCAAACGACGTTTTTTAATACATTTGCGAAATAACTTAACCAACTTAGAAAAGTTGAAAAACCCGACATTGTCATTTTAAAGTTCAATGTTTTAAAAACCGGTGAACCGATTTTAATGAAACTTAGCTAAGAACCATCTCGATTAAACTAGCTTTCGGTTAAAAAAACTGCATCGAAATCGGTAGATGCGTTTGGGAGCTATGATGCCACAGACAGATACACAGACACACAGGTCAAACTTGTAACACCCCTCTTTTTCGTCGGAGGTTAACAATGACAAAGAAACCAAAGGCAGTGAGCCGGCGCGAGCTTCCCTGAATGTATGTATAGGTAGGTATATTAAGTTCAGACTTTTCATCTTAGCTCTCTGGGTTGGCAGCGCATCTGCAAACCCTCCGGGGTTGTGGGTGTCTATGGGCAGTAGTGATCACTTACCATCAGGTGACCCACTTGCTCGTTTGCCTTCCTTGTCGTATAAAAAAATTACTTACTCGTATATACGATTTGTATGGTGTACCGAACTATTTGATCACTTTGGATGTCACCATATATATGACGCTGACTGTACTTGTTTGCCTAATACTAATACTGATACTGAATTTAAATAATAGTGTCAATTTCAAGCTCATTGAAACCAAATTCAAATATATGTAAGTCTTAGAATACCTAATTAATAAACCAAATAAAATAACAAGTTTATTCTATAAGTATAAGGTTCTATAGTGTACGTGGTGGCTGTTTGGCCTAATGGCCTTGGTCTTGACGAATATTTTACTTAAGTAATACAATATTTATGGTGTTCTGTGCTATAGCATAAAACCATAAAAACCCATTTTATGCTTATTCTGGTCACTCACTCAATCTAGGATACAGAAAACACTCTTATGACTTAAGAGATATGTGTATCTAACTTGTGAATAAATGTGTCAGGCTGTGGCGGGTCCCCGCGGCTGCAGCGGCGGCGGCGCGCGCGCGGCCGGCGCAAGCACCGCGCCGAGCGCGACGACGCTCCCGACGAGCTCGCGTACATCGACTCGCTGCCCGAGGTAACAGTGACACAGCGCATGGGCAGGGGCGTACAGTGGACCACAAACATAAGTTGCATCGGCAGTCTTCGACCGCGCAGACGGATGTTGACAACGCCGAACTAAATTAGAATGAGTTCGAAAATTAATAAAGGCTGGATCGGCCTTGTTACAACGACACCCCATCTACGACAAGCTAAGTACCTATAAGGTGCATAGAAGGAAGGGGGAGATCCCCCTCCCCGCCTTAGCATTGATCGAGGTTGACGTTTAGGTACAACGCTGCCCTTACCTCGAGGGGTCCGTAATAAACTAACACTCGCTAACTAGCCCTTGGACGCCTCCGTCCATCTTAAACTGTAGATACACCATATCATTTCAATCTTTCGTCTCTCTATAATAATATTCAAAGTACTATAGATGTCAAATATCATCACTTAGGTATGTATCACACTTACTAATCCATTTACACGCAGCAGTTGCCTTTAACCTGAATATTATTTCTAATAGACTCACTATTATAATGCTTAACTGATCGGTTAAGCTGTTGTTGCATTGAGAAAATAATTCGCACATCAGTCCGGTAATATGCTATAAGCGGCTACCCTCTCTGAACTAAAAATAATTATTGTAAAATAACTTTTCATTATCACACTCAATGATCGATCGTACTAATTTAATAGGTTTTAAATTTATAATCTATTTATATTAGCCAACGAAGAAAATGCATACCTAGTCAAGTTATTTAGATAATTAATTTTAAACAAGTCGTGACTTTGAACCTCAGCTCGGGCACAATCTATGAATCTGGTTAGGTTGTTGTTTTGGGCACCATTGTGATCTGAGCCGTAAACTTGTAGGTAGGTACGAGTATAAGTAAAGTGATGATAGATATAAAATGGCTTTTATAATTCATCTTATCTCTTTAGCGAATTATCTATTTTTTATTGTAAGTTGTTTTAGATACAGAGGTTAATGCTAATTAAATAGGTTTCTGAAAATATACGAATTCCAACTAGGAAAATTAAAAGCAAATGCAGTAAGTAATTCAAATTATTCAAGATGATGTTGCACATTCTTCATTCATGAAAATTATAAAATATGAAATTGTAATCAAAATAGACAGTCACAAATATTTTAGTAAATAAGTTAAGTAGATTAAACAGTAAAGAATTCATAAATATAATAAATATGGATATTTGTTGAATAAAAAATGTACCTACATCTTTTTGTCTTCAGTCTAAAGTTACATAATGACAAAAGTTAACTTTTATTGTATTGCGTATTTTATCTGAGCAATTCAGGATAAAATAGACCTATAACATCATCTCGTAGACGTCGATAAGGCCGTTCAGGAAAGCCAAGACCGTGGGCGCGGGGCTCAGCAGCGTGGCGAGGAACCGGCGCGGGTCGGCGCCGCGCATGGCGCGTCGCAGCTTGTACACCAGCGGGCCGGCGTACGCGGCGCCTAGCGCGGTCCGCGGCAGCGGCGCGCCGCACAGCGCGTTCAGCGCGCTCAGCTGGCTCAGGCAGTGCTGAAACTGCACTAGTGGGTAGACCAATTCCTCCTCATATATATCACTGACTTCTGTTTCAGAAGTCGTGTCGTAGTCTTCCATTATAGCCGCCGTAATGTTACAGTCTACTTCGGTTACGTCATCCTTGTCTGTTGTAGGGCTTTCGATCGGTTTACGGTGGAAAGGACTCTTTGGAAGATTGTTTTTGTCCATTTTGTCAAACACTTGGCTCAGCATGACGTAGGAGAGCAGCACGGCGGCGGCGTCGGCTCGGGTTTCGGCTCGGGCGTCTGCTTGCGCGTCGGCGCGCCGGCGCGAGTAGTACAGCAGCGCGGCCAGCAGCAGCCGCGCGCCCCGCGGCGCAAAGCTCAGCTCGTGCACCTCGCTGCGCTGTAGCGACTCCTTCAGAAAATGCTCGAACAAGCGAAGATGGCGCACATCGCTCCAACCGTTTTCAAACACGCAAACATTTGCTTCATAAGGTGGCTTCCGGGTGGAATAAGTGGCTCCAATGGTCATAGATTGACGGCCCGATTTCGTATCACACACAAATACGAAGCCATCATATTGATAATCAGTCAGTAAATCGAATGCATACTTTACTATGCTCAGTGATAGGAACATTGCATCGTCTTGGCAGCGCTCGGATCGTATAGCTTGGGAGCCGAAGAAGTGCTTGTGGCGGTACAGGTTGACGTAGTCGATGGCGACGTGCCTCGCGGCCACGCCGGCCGCGAACCAGCCGCCGGGCGCGGCGGCGAGCGGCGCGCCGCGCAGCGTCAGCCACGCCGTGGCCACGCCGCCCGACTCCTTTCGCTGCATCAGCAGCAGCCTTTGAGACTTCAGCGCATAAAAATTATTATATTCATCCTCGGTTATAAATTGGGAAATTGTTTTCAAACTCTGCTGGTGGCTCTGCTGTGACAGCCACTGCAGTAAAACACTGATGCGTTTGTAAACGTTGTTGGTAGGTATCTTTATTTGCTTAAATAATCTATTGAAGTGACCATCGGGAAAGGAATCAGAGTCCATCAATACTATGAAAATAGCAATTTTTTCTTCGGTTAAATTGTATTTCTTTAAAAATGTTTCCAAATGGAAATAACGACACTCAATCGCATTTTCGTGTTCATTGAATTTCATTTCATTACACGGGATGTACTGACACTGTGAGAAACAGAATTCTATGTCGTAGTTTATTATGGGGCACTCGAGTTTTTTGCTCAGCGCGATGACGTCCCGTTTGCTCTCATACTCGCATACGACATAGTCAAACCCCATCTCATCCAATACTTCCTTATATATGTCCCTCATAAAGATCGGGCAGGCGAAGGTCTTAGCATTTGGTTCTTTTTTTTTCTGTAACGTTTTTTCTATGTTTTCGTGGCCGCCTTTGAAGAGGAAGTAGCATTTGACATTGGCTTTTTTGAACATGGAGAGATGGTTCCTAATGTATTCGGCGTACCGATGGCTGTCGCAGCCGAACAAGTGCGTGAGCTTGCTGTCAGCGTAGGTGCGGTAGAAGAAGTTGGTGCCCTCCACCACCGCGGCCGCGTCGCGCAGCAGCAGCGGCGCCAGCTCGTGCTCGCCCACGAACGAACTAAACGTTCTTATTCTCATCTTGAAGATCTGTAAAAGTTGTATTTTTGGTAAATACATAATTATTACAAATATATTGTAGTTCAACGGAATCCTCAATACGTAAATCAGACTTGCACCTGGCGGTTTAAAATGCGCAACTGACGTGTTTTTGGAGAGGTGCCTAAAGGTTTCGGCGTGAACCCCCCGAAGCTTGACTTCTACTTTCTATTTCTCCAGTTAAATACATTTTATTTATGTGCTGCAGTACTTAAAATACTTAATTAAAGGAATAAAAATCCTGCCACTGCAAGGATAAATCGTCGCTAGATATTAATACCGCAGAAGTTAAAAATAAAAATAAACAAATAAGGTAGATAGGTACGTTCCAATAAAGCTATTCGTCTTTCCTGAAAACGAACTTATTCGGTATTGTTAGCTGACTCGCGTCGACCCGGGCTAGACACTAACTCGGGCTTACTTAACTTATTCGGTATTGTTAGCTGACTCGCGTCGACCCGGGCTAGACACTAACTCGGGCTTACTTAACTTATTCGGTATTGTTAGCTGACTCGCGTCGACCCGGGCTAGACACTAACTCGGGCTTACTTAACTTATTAGGTATTGTTAGCTGACTCGCGTCGACCCGGGCTAGACACTAACTCGGGCTTACTTAACTTATTCGGTATTGTTAGCTGACTAGCGTCGACCCGGGCTAGACACTAACTCGGGCTTACTTAACTTATTAGGTATTGTTAGCTGACTCGCGTCGACCCGGGCTAGACACTAACTCGGGCTTACTTAACTTATTAGGTATTGTTAGCTGACTCGCGTCGACCCGGGCTAGACACTAACTCGGGCTTACTTAACTTATTCGGTATTGTTAGCTGACTAGCGTCGACCCGGGCTAGACACTAACTCGGGCTTACTTAACTTATTAGGTATTGTTAGCTGACTCGCGTCGACCCGGGCTAGACACTAACTCGGGCTTACTTAACTTATTCGGTATTGTTAGCTGACTCGCGTCGACCCGGGCTAGACACTAACTCGGGCTTACTTAACTTATTCGGTATTGTTAGCTGACTCGCGTCGACCCGGGCTAGACACTAACTCGGGCTTACTTAACTTATTTGTATTGTCTGGCGTACCTAATAATGTTAATACAGTCGGTGTCTGACCCAGGCCGACGCAAATCGGCATGCGATGAATGTAATGTAGGTAGGTATGTAAGTAAGTACTCGTAAAATCGCCTTTTCTGCATAAACCGTTATACGTATTTATATTTTGCATTAAAAAGTGTAAACATGCTCTTAACCGAAATATACGCATGATTCTGGTTCCGTAGTCAACAAAGAACCCTTATAGATAGGTACCATGTCCATCTTGTCTGTTTGTCAGTCTGTCAGTTTGTCCGCGGCATAGCTAGACTATTGGTACTAGAAATCTGTAATTTGGATGCATAATACATTAACAAGCCGACAAAGGTGTCGAATTAAATCATAAAAATATATATTTCTAGGGTTAGAAGTCTTTCAAAACTGTTGAGGGTGTGCCAATACTATTTTCGATTTAGGGATCCGTTTGAGAAATGTTTAGCTTTAAATCGTTGGAGTCACATGATGCTTTTGTCCCCCCCCCCCCCCCCCACACCAAGCAGAACTGTTGCAGGTACTTACCTAAGTGAAAATGTGAAAAAAATCAGGGAAGAAGTAGAACTAGGTAGTGAATTTAAAAGGAAAACCATGAGACTAAGTAGGCGAACGAGTAAATAATTGACCATTTGACAAACTTATAAAATTAAAAATTAGGTATAATTAAGGACATTTTCGTAAAGGCTACGAAACCCTAACCTGAGCGTGTCCGACACGCTCGTAAACGGTTTTTTTTATTTATTTTAACAATTTAAATTTAACAAATTCAAGCATTAAACTTACATGTACCTAGGTAATAAATTATGCTGTGAGTATTGAACACTTAGGTGAAATTGTATACAAGTACAAGTATACAATTAAGTGAACAATCAATTTCCATTATTCCCAAGTTCTGCCTGTGTGCAATAGCTATGCAATAGAGGAGTTTCTCCTCAAGGTGCTTAAGTATGGCTGTTTTTATTTTAATTTAAATTTTGGTTAGGTGAAAATTTTATTTTCACGATAGTTAGAAAAGCACTTTTAAACAAAAACCACATCCAAAATGATTTGTAATTGCAGAAGTAAAATAATAACTATAATGACAATATATATATATAAATTTTACCTTTTTCCGGCTGAACCTTTAGCAACGGTCAACGGTCGTGCCACAGAATGACTGTCAAAAAAAGCAGTTGCATTTCCGTAATGTCATCCTAATATCCACCTTCACCTTGGGTACAAATACCATTACTAAAAATGTCACTGGAATGTGAATCTACCTAATTGTTTCGTTAATAATGATCAACTTTCGTCGTTTAAAAAAAAGTACGGAAAGTTCATATTCCCTTCAACCTAATATGGACATTCTACTGCATATTGGTTTAGTTTAAACGAACTTTTTTGTTTTACATTTAGTTTAATTAGTTTTAGCTTCGATTTTATGACATGTAATTGTATTATGAATAAAGAATTATTTACTTAAAAAAAAAAGTTTAAACGAAAGTCTCATAATAATGTCACATATTGAACTACCCGCACATTTTAACATAAGTTATTAAAGGCCAGACACACAGAACGTTATACACAGTTTAAAACTCTTAAGTAATCAATCAATTAATACCTAATTAATGGTTCATTCCTGACGGTTTTCTAAAATTTTTAAATGTAAAACTGCTAACTGGATGTAAGAATAAAGGTGATCATAGTCTATTCTACCCCCTCAACACTACCCGTATTGCGTATTGTAACATCTACTTACCTACTGTTAGTAGTAGTAGTTTGTATTTGTACTTGCCTTCGTACCGTATAGTTTTTATACTTATCTGTGAAAATAAAAGAGACTATAATGTAGTAACTTTTGTGTGTAGGTATTATAACGAAATCGTTGGAATAGCTATTGTAAACATAGACATACATTAAGTGTATGTAGGTGCATTAAACTTACATTTTATCGATTATCAATCAATGGCCAGTCTCACTTATGTTGAACAAGCAGCAAAATAACACTAGTCCATTGTGCTGTCCCAGGACGTCCGTCTGGTGGAGGTGACCTCCAACATCTGGGGCACGAAGTTCAAGATGCACGGCCTCGTGAAGGACGTGCCGGCCAACCTCGGCCAGGTCACGTACAAGACCTCGCTGCTGCACCTGCAGCCGCGCCAGATGACGCTCGCCATCGCCGAGCTGCGCGCCGACGCGCCGCCCGCGCCCGACCCCGCCTTCAACCCCAACGTGTTCAGCGAGGACGAGGAGGACCCCTTCCCCGTGCGCCGCGCGCAGGACAAGGCCAACTGCAACCTGCCGCCGCAGGCCGACGCGCCCCACGCTACCCACGCGGCCCACGTGACCAACGCCCCCCACGTGACCCACGCGACCCACGTGACCAACGCCCCCCACGCGACCCACGCGCCCCGCAACAACAACCCCGCCGCGCTCGCCCGCGCCGAGTCCTACGACGAGTTCCCCTACATCGACACGGGCGAGCCCC
>OY829511.1:11793143-11861362 GCA_963691665.1 Clepsis dumicolana | reverse complement strand
AGATAGCCCACCATGGATAGGCGCGTGTGCGCGCAGGGCAGCAGCGGGCGCTGGAACTTGCGCTGCGAGCCGACGGCGCCCGCCAGCGGCGGCGCCGAGTACGCCGCACACACGAAGTTGATCGTCTCCACCCACGAACACAGCTCCTTAGAGTCGCTGGACACAAAACCAAGGCTTTCAGTTTTTTTATAGAGATAGGAAGATCAAAGAAGGAAGAGCAAAGGGGATGCCCGTTGGTACTCATAATTCCCGAGCAATTTCAGATGAAATGCCTCTTGGGCCCGTAATTTCCCCTGCTGTCTTACCCACTACACTGGAACACCACAGCGCGAGCACTGTTGCTTAGCTGCAGGATGAGAGAGCGAAATGACCTGAAGGACCTTGCACAAGGTCCTGCCATCCACAGACTTAACTTACTTTCAAAGTTTCACTTTGTTTGAAGCCCTAGACAAGGTCTCCTACTAGCCTAAACACTACACTATGCGTTTTTATCATTCTCTTCCGCGCGCGCTTACAACTTACGCAGACTATGCATTTTTCAGTCATATGTATCGATTTAAACGCGTGCATCCTGGATATATTATGACATGAATAGGGCCAGCGGGATAACTCGGTCACATTAAGCGAGTGTCATTCGTGGAACTTGATGTCAAAACTGGTTAGTTTTGTCTAATTACCTAGTTTGAAAGAGGTACTCGGCCTGATCCGCCGTCTGCAGTCTGAACACGTGCTGCTTCTTGGTGTAGTCCGTCGCTTTGGTTGCCAGGGCGTGATGTATTCTGGAATGATAATTGTTGCAACATTAAAAACTGGATAATTATTTATCAAATATCTTTCGTCAAGATGCTGAGAGTTTATTGCTATTGTTTAGGCGGACGCAACTGGTAGTGTAGCTACCCTAAGGCCACCTAGTCATCGAATAGGTGAACTGTTACGATGAACGAATAGCTAGCACTGGTGACGACATTTCGTCCTATGTGGTTCTATCAAAGTTTCTTATAGTCGTCCCACGATAACTCTGCAACGAACTGACAACAGTAGAAATCTAAAGTTTGTTTATGGCAACACTGATTTATACTCAAACAACACGTTTTGAACTTTTGATTAGATTAAACATTAGACAGGTCATCGTTCATTCACCATCCACCATTAAAATACCTCTCATATTTCGTTTTATAGATTTTTATTACCGTACAACGGCAAAACCTACTAAACACTGGCAAAATTGTCCTCCAATGGACTGAGCCATATTAAAAAAAACAGCAACTTTTGATTGCTACTATCATTTTTGTTTTTAATTAAAGAAATGTCTGAGTGACATGAAAAAAGTATTATTACCACAGCATGATTTTTCTGGGTTGCCAATTAATATCTTATGCAAAGTTATCGTGGGACGATTATAAATCTCTCTATTGCAACTCTTCCCCACAATAGGAAGAAACAGGAGCATATTAATAATTATTAAATCAGACAAGATAATAATAAGTGGTCGCGGGTGAGCAAAGTAATTGTTTTTTAGTTCATAGATAATAAACAGTCTAAATCGGTAGATCTAAAAACTGGAAAATCAGTAGAAATAGTTAAAATAGTCAGTTTCTGTAATGGTTTTATTTAGTTTACTAGGAATTACAAAATGGCCATACTATTAGAGGTTGGGATTTATCAGGCGGGGAAATAATTTTTCGGCCCTGCATTATTTGGCTATAATATTATAATTTTAAGTGCGTGGTTTTCTTTACAAATAACGAGTATATTATTTACTTACGTATGGAGTGTGATTCCATGTGCTTTGTTTTCTTTTTTGTGTTATTTGTACAGTTCATAAATGTGCACGACGTCATTTTGAGCGGTTGAACTGGGCGAATCAACGAGATGTCACCTGCGTGGCGGCTGTTGGCGACTAAGTCACCGAGTAACCTAATCACCTATATTGCTTTTTCGCGCGCGGTGAAGGGGTGGCGAATCTATCACTATTTGGTACATCAATGCCTAGCTATGATAAATCTGTAACTTAGTTTAAGTAAAGTACCTACTAACCATTATTCTTTTGTTCTGTAATTGTTAAATAAATGATTGTTTCTTTTAAACTACTGGCAGGGTCAGCCAGGGAGTCTGCGCCTGGCAACCCGTCGTGACACCTCACCTGATAGCGTTGTGCAGGTTGTCGGACATCTGTCCGCGGCGGAACCCGTGCTCGTCCTTGTGCAGGAACAGCACCAGGTCGCGCAGCGTGCAGTAGAACATCTTCCAGCCGCGCCGCCCGAACGGCGCTGCAACAACACGAGCTGTGAGGTGCGAACCGGTACGGCGCAGTGCACTAGGGCCTGGCCTGAATTTTGTCATTGAATGGAGAGTCGGGAGTTTCTGGTTATATTAAGGCTCGTCCTTTGTATTTTTTTGTGCAAATGAGTAGTTTTGGAAACATATTACACACCATAACGTTACAATTTTCGTATCAGAAAAAATCTATCATAATTTGGTTTTGCTGGAAATAATTTTAACATGAAGAGAGTAGCGAAATTATTATTTTTTTAATCAAAAGCTAAAGTACAATCTGGATTATTTTTAGCTGTTTCATCAAAATCGGTTCGGCCGTTTTAGAGCCATTGAACTTTTAAATGAAAATGTGGGGGGGTTATTAAAATTTTCTAAGTTGGTTAGGTTAGGTTAGGTTAGCTCACACTCACAGCGCGACTTCTATTTCGCGCGAGAACAATTGCCCGTCCTTTTCTGTCACTCAGAATGCAACGGGACGGGTAATATAATCCCGCGCGACCAACAAAGTCTGCATTGCAAAGGCGGGTACAGTAATCGGTGCTCACTCTTCTTGCCGTTGGGGTCGACGCAGCACTTCCTCATGACGTAGCCCTTCTTGTACTCGACGGCGCGCGCCTGGTCCGGCACGTCTAGGAACGGGTTGGCGCCCGCGCGCAGCGGCTCGCCGCCGCCGCCGCCGCCGCCGCCCGCCGCCGGCGCCTCCGTGTCGCTGCCAACGCAACGGCTACGCTTAAGGACCCTCACGAATATCACGACATTCAAGGGCATTTGACCCGCGAGTCTCAAACGAGATCACGGATCGGCATGTGGTAAATGTCAAGAAAATGGATCGTTTACTTTGTTAAAATCGTCGGATCGATAGAATTATAACAAAAAGTAAAACCGACTTCAAATACTAAAGACCGACTGATGGCTTTAAAGCCACATAGTGGCAAATTTAAATAAAAGGCGGACAGCACTTGTTCATAATTTTGGTAATAAGTATTTGTGGTATTAATCTAATAGTGCTTCCCAAGAGCAAATTTTAATATACGAATTACTGTAAAAAAATACCAAATCGCGATAGGTGTGCTTATAATATTTGAGAGTTCCTTCGATTTCTCCAGGATCCCCAGGAAAATTATACTTTGAATCGTACGTTGACTTTTGACCGAACAGACGTCGCCATGGCAACGAGCAACACTTAAAAATTGATTGCCCCATTAGCAGCAGGAGCACTCACAGCGCCCACTGCAGCGGCTGCGTGCGGATGGCGTGGTAGAGCTGCTTGAGCGTGTCGCGCGGGAAGTTGGCCCCGTCGTTGAGCTCGGCCAGGTTGTCCACGAACTCCGCGCACGCCATGCGCCGGAACGCGCCGCCGCCCGCCAGCCCGTGCAGGTCCGTGTTCAGCAGCATGATGGCGCACGTCAGCGTGTGCACCGCGTCTGCAGCACCAACACACAACTCTAATTCAATTCTAATTCTAAATTTTATTCAGCAAAGAGGCAGTTGAATGCTCTTTTACACGTCATTTTGGGTTCACCAGCGCTTTCGGAAAGACCATGATTGCCAAGAAGAATGCGCCGCAAGAAACTTGGCACAAAGTCATTTTTTCTAAAAACAAGTTCAAGGTCTTACAATACGTGACCACAGATAAATTACATAAAGAAGTCTCACTCTGTTCTTAAAAAATAAAAAAATCCGTATTTTAAAAACAAGTGTAAAAAATAATTATTAGAACAGCAAAACCAATAACCATTATGTTTAGAGTGAATGTTTGGAACCGACCGTTAGTGAATTTCGGTGGTAACCTAACCAACAGCCGTATATTTGAAATTGAGCCGTATTTACAGCTTGAGAAGGTTCATAATAAAGAATCACCTGCGGGTAATACTAATGATAATTAAGGAGTACAAAATATAAAGTAAAATGGTAATAGCCAGAGCTCGGACAGGTCATAGCAAAAACAGATATGGAAATAGAACAATACTCAATAGAGTCGATACTTAAGATTATAATTACCTAAAGAGGATATTATCGTAATTTAACATTAAACCATAATTAGCTGCATATCCGTCATGGTTTTGTCAAAGTGGCATTCTTGAAACAGTTTTGTGGTGACAATTTAAATTAGTAAAATTATTTACTTATGGTTATTTCCAAATATTTTAAATATGGTGAAAATAAAAACGATTAATAAGTGGATTGAGAACTACCCCGAACTCTATTATAATGAAATTTAAAAATATAATTAAATAATATTGTACCTACATAATGCGACTCTATTAATCTTGTTCTATTACCGTGTTGCAATTATTTTGCTATGACCTGTCCGAGCTCTGGTAATAGCATTTTTTTTTTACCGAAAATTGCGTCATTGGACTAGGACAGGTACAGCCGACTATGGCTTGTCAATGGGTATATAATTAGTTGAAAGAGCCAGGATCGCTCTTGAGATACTGCCTAGAAATTATCTACACCCGTTTCTTCTCCTGCGGTGCGCTACTGACCGCTATCCGTGTAAGAAACTCTTACACGTCATATCGTAGACGGGCCGCATTGCACCTGCTTTGTAACTGCCGACTACCCATACATTTTCCATTGCAGTTTCATTGCAATCAGCAAAACTGCACGCTTGCAATTTAAATATATGGGCAGTCTGCAGTTACAATGCAATCGGAATGCAACCCATCAGTAAGGTGCAGTAAGGTTGTACGCACCTTGCGAGTTGAACGACCCCGGGTTGCACTCGAGATAGCGCCGCGAGAAGTGCACCAGCACGCGCTCGCGCTCCTGCGTCTCGCCGCTGAGCGCGAACCGCGCCAGGAACTCCCGCAGCGCCGCGTCCAGCGTTGCGCCCGCGAACTCGAAGTGCTTCACGTACTCTTCGGCCACGGCGCGGGAAAACTCGTTACTGAAATAAAGAGACTTACTCACAATACTAGCACCGGGTATAAGCCAGGATATTATGTATGAGACAAGAAAGCACAGCTACTATTATAGGTGACGAGATAAATAAGGACTGGCCCTTGAAAAATCCAAATGCGATTCCCAAACATTGGGTGTGCTATGGCCTGGTAATTATCATACCCTTTGTTCGTGGCTCTCACTCGAGAGATCGTTTAGTATAGACACTTGCAATGCGACACCGCAAGGATTGGTGCATTTCCTAGTATTGTTTAAAACAAGGAGCAAGCATAAAATAACGGCTAGCAATGCTGCTAGCCGGTATTTTATTTTCGTGGTTCGGTGACGGGTCGCGACCCATCAAATGGGAACCGCTGTTTTAAAGGTCCGCTCAGTCAATATAGTGAACAGTGAATACTAACTTTTTGCTCAAATGCCTGGAGACGTCGGACTTCTTGAACCCGTCGAGGTGGTAGAGCCGCTTGGCGAGGCGCTCGGCCGACGGCAGGTCCACGGCCTTGGGGCTGTAGTGGAACGAGTGCAGCGAGTCGCCGTCCGAGCCCTCGTCCGACCCGCCCTCCGACCCGCTGCACAGCTCCTGCGGCGACACAAGGACGATATGCTCCAACTATTTATGTACATATAGCCTGTTCTCTAAATAGAGGATACGAAAGACTTATGGAAACAAACTGGTGCTTTCTGTCAATTTCTGTGTATCGAGATTTTGGTTATTTCGATTGTATCACTTTATACATATAAAACTAGAAATTCGAATAGCAGAGACAATAACCTAACCTGAACAACTTTAAAAAGTTGAAAACCCCCGACATTGTCATTTCAAAGTTTAATATTTCAAAAACGGGTGAGCCGATTTTAATGAAACTTAGCTAAGAACCATCTCGATTAAACTAGCTTTCGTTTGTGACCTATGATGCCACAGACAGATACACATGTCAAAGTTATAAACACCCATCTTGTTGGGTCGGGGGTTAAAAAAAGAAATAGGATTGACAACTCACCTGATACCCGTGACTCTCCGGCAAACTGTGGCCGTTCTGCGCGTAACTGTTATTATTAGTGACGGGCTCCGCGTCCTTGTTCTGTTTGTCGGCGCCCGCCACTTGTATGACTATCCGGTAGTCGTCGCCGTGGAGCGTGAGGTCGCTGCCGCACGCGGCGCGGGCGCGCTTGTGGCACGGCTCGGACACCAGGATGGTGGAGTCGGAGTCGGACGGGTCGGACAGCTCCATGCGCGGGCCCTCGCGCGCCGCCTCGCACATGTCCTGCTCCTGGTAGTCGGGGCTGGATATGTTCGACACCGCTTCCGACAGGCTCATGTCGCCTGGAATGACGATACCGTTGCCACTTTTATTGTCATTTTGTATTTTGACAGTTTTCTACTACCAAATGTAGTTAAACAAAAATGACTGCTGTTACGTCTTTAATACACCGACGCTGCGAATCGCGGTAGAAATGCTAATCCTCGCTTTTTTACATATATTTTCCACGAGTTTCGCAGTGTACTAAAGGCGTTACATTCGATTTCGATTCAATTCGCAAACCTTGTCAAATAGTGATACTAGAACAGCACATTCTTTCGCACCTCAGTATTATGGCATAATATTTCTGTTTCTAAGCAATGATCTCACGGGGAAAAGCAGCAAGCGCCTTAAAACACTGACTTTTAAGAGGATACGTAGTTTTATAGTTAACGCCTAACAAAATATCTGAGAGGGCCCTAAACGGATGTAGTTCTTAGGTGTGCCGTGTGAAGTAGGCGAGTGCGTCGTGTACCGTTGAGCGCGCGGCGGGCGAGCGGCGGCGCGCGCGGCGGCGAGGCGCGCGACGACATCACCGAGGACGACACGGACGTGGGCGACGCCGGCGACGACGACCTGCCGCCGTCAACACATTACTAACTATTATTATAACCGGCCAGCCTCGCTACCGGCTAATGTTGTTTTATTACTTTTTACATGAATATTGTAAAAACCTACCCTAAGCCTTTAAAATAAATATACAGAAAAAAATATAATAATAAAGTTTTATTGACAATACAGAACAAGATCAAATGGAAGTCCCTGACTTCTGTGTGGTGGTACATTAAACGCGGAGCTCCCGCTGCGGCGCACGCTACCCACGCTCGATACAATAACGTAACGGACATGGGTCAGGCCGTATGAAGCGTGCGTAGCGTGCGCCGCAATAGTGCTGTGCCCTAAAACATTTGCATCTGTTTTTGGTTATAGGGAAATACGAGGTGCAGTCCAAAAGGTAAAAATAAAACAGAGTTTTGTAGTGTATTTCTTTTCTTTGTTAGGCCGAAAACTTTTGAACCGCACCTCGTAGCACTAATGTTATGTTATGTAACGAACAGTAGGTGCATTTATTATCTAAGACGTCAACTCTATAGCATTATTCGCATTTTTGGTCACTTCTAGTGTTTAGCAGTAGCACAATAGTTACCTGCTACATGAACTACAGTACAGTAGCATTGTAAAAGTAGATGTTTCCCAATAATAAGGTCCACCACATTGAACCATTGTTATAAGTGTCGCAGCTCACCGTTGCGACATGCCGTCGGAGATGGAGGTGGAGTTGGAGGTGCCGCCGGAGCCGTTGCAGTGCGCGCGCTCCGACGCGCTCGACACCGGCGCGTTGTACGTCCACACGATCCTACACACACCGCATTCAAACGTTACGTCAATTACCACCTTATACATTTTAATTAACCCTATATTTGACAGTGTACGTCATGATGAGATGAACATAGGCAGTACGTAGCACAAACGTCGTCTATGATTTTTTCTGCTGTGAAAATAATTTCATAAATCAAAGTAATTAAATTCCAAATATCATTAGCAATAGAAGCTTACTTAAAACATTTTTGTTTTAAACAATCATCAATATCTATAGCAGTCTTTTTATATTTTTATTTTGTTACACAGTGAATATAAAATCAGGAGATTAGAATTCAGGATTTTTCTTTTCAGTTCTGCCAAATAAAGGGTTAAACCGTAATAAGCTATCGGCATTCAGAAAGCGGCGATTTAAAGTATCAACGTGCAGTGTGTACCTCTTTTTAAAGGTTTTGGTTACCGGCACCGCCTTTATGTAGCTTACGCTGACTAAGATTTTATAATTGTTGAAACAAGAGGAGAGATAGTGCATCGCTAAGCAAATTAGTGAGACAGTGCATCGGGCGGGAAGTGAATGGTTGTCTCAACAGGTAACAACGCGTATTTGCAACTGCAAAGAATTGTAAAAGGGCTAGTTTAGGAAAGACTTCATTAGAGAGATCTCTCTCCACTCGGATGTTATGCCTGGGGACAGAAGTCCGACGAAAGAGAATTGGAAATTGTGTTCACGCATCGGACTTGTCGTAGTTGTCGTTAGCGCGATGAAGAATTGATGACGTCATATACGCGTGTGGTGTACTAGAGTCGCTACACTAGTGATCATACTAATCATACTCCAGGACACCAGTGTAATATAATACTAGCAATATTTAAAATTGCTGCATGTAATGAAATTTTTGTTTACAACGTTTTAATCAGAGACAACCCGGTCTCAGGCAGCGACTGACGTGTTGAGCGATGACGTCACGTCCTCCTCCATCTCCACCGCGGACTTGACGGACGCTCCCCGACTGGCATACGGTTAGTGCGAAGCGCGTCACCTGTCTCGCTCGGCGTCGGACTCGGAGCGCGGGCCGGGCGTGGCAGAGTCGGGCCGCGCGTCGAGCAGCGTGTTGAGCGATGACGTCACGTCCTCCTCCATCTCCACTGCCACCGCGCTCAGCGACGACTCCTTCTGGGAGGTATTACTCGATTATAGCTTCACTTTGCAATGAACAAATGTAATACTTTAAGGCCAACTTCTGTCAACCTGGGTTAAAACCCCAAATTAATTTCAAAAACCAACGCTATACCTTATTTTACATTATTTCCAGCCATAACTATTTAATCGGAGACGTGCAAATAATTTATTCTTCAATACCCCTTTAACTCGAGTCACGTTTGACGCTTATTCCACATAGTAGCACAGTAGTGGTAGCGCGGTATTGTACCTGTAGATGGTCCTCGGAGCGCGAGGTCCGCACCGCGTGCGGCGCGCGCGCCGCCAGCTCGTTCGCGGCCGCGGCCGCCGCGCCGCCCGCCGGCGACGCTGGCTGCGAACTAAACCTGCAACAATAGACAGCAAAATTAAAATGTCTTATACTTAGCTCTGCCTGCACAGCACCCGTAGCATAATCTCAACTTCCGGACTGACTCGACTTAAATTTAATTTGCCAATGAATTTAACATCTTTCTAGCAACCGACAGGACAAAATTTCTAGAAAAAAGAGGGTAAGAGGCTGTAAAGGTCTCATTTGCAAAAAAATACGTTCTTCTTTTCTTAAACTGGCTGGAAGAAAACTTTGTTGGCACTGGTCAAAACATTTGCACTTTGAAATTAGCCACCAAACACGTTTTTAGTTTGCTACAGCAGCGGTCAGCAACCTTTTGGCAGGCAAGGGCCGCATAGTGGCAAATTGAAATACAGGGCGGGCTTCCTTATTTTGGTAACAGGTATTTGTGATATTAAAAATTCGAAAACATTTGCTGGCTGTATTTGAGTATCTAAAACAGTCACGGGCCGCGGGTTGCCGACCGCTGGGCTCCAGTATGGTCTTACAGCTTGGAGGCGTGGTCGCCGACAAGGCCGGTGTCGGGGGAGGAGTTGTGTCGCTGCGCGGCCTCGGCGCGCGCGCCCAGCCGCCCCTCGTTGGGAGACGCTGGCGTCGAGTTGTACCTGACGAACACGAAACGTTACTTAATTAGATGTGTGCTAGTAGTTGCTACGATGTGATTATAACCAAAAGTCGAGTTCATGCTAACCGTTTTCGACATCAAAATCGGCAGATTATAGTAAGCGAGTCTATAAAATTATTTTCGTGTGGCCTATCACTCAATAAGATCACACATGTTGTCTTCGAGTGGACTCCCCCGGATCGCGTACCTGTGGTAGTGTGTGCGGTGCATGGGCACGTGGTTGTTGTGGTGCGGGTGCTCGACGCGCGACAGGTTGAGCATGAGGTCGCCGGTCATCATGTAAGCCTCGAACTTGGGTTGGTGCGCGCGCGGGCGCCGCTCCACGCGCTCGTCCGTCAACAGCGCCTCGCAGCTCTCGCCCGACTGCACGCCGGACCCGTTGGACGACGAGTTGGACGACGAGTTGCTGTTAGAATTGCTGTTCGAGTTGCTAGATGGTGGGCTTGATCTGGGGAAGATTATAAGTAGGATTGAAGAGATTTGTGAATCGCTGTTAAAGAGTGACCGATAAAGATTACCGCGAGCCTGGCTGGCTACCCTCTCACAAGACCGCAGTTTTGCCGTGATACACGGGTGAGCTTTAAAGCTGTAAAACCGTTGTAAAGCTCCGGTCACACCCCTAAAGTTATGCAGCTAACTTGGCGATGTTCGGTTTCTGAATTAGCATAAAAGGAGTAGCAAACGTGAAGATGAGAAAGGCGTTTATCTTAAAACGTGGGTGCTTTGAGGTATCTACGTTTTTATCGTTGTATTTTTTGTAACAACAATCGGATATGCCAAATTGCGAATTAATTCGTCATGCTTTCTAAGTGTCGTAGCTTTTTCAGCGTATAAGGTAGCAGTTGCGAAAATAACCAACTTTGTAATGGTTAGATCAGACTCAGCCTCGCATAAAAGTTTAACAATTTTTTAGCGTGTAAAATGGTCAATGCGAAGCATTCAAAAACAAGATTGTGTACTTTAAATCCACCATCAGTTCATTCCTTTGCTGGCCGTCAGCACGGATCGGCAGCCACCAATAAAAAAACTATATCGCCATAAATTTGCGAATGTACGTTCAGAAACGCTCGGCAAATATTGCACACGATTTAATTGAGGCCTAATTTCACAGTCTAGACCGATAAATTACTTGTCACGACGTGAACGAAGCGTTCGATGTAATAAAGTTTTGAGGTATAATTTTGTTAACAATGTGATTTACTCGTTACAGCGTTTCAGCCACCGACAAAATATGCACTAACACTACCGCTCGTAGATAGATTATTTGAAAATAGACTATAACTTTCATTATTACCGATTTCGACCAACGTCTTGAACTTTTGGTTCCTGTTTGATGGTTTCTTCACCCTTTGTAAGTAATTTTCGGGACTAAGAAACATTCAACTAATAAATAATTATTTCAACATAACCTAAGCAAGTCTATGTCTCGTTGTACGAAGCGTATATCAAAATTAAATCTTCTGATGTATTGAGTTTTAGTTGATTACGTGCATCACCTTCGGGAATCTACATGATTAGCCAAATAATCGATAAGGTTAATGCTACCCTATGGAAGTTTAATCATATTAAACTATAACGGTTATTGGCGTAGTGATATATTATTTAGTTCCAATCGAGTAGTTATGAAATTGATTAGTTACGCGTAACATGTTTCGTTTACTAACATTTGCTAAATTGCGTTCGCTTCTAAATCCCGGCAGAAATAATAAATGTTGAAGACACAAAACCAATAAAAATTGTTTGAGTTGTGACTCAGTATTGCTCGTGATACATGTGAATGGTATTTGGCTAAATTTGTAATTGCGGAAAATCATCCACAGCGTATAATTAAATATCTGATAATCAAAGAATTCACTATCAACCTATTAGGATGCACAGGGCTCTTTTTATAATGAAATATAGGGAAATTACTTCAAACTAAACACGCCTTCAGTACTAATGGAGTACCGTAGCGGCACATAATTGGCTTCCGTTATCCTGTGACGACCTTTTCGTTCGATGAAATGAAATTGCCAGGTCAAACTTCTCACTAAAGCCGATTCCATTGAAATATTTTCAAACGAAACCTTCCTATCCGGTGTTTTTGAACGAAGTATGTTTAATTAATGTTTTTGATGTTGTTTCTTGAGATGCCACGCGAACAACATATTTCTAATATGTAACATTACCTAACAATCTCGTTAAATGTATGAATGGATGTGACCCGCCATCTAACGTAACATGGCGCGTTCGCGCGTGACACGCTAAGTTTTTTAACACATTACATAACTCAATTATGTTACGTTCGAGACTTGGATTAACGAAAGAATCAAACAAGTAGGTTTGGATACGGTTAGGCATATAAGCTCTGCCTACTGTAGCAAATAACCTAACTAACTTAAAACTAAAAACTGAATACCCGACTGCAATTCTGAACACAACTGAGACTAATTGAACAGTCTGATCATATGTTACTACCCATATTTCCTCATATATTGGACAATACCATAACAACGACAAGCCGAGTATTATAACATAAGATAATTTGACGTCAATTATTGAAAATATTAAATAGAACACTGACGTAAATAGAAAGTTAGTTATAAAAGCGGACGCGTCTGGGATTAACTTTTCTGACTTTTCTCGTTACCGCGGGGACAGTTGAAGTGCGGATTTTAAACTCTTTTGTAACACTGTGTGTTGGTATTAGGTAAATAATCTAGCAGCTCGCTTGTAGGGAAGGTATTTTGAAATATATGCTGAACAGCAACCTATAGAACCTTGGGGTTGGGTCACCAGTAGGTATATTATCAATCGCGAGTTGTCAACTCAACAGTAGAAACTATTGTTATTAGGTAAGTATTACATCTACAAGTACCTACTCAAATACATAATTTTATGAACTGTAGTTTAAATTAGACAAATGACGTCTTCAAAGCTTTTCTGAGAACTTCACCAGGTAATGCGTTCACCTTTTAACGTAGAAGGACTACTCCCGCCCACGACGTTACGTTTACCAGACAGGTTTCCACTCCAGCGCACTAATGCTTCAATTTGTTATTGTTGTCTACTAAATATGGTAATTTCTATCCTATGTCTGTGACGTCGGTCGACGTGAGTGGACACGTCATACGGAATGAAACACGAAAATTCATGAAATGTAAAACCGGGACCCTACGAGCGTGCGTCACTCCGACAAGTCAGGAGTAATAGAGTAAGCTAGGGCTGTCACAGGATAGTTTTCTATGAATACTATAGCTTAATTGTTTCAGTCTACTTTGTTAAAACGAAAAATATGCTTTTTGCTGAAAGCAAAAATTCAATTTTACCATTAGCAGGAAAAATACCCGTGATTGATTAATTAAGCAATAGGTACCTATTGAATATCGTGCGCTATAAGTCGTTTGCAATATACAAACCTCCATCTGGGTTTGTGATTGGTTTACTGACATTTGCAGATTTGAATGTAAAAAGAAGAAACTCGAAATTATTGCCCGTGCATGCCCGAATATTTTGATGCCGCGTCCACTACAAAGAGGGAATTAAAGAAAACTTGTTTCTATGAAACGAGATACACAGGTAAAAAGTTTTATTCCTAAGTATACCTAACCAACATGGTAGCGAGATTTTGTGCGACTTCTCCAATCAAGTCTCCAACCAAGCAAGCTATATTATTAGATTCATTTCATATTTCCCAAGAGTTTGTTAGCGGCGTTTGAAAGGTTTCCAAGTTTGTTTATTATGATTAGAAGCAGCCCTATGTTTGAAGCACGGGGGCGTTCGTCGCGACACATGGCTGCTCTAATGGTTTATCGCGGCGGAAATCAGCTGTCGCGGGCGTTCGATTACGAGGGGTCAAACCGACCCCGCCGGTGGCAACTAATTCTTCACTTGTAAGTTTGCTTTGTTGGATCAATTGTTTATCAACAATGTCTGAGGAGAATGAGTTTGAAAGCTTTATGCTCGCGCGTGTAAGTTTTTATCGTGTTTCGCGGGAACGTTTGGGCCTAGGTACCTAAAATTTCAAACTTTATACAGCCATATCAATCCACCTGGTTCTGTATTCGGAAGGAATACCTACTAGGGAGCAATAGCCAAGACGTATCTAAATTTTTAACCCCCGACGAAAAAGAGGGGTGTTATAAGTTTGACCTGTGTATCTGTGTGTCTGTGTATCTGCGTATCTGTCTGTGGCATCATAGCTCTTAAACGGATGGACCGATTTCGATGCGTTTTAAGGGTTCCGTACCTCAAAAGGAAAAAACGGAACCTCTTATAGGATCACTTTGTTGTCCGTCTGTCTGTCCGTCTGTCTGTCTGTCTGTCTGTCAAGACCCTTTTTCAAATACTCAAACCTGCGGTCCCTTGAAGCTGTGAAAAAATCAAGCATCTAAGTCAACGCAATCAAAAGATACAGTCATTAAAAAAGTCGTTTCCTTACAAATTGCCGTTTTTAGAAAACCTAAATGGTACTTCCAGTTGTCCTAGAAACTTGAAATTTGGTATGAGGGTAGCTCTTATAGTACAACAACTCAGAAAAGTCTCAAAATCTTAAATTTTTATGTCTGTCTCTAGATTTCGCAGACCAATATAAGTTGACCCCACACTGCATACATTTTGCTTAGGAGCAAGGCTCTGCTTACACTGGCTTCTTAAAACACTGGGGAAAAGCGTTAAAATCTTTCTACGGAACCCTCGTGCGCGAGTCCGACTCGCACTTGGCCGGTTTTTTTTAATCGAAAGCCAGTTTAATCGAGATGGTTCTTAGCTAAGTTTCATTAAAATCGGTTCACCCGTTTTTGAAATACTCAACTTTGCAATGAAAATGTCGGGGGTTTTCAACTTTTCTAAGTTGGTTATTTACAGCTTATACACAATCGTTATAGCTTTTATCCCCCCGAACCCGTTTTTTCGTCCCGAATCAAGAATTGACAACATTTCATTTCATGATACCTGTAAATTAATATAGGAATCGGATTGCCTCCTGAACATACTTACCTAATACCTATATATATTAATATACATATACATATATATAATATAACTCGTTATATAAAATACCCGTAAATAAATAAAAATAAAAATACCAATATTACTAATACCACAAATGGTTTACATCTGTTGTCACCTGTCCACCACATGCTCTGCTCACTACTTTCCATAATCTACGTCTTCGCAACGACTTTTCTTAGTTTACTTTGATCCAGACAAGAGAAAGACTTATGCCCTTATTCATAAACGTCACTCAAGCTATTAGCTAAAATAGGTTTTGTCTTCTTCTTACTAGCGGAAATGTCAATGTTACAAAAAGGGACAAACGAACTTTAACGGCTTTTTAGTTAATATAGGTTTATGAATAACAGGGTTAGGGATATATCCTAACGTACAACTGGAGTTCGGTATTTTTGGAAAAGTAGGTACCTTTTCATAAAATAAATATTAATAAGTAAATAATAATAATAAATTAAGAATCCCAGTGGAAATTTAGAACTATTGCTGTTTTTCTTTCCAAACAGAACACTGACTCAAAACAAGTCATAGACTGAGAAATATGAAATGTTAGATAGAGATAATAGAATATTCTGCATCTTTTTCGAATATCGGTTAAGTTTATGAAGTTAAACATTGATAATCGAAAAAGTAAACAAACGAATTTCGAATCATGTTTGATAACCTAGATAGCAACATTTCCGAGCTGAACCTCGCCTGACGTCTAGTTCGGGCAAGTTTCTGAGAATAGCGTCGCATTCGAACGGAGCATTGCCGGCAGCCCCTAGGGAGCCAGATAATCTTTCAAATAACACTTAGAGGCCACTCCCGACTAAGTGGTAATGATGTGAAACTGCTACAGTTCGGTCAGTTTGGTTAGTATTTAACAGTTAGATTACAATAGAAAACTCACTTGTTGTTGGCGCGTGGTGCACTATTCCGCCGCTCAGTAGAAGCCAAGTACCGCCGTACGTTCGCTTTGACCTGAGGGTCTGCAACATTTACCCATAGTCGTAATCTCGCACATAACACTAACTATTAATAAGGGCAAAGCCAGAGAAAATCATATCAGGCAACATAACAGTCAACATAACAGTAAGCATCGACACCTCGACGGGAAATTACGTTATTAAAGGGAACAAAGCCACTGTGAACGAGTGTTGTCCCGGGCCGGGATCCCGCGTGCCACCTACGCTAGTCCACATATCGCAACTTATTTGTTGCGGCTTACTCCGCCTCGGGAATACTACTACTGGAGTTTTATATCCGCAGCCGGCACGGCGGATGCCGCGCGGCAGCGTCATAGCTCTTAGCACACTTCCCCACCGCAGGCAAGATAAATCATTCTTGTTGATAGACTCACCCTTTTTCAGTCTTAAAGTGACGGGATCCGACGATAGTCGCAAACATTTTAAAACTGGAACAATCAATTTATTTATTTGCTAAAACAACATAAATAAATCGACAACATAAGCATGACAACTCGTTCGTTAAGGTCGCTGCCCAAGAAAATGGAATAAAGTTAATAAGTGAACAATGGGGCCGCGTCGATAGTTTTTGTTGCGTGCTAGGATCTCGATAAGGGAGTCGAGGAAATCAATTTCGCAAGAGGCGGACTGGGACGTTGTAAATGAGTTGTTGGTAGTGAGTAGCCGCGAGGGCAGAGGTTGAGGGTAGCCCAGGGCACGACTGCTACCTACTGTTCGCCGCTGCGTCAACGTGAATGAGGCTGTTGCGTGTGCGTGGCCGCCGCCCGCCGTCATAACGCGATCACGGTATTAGTGTTAAGTTAATCACTGCACAGATAAGACTAACATTTGATGTTTTATTCACAAAACATTCTCGACACTAAATAATACACATGCGTTCCGATTAGTCAAAATAACGTCACAAACACGAAATTACCCGCGCGTGTTAAAGTCATCGACATTGAATCTTTTTAAGGTTATTTTTATTACAAATTCTTAGGACTTTTGTCACAGTGGCTGTTCTTTAAAATACTAAACATCGATAGGCAACATTTCAATTTACTCAGTGGGTTTCTTTGGACAAGTGCGTGCGTGATAAAATGGCAAATTCCTTACCTTCTCTGGTAGTGAACCGGTTCACATCAGTCCCATTAACCTTGAGCAATACATCTCCCGCCTCCACCTGTAAATTGAACGTTTCATTTTAGGTAAGTATTGCAACGTAAAATTTTTAGTATTAAGACATTATAATAATTATAATTCTAAGTCAAATGATCCAAATGTATGTAGGTGTGTCAAGTTAAACGACAATAGGAAATAACAAATACTGCGTAGGCATTGGTGATACGGGATCGAATGTCCTTCTACACTTCCTACGGTGGCTGGGGAATGAAATCCCCTGCAGAGTTATTTTCAGTTTAAGCACCGTGGGTGTTTATATTGGTAAACAAAATAAAGAAGAGCTTTGTATTCAAGATGATACGCCTTCTTTACTATAAATAGGCGCAAATAGCAAGCGAACAGCCTGGCATTTAGCACCTAATAGCGTTTCGATGTTCCGATACTGTGTCAATGATCAATAATAGAGCCCATTAAACGTCAACTACTTATGTGAACAAGCCATTACATTATACAAGTCTCCATAATACTTGTATTATAAGCATACCGGGCATAAGTAAATACTAAATATAGAATATCTTTTGTCAACATGTTTGATGTGTGTGTGGGTTAACCAAGGGAGAAACTGATCTGGCTAGACTGGATTTATAAAATTTCTCTCCAATATTTTGAAGGATTACAGGAATGCAAGAATACTTCTATTCTATGTCGATATTGCAGAAATACAAGTTCCAACAATATTAAAAACTCAGGTCATATTCGATACATTTTGATGCTTTGGTTCAGTCAAGATCAAGGGCGCTTTGCTCACTGATTTGTACATTATTTCCGGCGAGACTGACAGAGAGCTGATTTGAAGTAGAGGTACCTACTACGTCTCTTATCAAATTAAATATTTACGGTGAGAAATTTTAAATAACATTGCGGCAAACTATTTTTAACAGAAATGGCCCGCCGCCAGGGTACACAAACCGTTAATTTTTAATTCAGTACTCGGTACCTTATTAGGCTAAGACACATGCACGCGCAGCGTTGCCAAAACGTCTTCATTAGAACAAAGTGCACAAACACGTCCGCATTTCAATAGAGTTATCACTGAACACAGAATAAGTAATTCCACTAATCTCTACCACGATCTATCTCACTATAGAAACTATTCACTGTTTATTGTTTACTGACAATCGCAACGCGAATTACACAAGCACTCGATTAATATTTGCAGTTCTGTAATCGACCTAAGGAAACTCGATATCGGAACAAAAACAATGCTGTTTGCGTATGTGGGACGGTGCGAGCGTCGCGCGCGGCCGGGCGACCGGCGAGCGCACCCAGACCAGACTGTCAACTGTTATCAGAGGAGGGTCCACTAATGGATTGAGCATAGAGATAAATTAGATCAGCGGCGACTGAAGGGCGTAGCGGAAGTATGAATTAGACGGGCGTGACGGCTCCCACGTGCAGGTGAGTTAACGGCGGCGTGCAACCATCACTTACCGCCGACATGTTTATGACTGATCAATGATCATAGCGGTTGGGGTCAGTTGGCGGCTGAATTTCAGCGGAGAGGGAGGAGGTGGGTATTTTACTAAGGTTTAATGTAATTTATTCTTTCATATTTAAACGTCGTTACACTGCGTGAGGAATATCGAGAACAAGGCGTGACATAATAAAAAACAAATAACATATTTTAAACGTGGCAAATAATAATAATAATATACTTGTGAAAAAGACAGAGCATACCTACATGAATTGCCTTAATAAATAAAAATAAATCGATTTATCGTATTCGTATGCCGGTCAAATCTGTGGAGTATAAACATAAGCTAAATATTTACGATTAATTAATCATGATAGCGTACAGTATACGTATTTCTGGAGTAGAGTCTACGAATATATACCTACCTACTACGTCGGCATAAAACCAACTGTAGGGCTTGTATTAATTATTATTTTCGTTAACGCTTCGAGCCCTTTGTAAATTCACTTCGCGGTCACGGATAGACAGGATAAACCGGTAGGTAAAAGATGTTTTATAACAATACTTACTGTTATCGGCATTTCCAAAGTATTGTGATTAGTGACTCTACATTAGCTAATTGTGAGATCTTGTAGGTTTTGTTGCTGTTACCGAAGAACTTTATTTACGAATATAATGGCAGAAGCACCTACCTAATCGATACACTCAGCGGTAAAAAGAACCATCATTCATCAATCATCATATTAATCGCTCGGTATAATTAAACATACTTTCCTTGTGGTAATCGCAGCTACTTAAATAATACATCACCATGGAAAATGAAGTCATACTTTGCAGGTATGAGTTCAGCGTGTTTTGTAAGCAAGGACACGTGTTCAAGTCGCTTGACATAACTTTGCTCTGTTTACAAATCCGCTCTGTTAAACCAAATGCGCCCGCTCTCGTATATAAACTACAACCCTTCAAATGGCGGACACATCAGTCTCAAACTGATCCAGCCAACCAACCGCGCGAACAATCGCCGTAACAGAACTTAGGTTTTTATTTACGTACGGTCAGTCGACCGCATCATACAGAGCGTCGAGTGTTATCTCCGACCAGGCCAAGTAATACGTCTCGATCGCGTTCGCGTTTAACAATTCTCATACTATTTGCCACTTTAATGCAAACGCGATCGAGACGTATTTTGTGCTTTTTGATTACACTAAGGGCACTGACTGACGTCGGTTTAGTCTTACGTTACTACGATGGCCGTATAAGTTCACCTACTTAGTCTCATTGGACTTAATTAATCGTACCAATATTCATCATAAGCTTAACATGCGCACAGGCATTCGTATACCTACATAGTAACACTGTGTAATTTTCGCCGAAACAAGGAATTGTTCTAGTTTGCGCTTTGCTGATTTTACTTTTGCTTTCGACATACATTTTTGAATATACCCAATATTCGAGAATAACTCCAAGCATTTTTTTTAATGGTTTCAGATTAAAAGAAAGTCGTTATCGAGGAAACGTAGACCAGCGCGCACGCTCACCGCACGATCACGCCCGCCTGTTACTCCCTAATTAAGATCGTGCAAGGGCATGGATCAAGCAACAGGCTAACTTAAAATGAAATACTAGATTAATATTAAAAGTAAGCCTAGTCGTTCATCAGAGCCATACAGCTGCGATGCGTCATGTCATGTTTTATACTCACGCGCAGCACCCATCGTCATCTTAGGAGGTTGACAAGATCCTCGCAACATAGGTACTTAGCTCTCAGTAGCTTGCCACACCTTGTTCATTGCTTGCAGGCGTCTGCCATGCTTGCATGTAAAATAATAACAAACGTGTAACAAGCACCTTGCACTAAACTAAGCAGGGCTCAATTAAATGCAAGTGTCTCTTCCTATTAAACCTATTTGTAGAAAACAAGTTATTTCTAGGCAATTTTTCGGCGTGCGTCATGTTTTTGCCTTAAGTAATACACAATTGTCGCAATGACTTAGTTCATCCAAACAATGCTAGCTAAATGTATCGCATTCGGAATAAATGTGGCTACTTGGCTAGCCACCGAAAAGCAACCATCACGGATGCGTCATATCATATTTTCGTTTCGTCCCCTTTTTATCCTAGACAGTTCCTAAACACAAACATGAAGGAAGTTTAACTTTAGGCGGAACGCCGACGCGAAAATGAAATGAAAGGACGAGCAAATAAAGCGGATTGCATCTATAGATACTCACCTATTCCGGGAAACAACATTCATTCAGTTTCCTTTACACGGAAAGAGACGAATCTGTCTCGTAAGAATTTATAGGTACCTATAGTACATGGAGGACGACATCCCTCTACTTTAATCTATTTTTGTTAGGTGTTCACAATAAAGCCCACGCCTTCACTAAGATTCCTTCGCCTACGTCGAATGCGCAAACGCCTTTGTGCAAGGCTTTATGTACGGTTATATGCATCTAGTTTGTGAACTTGCGAAGTTTCAGTTTTATGCACGGTCTGCTGCGAAACCTCTAGATAGTTTACAGGTCAAGCAAAAGTCAAAGGAAAGTTTTGAATGGTATAAGTTTATTGGGTGTTCGTTCCCTGCTGGTTTTTCAGGGTTTTTTCTAGAAAATTACAACACTTAACTGGTTAGGAAAGTTTTTAATATTTGACATAATATTACCGTCTTATTAAATTCTAAATCGGACTCTCCTTGAGACCTCACGATTACATACAAGAGATCTACATTCAATATAACCCTTCTAAAAATATTCGACTGGGATCTGATATTAGTTTATAAATACTTTTCCGTTATTAATTAATTTCTGACTATAAAATTAAAATAAGGTGTAATAATTCTCGTAATTACTCAAGTCCACTTAGACTTCAGGATAGGACTGTTGTCAATTACCTATCACAATTATAAGTGTATAGAAATGCTTTAGCTTCAATGGTTGACAAACGCGCCTAAGGCATCAAGGGTGCAAGAGACGGGCACAGGACTTCGACATTGCTAGAATGACAACGTGCAATGCAACTGCAATTTTGATCACACTTATAAAAACACGATCTTAATTTAGCTCTACTGAAATCGGGTGCCATAACAGAACTATAGAGCCTCGATGTCTGAACATAATGGATGACACCAAATCGCTAGATCAAGTTACTCGGGCAAGTGGATTAGGCATTAAGCACTCAGCTCAACACTTCCGCGCCACGCATGGTTGGGAGAGCTAATGAGTGATTGGAAAATGGAAAGTGTCAGCTCGTTAATCAATGACATAGCAATGCATGTTTCTTCAGTGCGTGCAAGGAGAGATTCCTAACACTTTACAGTGACTAGCACATGCTGCAACTGCCGGGCTGCCGGCTCCCATAGCGTTGAGATATAGCCCTGATCTAAGATAAGGAAAAAATACAATGTTTTGCTAAAATCCACGTAACACGTGACTGAGCTAAGGTTACCTTAGTGAATCCCGTGTCTCAGGCTAAACGAGCTCACATTTAAAAACTAAGATAATCACCTAGGATAAGTAAACAGTGGTTATCTGTATCCACCATAAGAGTAACTTGCAATTTACCAATAGGCACGCGTTGGTAAATCTTAGTCTCGGTGGTCTCATTTCTACTTCTAGCCTGTCCATTCCATTTGATACTAAATTAAGACTAGAAATAGTACTTTCACATGGGTGGCGGTCTCGTCTGCATCAAAAGTAAAGAGCACCGGTCAGAATGCCGATGAAAGCCAAAGCATGAAAATTTTAAATTTGTTATTTGTAAATAATAAGTACCTATCATGGAATATTTCAGGCGTTCAGAAAGGTATGGTGGCCAAAGAAAACAAGGGTATCTTATTCATTCTTTTGCCAATATAAGTATTTGTGTACAAATCGATTCTACACTGCACCTGTCTGAATGAAATTCAAGACTAAAATAGTAGTTTATGCAACTGTTACATAATGAATAATGAGGGTCCTTAAAACATGAGTGTGGTTTTATAAAACGAGACAAGGCCGAGTTTTATAATAAGATCACACGAATGTTTTAAGGCCTAATTATGTAGAGTTGCATACGTTACTTTATCTACCTACACACATATTTATAAGTAGGTACTCTATGATGGGTTCAGAAGCCGAAGGCATATATATTAAAATAAAAAACAGTCAAGTTCGTGATAGGTAATCACGAATTTGACTGTTTTTTTATTTATTAAAGACAAATATACCGAGTACGCTTCGTATCGAATGTTTTTTTTGTAAATTATGTTAGTTTTTGAAGAAGACTCAAATTTGAAACTCATAACGACATAGAAAAAGAATATCGAAAAGTCGTAATGACTTTTCAATACTGGCTGTCGAAATGTTGTTTATAAGTTGGTTTACCTTCGTAGGAAGGAAACAATTTGGAAAGCGGGTACACGATGCAATAGCGAGCGTTATTAATGGCTCAATGACTAACTTTTACGTCCATGTTTAGCAGAGGCAACTAACTATACAACTAGTTTTAGCTGCGTTTTAGGGTTACCGCCGTTACCGCGGGGGTAGCTTTGCTCCCCAGATTATTGGGTACCGAAACATTGTGCTAAATAGCATTACCAAATCAACTTAAAGTTTGACTCTAACCTAATGGATATGGGGATCTGGAATACTTTAACTTCAAAATTATTATGATACTATTAGCAATTTACGCTCAGAAAAAGATAACCCTCCTTCGGTAGTCGGGTAATAAAATCTAAATAAACAGACAACTTCGTGGAAAACGTAGACGTAATATTTTAAGCGTAAAAGTGAAATTGGAAGTGCAGAGTAAGTTAGATTAGGTTCGCGACCGGCTATACAGCTAAGTTTGTCTACCACATACCTAGGTACACATGAGACTTGAGACTGTTGCGGTGGGTCTTTTTATCGACGTTTGTCGACGTTGCGTTGTTTTCTTTTGGATACCTACCTACCGCTGCAATCTCTGGACGATCGTTTTTTTTTTACATTCAAGTCAAGCGGCGGAATTAAACGTATACTTACCTACATTAGTACAAGGCGAGACAAAGGAGAATGAGCAAGCCCTCCACCACGGCACTTTATGTATCTTCGTATGTAACTTCATTGTTATTTCATTATTATCATCAAATACCTATCAAAACTAACCATTGGCCGGGGATAGACCAAGTTCCATTTACACAGTTGTCAATTTTAATAAATCCTCCGAAAATAAATAAATAAAATAACCATTATTAATAAATTTTCAACACATTAATCAAAGACCACCTATTCAGATCGAGTCGCATAGCGCATAGGTACCTACTTGATACAAAGGTATTATTATTGTTCTTAATAGGTGCTACATAGTATTGCGGAGAAGAAAGCGAAAATTATGGCAAAGTTACCAATAAAATAAACATTCTGAAGCAGAGTTTACACCTGCAAGAAAAATCGTGCATGTTGCAATAGGTAGGTACAATGTTTCGAGTGGACGATCGAAAGCAGCAATGTATTGCAACTTGTACAACTTTTCTTGCAGCTCTAAACTCGGCTGAATCAAATGTTGATGAAAAGAGAGATGATGTAGATAATGCGATCTTTTCCGACCGCAACACATCATGTTCACATGAATTAGTGCCTCTAACTTACAGATTAAATTCGTATAAACCTAACTTGTCGGATAAATCTTATAATACAATTATCCATAAAATAAAGCAGGATTAATGTTTAACCCACTGTGTCTGACATTTAAAGGTTTGCTTCATGGTAAACAAGAGTAACGTTAAAAAGGGCATGCAAGAATGGTCATTATGAATAATAATGGGGCCTGCATGCAGACCACATGTATGGAATCGCTCGGGATCCATTACAAGCTAAGTGGAACAAGGGTGATGAGTACCAAGTACCTACCTAGGACCAACATCATTAAGTTATTCATCCGTTAAAGGTCAAGAGAGCCGCCGCACACTTAGGCGACTAGTGGCGGTGACAAGTTGCGGGCGTGATTATTAGGGTACCGTACCTCAAAAGGAAAAAACGGAACCCTTACAGGATCACTTTGTTGTCCTGTCTGTCTGTCTGTCAAGACCCTTTTTCTCTGGAACGCGTGAAAAAATCAACCTTCTAAGTCAAAAGATAAGTCATTACAAAGGCTATTTCCATACAAATGGCCGAAATCCAAAAACCTAAAGGGTAGATATTTCCAGTTGTCCTAGAAACTTAAAATTTGGTATGTAGGTAGCTCTTATAGCATAACCACTCCGAAAAGTCTCAAAATCTTAAATTTTTATGTCTGTCTGTAGATTTCGCAGACCAATATAAGTTGACCCTACACTGCGTACATTTTGCTTAGGAGCAGTTCTTTTTAAAACACTGGGGAAAAGCGTTAAAATCTTTCTACGGAACCCACGTGCGCGAGTCCGACTATTCTGTGCTTTTTGATTAAGTACACTAAGGGCACAGCGCATTGCTAGGTTACCTGTGATGGCAATTTGTTGTCGCCACAGTAGGTAGGTATATAGGAACAGTCAAGTACAAGTGCATATTTTATAGTAGGTACAGTCAGAATTTAATTTCCAACCCACCTAAGATTCAATATCGTACCTACAGCAAACTTTTACCACAAGAGCTTTAACAGCTTTAACACGACTTAATAGAATTTTCGACCTTAATGTATTGCGAATTTCAAACAACATTTCAACGAAATGGGCAGTAAATTAAATTCCTTGATTGTACTTATTAGTTACCTACAGAATGGGCGCTACCATGTCGCCCCGGCAGCGACGATTCACTAGGTAGGTATAAATAGGTATTTCGATGGCCGCTACTCGGGCTCGCACTGAGACCAGGGACCGGAAAACCCGATCATTCGGCTAAGCCGTTCGAAACGGTAGCCCAATGAAGGGGCTACCGCATCGATACGGTAGCCCCTTCAACGGGCTACCCTAATACCCGTATAACCCGTACTTATTCGGGTAGCCCTAATCGTAACAAGAGGTAACCGCTTACCCGCATTTATTAGGTTTGGGTTAATCATATGCTAAGCGGTTACCTCCGGCTTAGGGTAGCCCTTTCACCCCGCTCCGCCGCGAGCCCTTGTTTTCGCGAAGCGAAACTGTACATCAGTATGAAAACGGAAAGGAACTATGTACGAAGAGAACAATAACAATTTATGTTTTAGTTTTACCTACTTATAGTTTTTATTAATCGACTACAAAAAAGGAGGAGGTTCTCAATTCGTCGGTTTTTTTAAGTAAGATATGGGTCTTTTGACATGAAACTAACATGAGACTCAGTCATAATGAAATAAAAACGGATCACTCACGTACATAAGTCGAGTTTAGTCCGACTTGTTTCGGACTAATTCGTAGTCCTTCCTCTGGGGTTAGTAGTCGCGCGCGCAGAGCCGCGGCACGCAATGTGCGTCTCCCCGCCGCTGGGTCATGCGCTCCCAGAGGAAGGACTACGAATTAGTCCGAAATATGTCGGGCTAAACTCGGCTTATATACGTGAGTGATCCGTTTTTATTTCATTATAAGATATGGGTGTAATTTTTTAGTTTTCCGGGGATGTTGATTACGAAAATGACACTCATTTTCAAATCCAAGATGGCGGACAGATTTTTTTGTTGAAAATCGATATGGGTGTCATTTTTTATATTTTCAGGGGCGCGGTTTCTGAAAATGACACCCATTTTCAAATCCAAAATGGCGGACACATTTTTTTTGTTGAAAATCGATATGTGTGTGATTTTCTAGTTTTCCGGGGATGCTGATTACGAAAATGACATCAGTTTTCAAATCCAAGATGGCGGACACATTTTTTGTTCAAAATCGATATGGGTGTCATTTTTTTAGTTTTTCGGGGATGCTGATTACGAAAATGGCATCCATTTTCAAATCCAAGATGGCGGACACATTTTTTTGTTCAAAATCGATATGGGTGTCATTTTTTAGTTTTTCGGGGATGCTGATTACGAAAATGACACCCGTTTTCAAATCCAAGATGGCGGACACATTTGTTTGTTCAAAATCGATATGGATGTCATTTTCTAGTTTTCCGGGGGTGCTGATTACGAAAATGACACCCATGTTGATTTTGAACAAAAAAATGTGTCCGCCATCTTGGATTTGAAAACGGGTAACATTTTCGCAATCAGCACCGCGGAAACCTTGAAAAATTACACCCATGTCGATTTTTAAGAAAAAATTATGTCCGACACCTTGGATTTGAAAATGGGTATCATTTTCAGAATCCGCACCCCTGAAAACATAGAAAATGACACCCATATCGATTTTGCACAAAAAAATGTGTCCGCCATCTTGGATTTGAAAACGGATGTCATTTTCGTAATCAGCATCCCTGGAAAACTAGAAAATGACGCCCATATCTATTTTCAACAAAAAAAATGTGTCCGCCATCTTGGATTTGAAAACGGGTGTCATTTTCATAATCAGCATCCCTGAAAACATAGAAAATGACACCCATATCGATTTTCAACAAAAAAAATGTGTCCGCCATCTTGGATTTGAAAATGGATGTCATTTTCATAACGAGCACCCCAGAAAAGAAAACATAGAAAATGACATCCATATCAACTTTCAACAAAAAAAAATGTGTCCGCCATCTTGGATTTAAAAATGGATGTCATTTTCAAAATCAGCACCCCTCAAAACATAGATAATGACACCCATGTTGACTTTTAGAAAAAATTATGTCCGCCGTCTTGAAATTGAAAATTGATGTTATTTTCCTAGTTAGCTAATAACAAATACCTAGTTTGCGCCGAAACTAACAATCCGACCACACACAACATTATTAAAAATGAGTTTTAAAAGGTTTGCAGGTTGACTTGAGGTCTTATTTTGTTTCAATAGACGGCGACTTACAAAGTCTTTGACAAAATAAATGCCGCCTCCTCCGTGTTAGGGTTTTTAAATAGGCGAAACAATATAAGTCTTGTGCGCTGGAAGTAAGATTCAAAATAACCTGCACGCACAATCAGAGCTTCAAGCGGCTACCCAATCCTGAGGTTTCGATACGCTATGCGGTAGCCCGGGTTAACCCTTTGCAAGATGTATTAACCGGTAAGCCGTTTAAAGGGCTACCGTAATATACGGGTTTTTAATAACCAGCGTTATAAGAAACCCGTTCAAAACCCTTGGGCTACAGGGTATTAAGGTAACCGGTCCCGGTCCCTGACTGAGACACACATGGAGACATTGACGAGAGCGCAAAATGTGAACAAATTAAAACAAATTGGCAGAGACAATAAATACCTAGTTACAACTTTCATTGGAGTTTGAATAACAGACCAATTGCATGTGTTATACATTTTATTATCACTTATTAGTAAGACATGCGATGCGATGCCACATCGCGCAGTTTTGTCAAAAACGAAATGAAAAGCAGGAGCTATAAAATACAAAATGATTAAAACATTTTAAGCAAGATAAAGGAAGGAAAACATCCAATTCTCCATCTAGCGTCCGCCTTGAGTAGAAATATTGATGTAGTTCTGTGGACTAAATGTGATCTCAGTGAAACAGACAGGAGAACCAAAATGTAATTCTGAATCACAACTAATAGTTGTGAATCTAGTCCCCCTTAAGCATGTTCCTGTTAAAAAAGGATAGGTACCTATTGCATTCGCATTTGAATTAACTAGTCACTCAATTTCAAGAGATTTTAGGTATTTTATCTACATCTACACACATATCATAAGTCCTCTATTATGCGTTCAGAAACCGTAGGTAATGACCATCATTACGACAATCAATTTTCGTCTTCAAAAACAAATACAATTTAAAAATAGGCCTAAATTAAAAAAAAACCGGACAAGTGCGAGTCGGACTCGCGCACGAGGGTTCCGTACAAAGGGTTCCCTACTTTTCCCCAGTGTTTTAAGTTGTCCAGTAGGTAGATATTAGCAGAGTCCTGCTACTAAGATGGCAATAGAAAACTATCAGTATAATATATGTAAACATATGCCATCCCTGACTTTTTGTAGTTGTAATTAGTAAAGAGGAACAATCCCAAAAGAATGTACTTACTGTAAATTTTTCATTAAAATTGACATAATTCATTATTTTAATTCTATTGACTCATTATAAGCTAGTATGACATTGTAATATACAGTTAGTTATTATTTTATTGTACTTCATTCCTAATTTTAATTCCTTCTATTGTGGTTTAATTGTAATTAAATTTTTTAATTTATTGTATCTACCTAGTCTCTAGTTTAAAATCCTAATGTAACTTTGGTCTATCTCTCTTTCTCTAAAATGCTATGCCCTTCCGGGTTTCATATGTTTGTGTTGTACCTTGACATGTGAATTGCATCAAATAAATTAATGTAATCTTTATACCTATCTAAACGTTTGATCAAATAACAACACTATGACTTAAGTAAAAAAATTACTTATTGTTCAAAACAACTGGTATTGGTATTACATTAAAAAATCCAATAATCTTGACCCTTGCAATGAGGACACAATATGCAGTTGACAACCTTAGCGCAGTGTTGCCAGTCAAGGCAAATGTTTCAAGGGCAGGACACATGTTTACTGTACACATACAGATAACATGCAAATCTAATTAACCGACTTCAAAAAAAGGAGGAGGTTCTACGTTCCACTGTATATATATATATATTTTTTTTTTTTATGTATGTTCATTGATTACTCTGTCAATTGTAGACCGATTTTCAAATTTTTTTTTCTATTTGAAAGGGTATACTCCTGAGGTGGTCCCATTGTCACCAAGTCATGATCTGATGATGGGATCCCAGGGAAATCGAGGGCAACCCTCAAATTTTACAGGCACATACTATGTGTTTCATATATTTTCTAAGGTTATTCAAGTATTTGCGTCTGGTAGTCATCATCTCATGATGATGAGCTGATGATGGAAGGTACAACTCCTTAGCGGTTAGGAGTTGGAGGATAATTCTGAAAATGTTAAATCATTATTCGAAAGGGTACACTCCTGAGGTGGTCCCACTGTCACCAAGTCATGATCTGATGATGGGATCTCAGGGAAATCGAGGGCAACCCTCAAATTTTATAGGTATGTATCATGTGTTTCATATATTTTCTAAGGCTATTCAAGTATTTGCGTCCAGTAGTCATCATCTTATGTTGATGAGCTGATGATGGAAGGTACAACTCCTTAACGGTTAGGAGTTGGAGGATAATTCTGAAAATGTTAAATCAACATAAAATTGTGAAATAAAAATCTTTTAACAAAAAAGTAAAACCGCCTTCAAAAAAAACCTTAGAAAAAAACTGTAAAATAATCCTCTAAAATAATGATAAGTAAATAAAATAAAATAAAATGCGTTTATTTCGGACAACAGAAACGAAAGCCTAAAGTTTTATGGCCTAGCACTAAGCAGCAGATATATGAAGTTGGTGCTTCATTCAAAGAATATTCCACTCGCACCACACCAACTTCATATTTCTGCTGCTTAGTGCTAGGCCATAAAACTTTCGGTTTTTCGTTTCTGTTGTCTGAAATAAACACATTTTATTTTATTTTATTTATTTATCATTATTTTAGAGGATTATTTTACGTTTTTTTTCTAAGGTTTTTTTTTGAAGGCGGTTTTACTTTTTTACAAGCTAAAGTTAATAATTGTTAGAGCTTTTTAAATACAAAATCTATTAACTAGGACCAATAATTAGAAGTTTAATGATAACATCTTTAGTTTCAAACTTGTTAAGTGTGGAAGAGGGGTAAATAAATAGGTATAAGGTCACTCTGGGTTACATTAAAATGTATCCTCAAGGACCCCAAAAAAATAAGACATGGTTTAAAACTCTCAGGTAAATGAACTGCTAACTTCACACTGGTGGTAAATAGGATGTCTATAATTAGACATTTAGGTTACCTATCCTCTCCTGAGGACCTACATACATAGGTGTCAAAACTTTTTTGGTATTTATTTTTTTCATGCCTAGAAAAAAAAAAACATAAATTACTTTGAGCTGTGTATGTGTTTAAATTTTTTCTAATGTGCAAAAAGATGTATACAGGTGTTACAAAATACCCGTAATGCCTAAAGGGGTCAAATGGTCCAGTACATATAAAGAGTCCATTTACAATATTTGAATCACTGTATGAAACAAAAAAAAATCGTACAATATGCTAACCCTAACCCTAAATTTTTTATGGGTTATTCTGTTACATGTTGTATACACATAACACACAATGAAATATATAATCAGTAATGTAATTATAATTAGTAATTAGGAATAAACATTATCTAGCTATTTAAATTCACTACTGAATTTTCTTATTTAGAGGGGTCAGAACCTTACTTCCTGTGTAGGATCATTGCCAATTTTGAAGACTTTTATTTAAATTTTGTAGGTATTGATTCACTAAAATCTACCAACTTTGACAATGTTTTAGGATAACATTAATATTCCTTACCATAATACTTCCTAAGGTCATGGTTTTTAAATTTAAATTGAGTTCAATAGAAATGGTCAAAGATGTAATATGTACCTAAACAAGTATGTAACAAGTAGGTAGGTATGTAAAAAGATTTGTGGCTTCCTATTTCAGTATCAGATGTAATTTATTTTTCCAATGAAAGTGTGAAAAAAGTTTTGCTCAATGTGGAACAATTCATTACTTGCACTTTTTGTAAATGTGCCCAGTGTGTTTAAAATAAATAATACATACATTAACTCTTTAAAATATAATACTACACAGCAGGTTTACTACACAGGTACACAACACAACAATTGAAAATAATATTATGATGTAGAACCTAGTAGCCTATACACACAACAATTATGTATGCATCGTGCATCACCTTGTTTGTGTGCGTAACATATGATTCACTGTAAATACGGGCTAATCAAGTATTACCTGTAACATTTATCACTTTTCACTGTCCTTTCCTACAGTGAAGAACAATATTGGAGGAGGAACTCCACCAAAAATGTTACCGATCACAATCTAATAACATAACGTACGGTAGCACCTGTGCGTAGTATTAAAACAGCATTTTAACGAAGTACACAAAAATAAATTTGTATCTTACCTCGCCGCTACGAGCCGCTGGAGAGTTTTCCTCGATTTCGTATATTATGTGTGGCAAACCGGCTTCGCCAAGCAGTGAGAATCCGAATCCCAAATTATCACTACGGTTTAGGACCACTAGTCTTTCGTCAGCCATATTCAGTGCACAGCAGCATTGATTACCATCCACTGTTAAGTATCACTAGGAACACATATAAAAAACTGCTAAAGGATTTTAGGTGAGGTATACTGTACTGTAATTAATGAACGAAAATCTTTGTAAAATTATGAAGCACGATAAACGGCAGCGCACCCAACCAACCAAAGCGAAGGGCGAAGGAGACAGATAAAATAATTTCAATTTCATTCACTTCACTTCACTCCTTGAACATTTGAACATACATCATATTGCAGTTAAATTTATTTTTTGTTTGTATATATTTCCAAATAGATATTAGCGTTCTTACTCGTGTCTTGAATAGTTTTTATAATGTTGGCAGCCCGTAAGTTCGTTCAACCAATGACGTTCTTTAGTAATGTGCTCCCATACTACGAAATTCGAAGTTCGTATGGTATCGTCTCGCTCACTCTCGTGTTAAATCATATTAGCTTGAGAGGGACGGCACGATACGAAGTTCGAATTTTGCACTTCGTAGTAGTATGGATAATACTTGTAAAATTGTAGCACTTTTATAAAGCGCGAATTTTAAAAAAACAGGACAAGTATTGCCAATAAACGCCTGTAAAATTGTAACCTGTAGCTTTATAAAACACGGCTCTGGCCATACAAATACGACGAGAGACAAAAAATAGATACCTTATCTTTTTGCCATGAATAACGTGTATTAAAGTATTAAGCCATCTTTTTGTGTGAGAGTGAGTAAGAAGTGTCTAGCGGTCTATCTCTTTCTCTGTCTACGATTATTTCCGTGCATACAAATCGATAAAAACACTTTAATTCTAATTCTACTCTATTCGTTATAGTTCTGTGGTCACCATCAAGGAACATATAGGTAAAACTGGAAGCCACACCCTGAATTAAAAAGTGAAGCTAAAAATTTGTCCTTGAAATTTGTCGTTGACGCTCTATCTCTTTCTAAGTAGGGTGGCCACATTATTTCTGTATACGAGACTATTCTATACAATGGAATGAAAGCAATAAGTGATCTCGCTCGATTATTAAATTTATAACTGAATTCATTAGAAAATTCTGTGTTTGGAGCTTCCATATTGTATAATTAGGTACTACACACTCGACACGGCACTCGACGTAAGAGAATATCAACGCTAGTTAAAACTCTATTATTGATACTGATACAATATATAGTTAATAACAAATACCTAATATCTTCTTATTTATGTATTTACTTAACTAATAAAATATCTTACTCATGAGCACATACTTCACGCGAAGTAAATTAATGAAAACATCGAATTTTCAGGCAGATCCAGTTTCTTTTATAAGCCATTTTAATTGATTACTTGATTGATAGTGGAGCAGTCAGTGTCAATAATCAGTTTTTCGATGTCTTGTATAATTCAGAAATAATACAGTGATTACTTATAGTTTCCACCCAGTATTCAGACGGAGCTGATTGTAGAATCACCCGGGGTTGCGGGTGTCTATGGGCAGTGGTGATCACTTACCATCAGGTAACCCGCTTGCTCGTTTGCCTTCCTTGTCATAAAATATATATATATTTGGTAGCTAATAATTAATCAGTGAAATATATCAGACTGTTGAAATTCCAATCACATTTATTTACAAAATTTTACATTTCAAACTTATATCTACATGTATTTACATTTCAGACTTATAAATTATGATACCACAGACTACCCATTACACGTGATTAAATATTATTGTTTTGTGGAGTTTTTGACGCCTAGTCCGAATAGCACTTAACCTAGAGTCCATGACATTTTTTAAATGACTTCTGAGACGCATGGTCAAAAATGAGTTAGCAATCAATTTAACAATTTTTGTTTCATGCAATTCGGTACAATTTATACTGTCATTTGTGGGGTGGCAAAACATTTTTCTTAATTTGGGAGTAAAATGTTGACAGACCAAATTTACCATTTTGTTTTTGACATTGAAAGTATTTAATTTGTCCATGTTTGACATATTTTTGAAAACTTTATCTGCATACGCAACTACGGCATACGCTTCAGAAGATGGGGAACATAATTTCCCTCTGTTTATAAATACAGTAAAGGACTGGTAACTGTTAATATTCAAGTTATAAAAGTGATCAGAAAGTACGTGCTCAGGTGCGATCAACATGTTTTCGCAGTCATCACAGTTTTGGCGCTTTATAATTTGTTTGACTATGTACCCTGTCATATAATACAGAATATTTTTTTGGTATTCGGAGACTGCGGTTGTTGACTCTGATTCCAAAGAATACAGTTGTTCTTCTATTTCTTTGGAGTATTCACTGTCATCGTCAGAATTGACAATTTCAACTGTGGAGTCGAGAAGTGATGATTTTCTTGTACCATATTCAAATACATGTGATGCCTCATACGTGTGATCAATGCTATTTGCATTTATTAATGGTTGAATTGAATTTTTAAAAAGCATCTTCCTTAATCTGTATCTAAATTCTAAAGGGCTGGGGTTATCGTGAGTTCGACCACGTGCTCGAATGCAGGAGAAAAATATTTCTAAATTGTCCTGAGAACATTTAAATGTTAACAGATACTTCATTGCATAAGTAGGATCTTTACATAAATCGTTCAAAAGCAATGGAAAATTTTCTATTCCCATCAAAAATCCGAGAGCAAAAGTTTTGCGGCCATGCGTTAAAATGCTTTTTCCGTCGATGGACAGTGAATTTAAATAGTGTTTGCTTTCTTCCAAAATGGGTTTCCAGAAAGTTTTGTTTTTTTCAGACAATGGACTTTTAAAACCATGACCGAAAGGAGACTTTGAATTCATAATATCGAAAAGGCGATCGATCATTTTTATAAATTCCACAGTTGCTTCGCTTCCCAAGAAAATCACATTTCCACTCTGTCTTAAAAAATCAATAGCATCAGCTACGGATGAACTTAAAACCTGTGCAGCGAGCTTTTTTTGTTCACATAGTCAACATGAGTTGTAGTTAATTTATTGCCAAATTTGAGGCCTTCCTCTTTTTGCACATCATGAAGTTCACGTATATAATGAAAAGAAGTCGTACCGGTAGCTGATTGAATATTAAATTCTGCAAAAACATTACGAGCCAGTTTTAACATGTGTGCAGCGTCCAAGAAGCAGTAAATATTATCACGGCCATTTGGATGTGGGAAGTATGGTTTAAAATTATTTTGGTGCAGGGAACAACCCAAGCTTTGGTAAGATTTAATATATTTCTAAATTGTCCTGAGAACATTTAAATGTTAACAGATACTTCATTGCATAAGTAGGATCTTTACATAAATCGTTCAAAAGCAATGGAAAATTTTCTATTCCCATCAAAAATCCGAGAGCAAAAGTTTTGCGGCCATGCGTTAAAATGCTTTTTCCGTCGATGGACAGTGAATTTAAATAGTGTTTGCTTTCTTCCAAAATGGGTTTCCAGAAAGTTTTGTTTTTTTCAGACAATGGACTTTTAAAACCATGACCGAAAGGAGACTTTGAATTCATAATATCGAAAAGGCGATCGATCATTTTTATAAATTCCACAGTTGCTTCGCTTCCCAAGAAAATCACATTTCCACTCTGTCTTAAAAAATCAATAGCATCAGCTACGGATGAACTTAAAACCTGTGCAGCGAGCTTTTTTTGTTCACATAGTCAACATGAGTTGTAGTTAATTTATTGCCAAATTTGAGGCCTTCCTCTTTTTGCACATCATGAAGTTCACGTATATAATGAAAAGAAGTCGTACCGGTAGCTGATTGAATATTAAATTCTGCAAAAACATTACGAGCCAGTTTTAACATGTGTGCAGCGTCCAAGAAGCAGTAAATATTATCACGGCCATTTGGATGTGGGAAGTATGGTTTAAAATTATTTTGGTGCAGGGAACAACCCAAGCTTTGGTAAGATTTAATATTTGATGGAGCACCATCACAAGTCATTGACCGAACAGTTATGCCAATATTATCTAGTAAAATAATTGCTGTGTTAAGCAATTCTGCCAACAAATCAGCTGACAAAGAATTTTTTATAAAAAAGTATGCGATTGGGCATTTGAAATATGTGGTGTACGACACAATTTGAAAAACTAAAGCTTCAGTGGCGAGTTCTTCTGCATCACTAACGGAGATTTGACCTAAGTCAACATACCCGAAAACTTTATCCGATTTTTGATCATAGGCCAAATCTTGTTTCAATGCCATTCCATCAAATACTAACGCAACGTTTTTCAAGTAAGATTTTTCTTGGGTTTCTAATTGACTTTTTAAATAGTCAAGAACCTCGGTTAGAAACCCCACATTACAATTAAATGTTGAAAGAGAACGCCTTATGGTCTCTACATGAGGCAACGCAACATATTTTCTTAAAAAATCATACGCTTTTGCAGAGTAGAAATGCAGAGTTAAGGCAAATGATTTTACCTCGTCACTATACCTCATACTCTGCGGGGCCTGGTTCGATGGTTTTTTGAATTCTTTGCAAATATTAGCGAAATTTCCATTAATTATATTTTCTATTTCACTATTACTAGCGTACGATTTTACTATTTTCATTAACGATTTCATTGTATTTACAGACTTGTTCAGCCTCGCAACTCTTTGAGCCAAAAGTTTGTTTCTCTTTTCAAGAGCGTTCTCTCGAGATGTTTTTATTCGAGCTTGTGTGCTTTTGTCCACGCCAAGCTTGACGGGAGACGTGCTTTGGTTGCTAACCTGAAAACGAATATAATGAAATAAACTAGAAATCTTCATCTTATTAAATAGAATTGAATAAAGAAATTTATATGCGGACCTGGAATATTATATGCTGAATTTATGTGAGGAAATACATTTGTAATTTATCATAAGCTTTTCGGTGAAGGAAAACTTTGCGAGGAAACCCGCACACTCTTACGAAGCAATTCAATGATATGTGCGAAGTTCCCAATCCGCACTGGGCCCATCTGGGAACTATAGCCCAAGACCTCTCATTGTAAGAGGAGGCTTGTGCCCAGCAGTGGGATGTAAAAAGAAAGACTGGTTATGACGATGATATACATATTAAACCAGTAAAAACTGAAGAAGGTATTCTTGAAAGTATTTGTTTACATTAACTAATTAACTAATTTTACCTGTACATCTTTTTCATCACCCTGTGGTGTTGTGTTCAATGCTTCATATAAGCGTGATTTTTTACAGGGCGGAGTACTTTCCTCTAAATTTGGTATATTTTCACGCAAAGATGTTGTGTCCCATAGAGGCGACGTCATCTGCAAACCAGAAATATTGCATCATCGATTACAAATAAGATACATATTAAGTATACCAAATACTTAATATGTATCTTATTTGTAATCCAACCAACAGCTTGATCAACTACAAGAAAAGTTTAATAATATCACTTTCGAAAAGGATTGAAAAAACAGGCAGATATTCAAAATTAAGTTAAATAACCATTTACTTAAGTTATCTCAATCTAGTCATCGACCTTACAATACAACCTACACTATAGAAGAAGATGGGAATCATCACCCTCATAAAAATTTTCCTTGTTTTTATGTAAGTTACCAATTATAAATTATGTGTGCATTGTTACCCAACGAACTGTCAACGTGTCAACCAGTTAAGCATTTTTTTTTGTTGTCAGTTTTGGAAAAATAACACTTACATGACGTGATGACGAAGGCATTCCAGGCAGGCAGGCTTCAGTCTTAGCAGCTATTTGTTCCTGCAATAATGAGTATTTATTAATATATATTTAACCTTCTGTAAGTTTTATTTCGCTAAAAATCGGCGTAAAGCAACACCACCCCTGTTGCGTTTCGTTCGGTCAGTAAGAGTGATCTTTTCTCTATCCCTTTTCCTCCTTAAAGGCTGGCAACGGACTAGTGACTCTCTTGGGGTTGCTGGTTCTCATGGGTGGCGGTGGTCGCTTACCATCAGGTGACCCGCTTGCTCGTTTGCCTCCCACTTTCAATAAAAACTAAACAAATAAAATTTAGAAAGAAAAATCTTTACACAATATATACTTACACTCGCATTTCTTTCTTGATAAAAAGGGGTTGCTCCAATTAAAAGCTTTTTTCCAGAGCTGTCATAATCGGTATTCTTAAAATGAATACTACATATTTTCGAGCCTTCCGAAAAAGGTCGTCTCAGTGGAACAATTGACAACCATTTATTTCGTTCCACGGCATCGGAGGGAAACCTGAAAGCAATAAATAAATTTAATGAAAAACCTTAGAAAAAAAACGTAAAATAAATTGCATTTATTTCGGACAACAGAAACTAAAGCTTAAAGATTTATGGCCTAGCACTAAGTAGCAGAAATATGAAGTCGGTACGGTGCGAGCGGAATATTCTTTGAATGAAGCACCGACTTCATATTACTGCTACTTAGTGCTAGGCCATAAAACTTTAAGCTTTAGTTTCTGTTGTCCGAAATAAATGCATTTTATTTTACGTTTTTTTTCTAAGGTTTTTTTTGAAGGCGGTTTTACTTTTTTGTTAAAAGATTTTTATTTCACAATTTTACGTTGATTTAACATTTTCAGAATTATCCTCCAACTCCTAACCGTTAAGGAGTTGTACCTTCCATCATCAGCTCATTAACATGAGATGATGACTACCAGACTAAATACTTGAATAGCCTTAGAAAATAATATGAAACGCATAATAAATGCCTATAAAATTTGAGGGTTGCCCTCATTTCCCTGGGATCCCATCATCAGATCACGACTTGGTGACTACGGGACCACCCCAAAAGTATACCCTTTCGAATAATGATTTAACGTTTTAAGATTTATCCTCCAACTCCTAACCGTTAAGGAGTTGTACCTTCCATCATCAGCTCATCAACATGAGATGATGACTACCAGACGCAAATACTTGAATAGCTTTAGAAAATATATGAAACATATGATCCGTCCCTATAAAATTTGAGGGTTGCCCTCGATTTCCCTGGGATTCCACCATCAGGTCCTGACTTGGTCACAATGGGACCAACTAGAAAGTATACACTTTCAAACAAAAAAAGAATTTTTGAAATCGGTAAAGCCGTCTTCGAGTAATCAGGGAACATACATAAAAAAAATAAAAATATATTCCGACGAATTGAGAAGCTCCTCCTTTTTTTGAAGTCGGTTAAAAAGGTAAAGGTATTTCATCCATTCATGCAATGGGTAATATTGCTCTTTTTATTTCATTGTCTTGTATTTCATATGATAAGTAATATTAAATTTATATAAATAATACTGATGTGTTCAGGAGGCGAATCTCTTTCGAAGCCTATATTAATTTTCAGGTGTTAGACAAATGAAACGTTGTCAATTAAGCAGAGCTTGTGTTATGGGCAGGCCTCGGATTTTTTATCGCACTTTAAGATAACTATGGAGTAGATATAAAAATTATAGTCATATAGGATAGCGTAGTGGTTAGAGACCCTGACTATGGAGCTTGAGGTCCCGGGTTCGATCCACGGTCGGGGCAGATGTTTATAATTTATTGAATCAGGCGTTACTTTGCGGAGGTCCATATTTATGAACTAAAAAACAATTACTTTGCTCACCCGCGACCACTAATGACAAATAGTTATATCTGTGCGGCAAATGTATGTTTCCATGCAACACCTCCACCTCCACTGCTACACGAATCAACACATGCCACACAGACCCAACTATCACCACCACCACTATACTAAACGCTGACGCGTTTCGGCACTCTCCACGAGGCCATTTACGAAGCACAACAACAACCGCTCAACATGCCACCATGCCGCAACATGAGTAGTGGAAGTGGTGGCATGTTGAGCGGTTGTTGTTGTGCTTCGTAAATGGCCTCGTGGAGAGTGCCGAAACGCGTCAGCGTTTAGTATAGTGGTGGTGGTGATAGTTGGGTCTGTGTGGCATGTGTTGATTCGTGTAGCAGTGGAGGTGGAGGTGTTGCATGGAAACATACATTTGCCGCATAGATATAACTATTTGTCATTAGTGGTCGCGGGTGAGCAAAGTAATTGTTTTTTTAGTGCAGATGTTTATGTTTATCCATTGTCTAGTACCCATAGTACAGGCTTTGCCTAGTTTGAGACTAAGTCAATTGGTGTCAATCGTCCCATGATATTTATTTATTATTTATTTATATTCATACTCATACTAATTTATTTAAATAATACTAATGTCTATAAAACAAAGTTTTCAAATAATAGAAGAGATCAGAATTTTTTAAATCAATTTCTGGCCTTGACACTGTTTAACATAAATGGGAAAAGTACTCAATAGAAATCCGGACTTCACTGAAATAAGACAGATGGCAAGTTCTCAACAATTTGAGTGAGTACTAGAATATGCTACTCTAATGTCTATTGATGTAGAATGATCTTTTTCAAGTCACAAGTGGATTTTCAACGAATATAGAATCTGCTTTACTCGTGAAAATATGGAAAAGTGGCCATTATTTACTCATTTTACAAATTACATTTTAAGATGGACAGTACACTTGTCATACCTCGTCGAGATTTACAAACACTCATTCCTGTAGCTACATGCTCTATAAATATTAAAAACTAGGAGCTTACTTAATGTTCATACCTATTTTTTTTATTATTTGGCCCATGATGTAATAAACATAGTGTGGCATTTGACTTCATTTTTTGGTATTAATTAAATGAATGAATGAGTGTAAATATGACTTAAATTTTAATATTGAATCCATATTTATCTTTCATCTTACCGTGAGATGAAAAATCCGAGGCCTGGTTATGGGTACTAGACAACATACTTATATAGATAAATACATACATAAATAGATATTAAACATCCAAGACTTGAGAACAACCATTCATATTTATCATACATACATCTGCCCCAACCGGGGCAAGCTTCGTAGTCAACCACTAGGCTGTCAATATCAAATAACCAAAAATCATCGTCTAGCACAGACAGACGGTGCGATGACGTAGCACTGGTACATTGTTAGTCAAAGACCAAATAATATGTGGTCACCCTAGTTAGTACCGTTCGACGAACTCAAAACAATTGTTATGGGACAATATTCGCATTTCAAAGTACATGAGCAGTCAAATGCTTAACATACAACCGAAAATATTCAGGAATTTTAGACAAAAGCTAAGCAATTTGACGAAAATAGCCATGAACAAAGGTTTACAACGTCCTAAGATTTCACATTAAAATTGCGTACTTACTTGTGAAAAATCACATCACATGCCGGATACCACTCACTTCCACACCCGCGTACTACACATTTTATACCCATTGTTCTCTTATTAACGTATATATCCCAAAAAAACACTAATTGAAATTCCGAAGCGATGCACAAATGGTAGAAACATCCGCCATGTTAGTTTGTCACTGACTTGACATATTGGATTAGTGTTGCCATTCAACATTATACATTTTACCTTACATTATGGTAAAAAGAAATATAAATAATTTCTTTAATCAAAACTGAAGTTAACAGCCTAGGCGTGTAAAATATTTTTAAAACTACTGGTTAGTTTTTATTTTTATGAATTAAATGTAATTAACTCTATATAACTAAATTCGTGATGAGCATCAAGTTGACTGATGTGGAATAAGTGGAGTTTGGTTTTTCACTCTGGTATACTTGTTTAAAGAGTTAGAAAGAGACGGATGGTCAACGTAAAACGTAAAAGGTTATTCGGGGTCATTGGATTTTATCTTCAACATCATGTTCGAAGTGTGGCTTCCAGTTTTACCTATATGTTCCTTGGTCACCATTCATGTTCAATGACATCTTGACAATTTGACATCATTCATTCATAACATTCATTAAACATTTTTTTTTTTGGCAGAGTGGGCTTGATTGAGCTTGCTCGACTTAGTTGAGTGAGTTGAGTTGACCTCCTTCCTGTCTGTCTTGTCTGTCTGTCCATTCACCTGTGCGTGAACGCGGGCTTCCTAACAAAACTCCAGTTTAGTTTCATATTTGAATACAGTGAAAATGTACATCGTGTCCAACTTTGTTAAAGTTACTGTCCCTAATTACTTAGCAGGACTACCGATACCCGATTCATTCGGCGGTTGGTTTCGGTTAGGAGGTAAAACAATACTTTTTCCTTTTGCTGTCTTAACTTAAATCTTAATTCATCATGGTACATGACGGGGCACTGAGATACGCGTGTCGGTCTGTTACTTAACCTTGAAAAATGGTAACAAACTGGTGACTATCTATTGACCTCAAATTAGTCGCATTTAAATGGAAATTGAAATAAGTAAGTTAATTACTTGCATGTTTTATTGTTCAGCGTTTATTGCAGCATGTTTAATTTGTTGAAATAATTTTGCTTTTTTTTAGATATTATTATATTGATCTGAAGAGGCAAGAAGAATTAATTTAATTGATATCAAAAAAGCATTACAGAACATGACTGTAGACTTCTTAAAAATTGGGTCACTCATCTATCTCAACCTCTGAAGTATACACCCTTTTAAACAACATAAGAATCATTAAAATCAATTCATAATTATTGTATTTAAGATTTAAAGAATTACCCTGTAACTCCTAACTGTTGGTTGAGAAGTTGTATCTTCCATCACCAGTTCATCAGATAACTACCAGAAGCAAATACTAGAATAACTTAAGAAAATATAGGTAGTTATGAAAAATTTAATATGTGCCCTTTACAAGCCCATAAAATGTGAGGGTTGCCCCACAGTTCCCCGGGATCCCATCACCAGATCCTAACTTGGTGACAATGGGACCACCTTAAGTGTACAATTTTGAATAAAAAAAAAGAATAAGGAAAATTGGTAAACATGACAGAAATTTGTGGACATACATAAAAAAAACTACATAAAGTACAGTGGAACATAGAACCTCCCTTGTTTTTTGAAGTCTGTTAAAAACCGACTTTAGGCTCATGTTTCAATATTGTTTCAGTCCGAGATTGGATCACCTTGATCCCCCCAACTGTGGTAGTCGGTGGTTTGTCCTATTATGCTTACCAATCAATAAAAAGGGGACGATTAGGCTCAAGAATCAACCCCATGATTAGACCACATGAGAAAAAAGTGATGGACTTTGTGGAAATAGAAGACATTGGTGACAAAATGTATTTGTGCCGATGCTGGAAAAGTAAAAATGTGAGTGTTTCGTTTTTTAATAATCAGTGGTTTTGTAAAAGGTAAAAGGAACCTATTAAGATAATGGGGAAACATGTTTTATCTTTTATAACTACACTTACAGATTACATGGCAGTCGAATGATCAAAAAACTCAATAGCTATAATCATTACAGCGAATTCCTCTTACAATTGTTTTTATTAAATAAATCAAAGATAACCTTCATTTATACTGCTGAATTTGGAACATGCAATCAATAAGGAAAAAAAAAAACAAGCATCAGTCATTGTTACTATCATCTGAACTAGGCTTGGTCTACCTGAAACCTCAGAATACAGAACAAACCAGAAGGCGCGAGCGAGCCTAAAACTGAAGCATCCAAAACTACTCTTAAAAAGTGTAGTTTAGCACAATGACCCCTCAGTCATCCTCACCTCAGGCACGCAGCGCGTAGTCACGTGTTGTGCGACTAATAAAATTAATTTATTATGCCGTCTTGTGCTATTCCCGTGTAAAAATGCCGTTGGAATTACAAAGAAAAAACAGGATAGGATTACATTTCACGTATTAGTAGAGAAATCAAAAACCTGATTATTTAAATATTCAATTTCTTTTACCGATTGTCTTAGTTTTGGAAGAGTCCATTTTGTAAGTGTTGCCAACATGATCAAATATTTACCACTTTTAAAATTAAAAACTTAAGTGTTTTTAACTTACGATTTTTGTTTGTAACAAGGTTTTGTTTAATTTTCAATGTTTGTTTGTATGTTTGCTGGCTTGTTTGCTTGCTTGTTAAGATGAAATCTTACAAGTAAAATTTGACCCATTTTTTGGTTTCGAATTGTTAGCTCAATTCTGATTGCTTGGATATTTAATCGGATGACAATGAAACATTAACATAACAAGGAGCTGACCTGATGATGGAGCTGGAAGGTGGTCATGGGAACTCTGTAATAAAATTACGCTATCCTATCGATTTTGGGCTCGTTTGATTTGTCATGACAAGAACTCTGGTCCTAGGTGACATCCAGGTTCTGACGATCTGACGAAACAGACAAACAAACATACAAAATGTTTCTCGCGGTTTTTTAGGGTTCCGTACCTCAAAAGGAAAAAACGGAACCCTTATAGGATCACTTTGTTGTCCATCTGTCTGTCTGTCTGTCAAGACCCTTTTTCTCTGGAACGCGTGGAGGTAGCATGCTGAAATTAATATCAAATATTCAAGCCTGCGGTCCCTTGAAGCTGTGAAAAAATCAACCTTCTAAGTCTACGCAATCAAAAGATACAGCCATTAAAAAGGCTATTTCCATACAAATTGCCGAGATCCGAAAACCTAAAGGGTATTCCAGGTTACCTAGAAACTTGAAATTTGGTATGAAGGTAGCTCTTATAGCACAACCACTCAGAAAATTCTCAAATCTTAAATTTTTATGTCTTGTCTGTAGATTTCGCAGACCAATATAAGTTGACCCCACACTGCGTACATTTTGCTTAGGAGCAGGGCTCTGGTAACACTGGACTTCTTAAAACACTGGGGAAAGGCGTTAAAAGCTCTTTCTACGGAACCCTCGTACACGAGTCCGATTCGCACTTGACCGGTTTTTATATCTCCAATGTATATACATATCGAGTCTACGATTTCATTTTATGTATAGATTGGACCTGTATACGAAATCATGACAATAATAATAAATTTATAATAGTGCATCTAAAATAATAACAAGTTAATAAAAAAAAACTTTACGAAAGTTGACATTAAAACTAGAACTCCACTCTCTAAATAAGTAAAACCTGTGCTTTAGGATAAGCAGCTCTTCTCTCCGTTAATATTTTCGACGTTTGCTACAAGCAATATTATATATTCTGAATAAATATTTTAAACGAAGCCGTGAAATAATTAGTCCAAAAATAGGTAAACGCCCCCTAGCTGGCAACATTGTGCGAGCGAGAGAAGTAGTGAGGTAAGAGCAGGACGACTGAAGATTTTGGACACACTGCGCGGCGTGCGATTGTGATTGAACGCTCCTTCTGGTTTGTTCTGTATTCTGAGCCTGAAACAAAACAAAATCGAAAACTAAGTACAGTTCTAGAAGTTATTTTTTTATATGTTTCAGTGGCCCCTGTGTGATGGTGCTCACGGGCCCCACAACAGAGCTACTGGAGACAATGTTGGTCCTGTTCTTATTCGTAGATCTAAACCAGAGGAGAAGTAAACTGTATTATTGATGGCACTGTATAAGTACCTACATCATGAATGCTGACATGATAATAAATAAATAAATAGTAGATAATAGTGATACATATGTGATTAAATAACTATGCATATAATGTGTAGGAATAATTCGTTACCATAAAATTCAAGGTACATTTAGAGATAAGGATACCCATGCTATCATTATCATGCTTTGTTTATTTTAACTGATTACTTATATTTTTATTTACTCAATTCTTGGAACATTATTATATAACAAGTTATTTGAAATACTACATCCCAAACTTTATAAAGTTAGTGTACCTACTTATGTGCTGTAAGTTTGTTGTTTTTAGAAACTAATTTAAAAGTAGGGCTGTGACAAGACCATTTTTTTTTTCAGTAGCCTATACTGTGTCCCACTGCTGGGCAAAGGCCTCCCCTTTCTCCTTCCACATGTCTCTGGTTTCGGCCAACTCTCGCCAGTCCGGCCAAAAACGCTCCAGATCGTCCCGCCATCTCCTTCTTGGTCTGCCTCTGTTCCGGTATCCATCGCATGGGACCCAGTCGGTAGTGATTCTGGTCCAGCGATCCGGATGCATTCGGCAGACATGTCCCGCGCAGTCCCACTTCAGTTTGTCAGTCTTTGTCCCTACATCGACAATTTGAGTTCTGGAGCGCAGTTCGGTGTTTCTGATTCTATCAGTCCTTCGAACACCTAGGATACTGCGCTCCATAGCTCGCTGGCAAACCTTGAATTTGGACTTTTGAGCCTCAGACCAATTTACAGTTAAATATTTAATTTTGTAACTATATCAAACTGTTGAGAGTACAAAGTACTTTAGGTATCTACTGTGTATTTTCTTATTGTTGTATTTTGGAAAGTTTAACTTAAGTAGGTATTGCTTAATAAAATTATTTTTTTGGCTTTTCATTTTTGTGCTATTTATTCCGGCGGCTCTTATCCTCTTATCCCCCTAATTAAAAACCACTTAGGGACAGTATTTAGGTTTAGGACTAAAATGATTTAATAATCGATTTGAGAAACAACGCATGTCGTACTACCCATACATTGACCTTGGATGCATCACGGAGTACGGACGCATTATTTACCTACCTATCTTTATTCAGAGGCAAAATTAATCGCCCACCATTTTTTCCCAGTAATGTAAAAACTGTTATTTAAATAAAGGATACTTTTACAATAAATAGTAAAAATAGGGTGGGCGATTAATTATTGTGCCCATGAGTAGGTATATATGAAGGCGACGAATAATAATTATTAGTGCCTTTCCTTTCGATTTTGTTAAGTCACTTTTGCTTTTGTTTATCTTTATCCTTCATCCCATTGGAAATTATTTAGGTTCGGGTTCGGGATTTTCGGGAACATGGTGGTGTTACGTCAACATTGTCAACTTTGACATAAGATAAAAGATAAAGTCACGATATTTTTCACCGCACTATTCTGCACTTTGCCCACGTTTGCCCATGCTTTGTTGGTAGGGGATTTAGTGAGATGAGTCGTAGTCGAGTATGAATTCTATAAAAAAAATTGCAGCCTAGTGAAGTGACACTGACATTACCAATTAGATTGTTAGATAGAACATTACGTACGATTGCGACCATTATTTACGTTTGCGTAATTGTTGTTCAATAATTCCGTAAACCTTTTTATACTTATTCGTGTTTTGTATTATACCTACTTAAGAGAAAATGTATTTAGTCTCCAATTTGGTGAAAGTTACCGTTCCTAACTACTTGGCTGGATTGCCGATTCCCGATTCCATCGGTGGTTGGTTTCATCTTGGCGGTAAGCTTTCTTAATTATGTAGTACTTACTTAATCATACAAGCTACTTCGTCTAGTAAAATCTGTTGGAAACTAAATTAAGAAATTAAATCAATAGGGTCTCTTTATCTCTTGTTTAATGCTTTAATTTTTTTTGTTACCTACTTAGTAACATACAATGTATACTGTCTTAAGGTGCACACTATTTAATTATGTTTTAAATTTAATTATCTCTTATAACTATAATCAGTGGATTCAATTCCATTTCAGAACTGACATTATACCTACATAATAAATCAAATTATGTTCACTGAAGATGAATATGACACACTTAGTATTAGTTTTACTATTATCATTATGTAACTGTACACTGTCATGTGCTCTGCCTGTGATTCCTGTAACTTACCTAAAATATCCCTTGGTTTTAAACTATTTTATGAGAATATTGAAGGTTTCTTATATTCACTTAAAAAAATGGTTGCATGTGGTTTACAGTAAAGGATTGGCTTGCCCTCATACCTCCAACATTAGTGGTTGGTGGTATTTCCTACTACTCTTACCAAACAGTGAAGAAAGCACAGGCAGGTGGCAATGGTCATGTCAACCACTGTGTAAGAAAGGACATTGACAAGGTGGTTGACTTCATTGACATTGAGGACATAACCGAAAAGGCTGTTCTTTGCAGATGCTGGAAGACTAAAAATGTAAGTGTGAGGTTCAGTTACAACCAAAATTCCTTTAATATTGTTCATAGCTGATCTTAATAGTGGAAAATAAATAAATATATAAATAAATAAATAAGTATCATTGGACAATTGACACCAATTGACCTAGTCCCAAATTAATCAGAGCTTGTGTTATGGGTACTAGACAACGGATAAACATACTTATATAGATAAATACATAACTAAAAACATATTAAACATCCAAGACCCAAGAACAAACACTCATATTCATCATACGAACATCTGCCCCGACCGGGATTCGAACCTGGGACCTCAAGCTTCATAGTCAGGGTCTCTAACCACTAGGCTATCCGGACAGAACAGAGAGATAGGAGAAAATTGGTCTGATCATCTCATCTTATATACTGATGCATCCAAACTAAGGGAGGATGGTCCAGTGGGCGCTGCTGTGTGGATTCCGAAATATAAAATTATATTGAACTTCAAGCTCCCTCCTGGTAACTCTGTTTATTCTGGTGAAGCAGTCGCCTTGTTTGAAGCAATCTCTTTTCTCAAATCTCATAAAATCCCAAAAACGCTTATCCTTTCAGACTCTTTAAGCTGCTTACAAGACATTTTGAAGCGTCCATTCCACGCTAAAGAAAATTTCTGCATTACCCTACAAATTAAGGAATCCCTTTACAAAAGTTACCTTCAAAATTTAGAAATAGTTTTAGCTTGGATCCCTGGTCACAGTGGCATAATAGGTAACGAGACTGCAGACCTGTGTGCGCAAGAGGCTATTGAAATAGGCAGTAGCAAATATACACAATGCTTCTACCGTGACGCCAGGGCTCTCGCATTGCGTGATAAATGATAAATGGAATACTTGCTGGCAGGCTGCTCGACTTTGTGTTGGCAAGCATTATAGGAAACTTCAACCAGATCTGCCCTCAAAGCCATGGTTCTTCGTATGTAGATCGATTCCCAAAAACATCACGTCAACTATAATCCGCTTACGTTTGGGCCACGTGTGTACTCCGGTCTTTCTGGCCAAAATACGGGTTCGAGACCATTCCTTGTGTGAATGTGGCATGGACGAGGGCACCCTCGATCATATGTTCTTCCACTGCTCTAAAATCGTTACACCCTTATATGACCTCCTCCCTTCCAAAATTCCTCGTCCTGTTAATATAAACTTTCTTCTCACACTAGTACACAATCCTCTTGTAAATGTTCTATGTAAATTTATAAAAATTAACAAATTCAGTTTCAGTTTCAGTTTCTTTATTTCCATAACAATTTTACATTGTGTCGGATATTAGTGAACGCTTAATTCTAGCACCATAGTCTATCACACTAAATTTGAGAGAATGAAACAATAAATATAAAGAATAAATGACAAACAGTAGCTAGTATCAACAAAACTCAAACATTAACAATATTATGCATAAATTTACTTAATATTTATATTGCACTTAGCGAAGTCAAGTACTATTAAATTTAGTGGTTATTCTATGCTTATAATAATAGTTAAAATACCCACTTACAACATAGCTATATTATCATATTCATATTCATATTCATATATATTCGGATAACAATACCTGGTATTATTTATCTTAAAATTAAACAACAAATTATTTATCCTGACACATTATCAAAAATTTCATCCACACTGTAGAAGCAATCCCTTAACAAAAAACATTTTAATTTCCTAAGAAACAATGAGGTATTTGTGATAATTTTAAGGTCAATAGGCAGCCTATTATACAGCTTGACAGCTTGATGACTAGCAGAGTGCGTAACAACCTTGAGCCTTGGACAAAACTTCACTTTCCTATTTTTGGTGCGTGTAAGTAGGCGGTCATTTTGATCATCACACGTTTCATTTTTGAGGAACTTTGTGAGCAACACTAAAACATACAAACTAGGCACCGTGAGGATTCCTAGTTCTTTAAAGTAGTCTCTACATGAAACCCATGGAGGAATGCGCAACATAGTGCGAATTGCTCTTTTTTGGATTATAAGAGCTCTGTTGATATTATATTGGTAGCTGTTTCCCCAGAGCTTAACACTATATCTTAATTTTGATTCTATCAGGGCATAATAGACTGTCTTGAGCTGTTCAATTCCCATGACATCCCTAAGACACCGGAGGGCATAACATGCAGATGCAATATTGCTCTCAACGACTTCCAGTTCCTGCTTCCAATTTAGATGCGAGTCAATATGCACACCAAGACATTTCACATGATTTACTACATCTATTACAGCTCCATTCATTAAAACTTCAAGTTTGTCAGTCTTTTTAGAGTTATATTTAAATAATATCAATTTAGTCTTGTCAGTGTTAACACGCAAATTATTATCAGAAAACCAAGTACTAAGAGTAGAGACTGCATCATTAGTAATTTTACTTAGTTCATCAATACTATCAGCACAAAAAGTCGCACTTATATCGTCTGCGTATACCGACAACTTACAATTTTTAACTGAATTACTAATAAAACTTATGAGGTCATTAGTGAATACAAGAAAGAGTAAAGGGCCCAGAATGGATCCCTTAGGGACACCTCTTCTAACATCTACAATGTTAGACCTAATAGATTTTTCAAAACTACTTTGAACGTTTTTTATTTCCACAAATTGTTTCCTATTTTGAAGATAATTTAATAAGAGTTGTTGTACATTTCCCCTGATTCCATAAAATTCGAGTTTTTTCATAAGAATTGTGTGGTTTACTGTATCGAAGGCAGAGCTTAGGTCAATAAATAAAGTCGCCACTCTTTTTCCCTTATTAAGTTCGCTCACAATGTCATCTAATAGAGAGTCAATAGCGTCAGTAGTCCCCAAGTTTCTCTGAAATCCAAATTGCCGGGGATTGATGATACTATTTGATACAAAATGATCTAAGAGACGTGATTTCATAAGTTTCTCAAAAAATTTTGAGAGAACTGGGAGTAGCGATATTGGCCTATAATTCTTAAGGTCAGTCTTTAGCCCTTTTTTATAAATAGGTAAGACCCTAGCCACTTTCAATTGATCAGGAAATATTGCAGAATCAAAACATTTGTTAAAGAAATATGCTAAAGGTTCCGCCAGTAAATCTACACAATCTTTGATCACAGAAATCGGCATCTCATCAGATCCGTAAGATTTTTTATTTGCCATGGTTTGGACGGTTTTTATTATTTCGGTTGATGTAACTGATTTCCAGGACATGTCGTTGAATTTGCTTTTAGTCGATTGTTCAAGGAAATTTACAGCAGAACGCAAATCCCCTGTGTTTGGGTCGTTACTGTTATCGAAACCAATTGAAAATAAGTTAGCCACGTCTTGAGGATTTTCGAATACCTTATTATTTACTTTCAAGATAATTTTAGTATGTTGATTTTTGCTAGATTTATTACGATGTTTGTTCACAATATTCCATATGATCTTAGATGATCCCTTAGCATTTCTTATTTCTGACTGAACTGCTGTCCTTTTTGCGTATCTGACGACTCTTCTAAAAACGTTCATATATTTTAGCCGGTATTCTAGTATAGATTTGTCACAGGTTTCCTCACTTAAATTAGTCAACACACGCTTCATCTTGCTGGCTACTTTTATCCCTTTTGTAATCCATTTAATTTTAGAATTCTTTAATACTTTAATTTTTTTCTTACACTTCGTAAAACTTTGACGGAAAGCTTTTAAGATTTTTTTTAGAAATCCATTTATACTTAAGTTATACCAGTTTACAGTTTTTAATCTATATCTAAACAACTGAAGGTTTACCTTATCGCTTACAAACCTTTTTTCTCTGAACACAAAACGTTGTTCAGGATTATTATTTTTATTAGCATCAGTAATCAGTTCACAGAAAATAGCCGCATGCCCGTCAGCCAGATTGTTGTGATCTATTTCAGTGGACAAAATGGAATCCAAGGGTAAGTTCGTTATGTAGTTGTCGATACAAGACTGAGAATCGTTTCTTTTAAAGGTGACATCATCAATGAGATGCCTAAAGTTATAACATTTTAACAGACTTAGGAAATCATTTCGTTGTGTATTGTCTATTAACAAATTAACATTAAAATCACCACAGATAATGGCCTTTTTATCAAAAAGTTTCTCCAACAGTAATTCAAATCTTTCCATAAATATTTTAAAATTTTTATTATATGGGCTTCTATAGCAACAACAGATGTGCACATTCGTATTTATATCTCTTATGCCACATATTTCAAACCCTTCGGCTAAATACAAGAGTAGTATATTATTGGGCATTCTGGACCACCATTCATTCGATCGGGCGAAAAATTTCGCCCTCACTCATTCGTGGTGATCCAGAAGCCCAATAATACAATGAATTGCACACAACCTACAATCAACCCAAACCCAACGGTAACCAACCTAACAGTAACCTATCAGCATTTGCGTTCAACATAACGCTCAACCTACACCTGAAATCGCATTGGACATTCTGTTTCACCTCGCGTTCAACGCAACAGCAACTCAAACCCAACGGAACCCAACCTAACAGTGACCTATCAGCATTTGCGTTCAACATAACGCTCAACCTACACCTGAAATCGCATTGGGCATTCTGTTTCACCTCTCGTTCAACGCAACGAATACATCAGCCCAACAGCAACTCAAACCTAACGGAACCCAACCTAACAGTAACCTATCAGAATTCACGTTCATCATAACGCTCAACCTACACCTGAAATCGCATTGGGCATCCACCTCTCGTTCGAATGAGCGAAGTTTTGACTCGAGGTTCAACGACAAGCCAACCCGACGGGAATTTATTCAATGTATTTAAATTTCAGTCCAACTCAAGTCTCAACTAATTGACAACCTAACATAGATATGTTTAATAATGTTTGAGCTTAGATAAAGTAAAAGCAAAAGTACACCATGCACACCGGGTTGATCAAGTCCGATATGCACGAGGCCGAAGCCACTGAGCGCTCCTCGGTCTCAAGCCGCAGCCTTTGACTCAGGTTAACTCAGGTGTTTGCACAACTTGTCTGCGAAGCTGATCAGACTCCACAGACAAGATCGGGTCACCCAGGACGCGTCTAGTTCCCGGCATCCACCTACGGATGTATCGCTATGACCGCTTTTTGTGTGCGTGGTGGTTTTGGATGCCTCCCACCGAGGCTTGTATACAACTCATCCGCAAAGCTGATCAGACTCCACAGACAAGGTCGGGTCACCCAGGACGCGTTAGTTCCCGGCATCCGTTTTCGGATGTATCGCTATGACCGCGTTTTATGTACACGGCAAATTGTATGTCGGATTTATTTATATCAACGAATCTCAAAACCATCGTTAGCGCGAGTTAGGTTTAAACTAATTTACGCTGGAATAAAGCACTAAGTAAACATTATTTAAATTACGAAAACATAAAAATGTGTAACTCACTACACTAGTGAAAACCGAAATATGATTTTAAATTGGTATCGCTAAAACTAAGTCAAATAGTGTGATTTAATTGATGTTAATGTAGAACAACTCCATCTGTGAGACCGCGATACTTTATCACACTTTCTAAATAACTTATATCACTTTATCATGTTGACGTAAAAATTGTCTTGCTGACTAGAATATAAAGTTTGATCAGAAACGAGTTGTAAAGTGATATACATGATTATGTACTTAAGTCATTTCAACTCGAAGACATTGTAGTGTAAGTTAGGTACTCGATCAAATTACGTAGCGAGCGCGCTCGCTAAGGTTTATTGTTCTTAACATGCAAATGGACATACGAGTAGGCGGTGATGACATCTATCGAAATTATTCGAAACCATTTGTATTCTATACGAAACCAGTACATCAAAGGTACTTACTTAAATCATTACTTACACCTACTTAGTTCAGTGCTTAACCCACAGACAGCGCTTATGTTAAACTTTGACATCGTGCGCTAGAATTTGTACCTAGATTTTTGTGTGTCTGTCTGTGGTACCATAGCTCCTAAATGAATGAGCCGATTTAAATGCGGTTTTTCATTTAACAGGTTTTCTAACAATGGTTCTTAGACTTGTTTTATCAAAATCGGTTCAACCGTTTCTAAGATATTGACCTTTGAAGCGAAAATGTCTATTGTTTTTCGACTTTTCTAAGTTGGTTAGGTTATCTTATCATAAATGTTAATAATATAGGAATTGTTTATTTTTGTGTTCAAATTGAAAAAGGTTTATACCTGTTTGTACCTGTAACAAGACAATGTTTGTTTTCGTATTAGGAAATAACAATTGTATGTGTATTTATAATTACGATGTAAAGTAGCAAACATTACAGTTAGAACACGTTTTTACCTAAGTTTAAATCTTCGTCTTAGTAGGTGAGGTAAGATGATATTTGGTTGTGTGAGCTAACCAATTACTAACCTTACCCATTAACTTAGTAATTAAGTCGGTTAATACTGAGGCTATTTGAACGATCTGAGGAGGTTTTTTTCCAGTTTCCGTTATAATTTTAACGTACAGAACTGAGCATGAAAATGTTACCAATTAGGTATTAGCCAATTTTATTGCGCAACGTTATCAAGTTGTAATGTGACACACAGTGCGATCGGCGTCTTTTTGCTGACATACAAATGCGGTGCATGTATGAAGCGTGGTTGCGAAATAATATTCATATTATAAAGGTGTAGGGTTGACAATGATCAATGGATAAATTTACAATTAATGGGTACCTCTATTAAATGCGAATATAAATGTTCTTAAAAGAAATAATGATTACTACAATTACTGAAATACTAATATTTAGGTAATTCCTTAATTTAGCTGGTGAGAAATAAATAAATAAAAAATAAATAAGTAAATTAAAAATTAAAAAAGTAAATTAAAAAAAGCTTACAACTCACTCTCGATTAGTTTTTTGGTATCTTGAATACATGCATATGTGGAATACGAAGTAGGCAGATTTACCAACAGACAGATAGACAAATTCATAACGTTCCTCTTTCCATCGCGTCGAGAATTAAATAATGTAAAATAAAGAACTGTTATGTGCACATAAGCATAATACACAATTGTGATTTGGAATGCGACAGCCCTAGTTCATTTAGTAAAATCAGCAAATAATTTCGTTTAAAACTTTTGCGCGGGGCTAATTTGTTCCTTTCCAATTTCGAACGTGACGTGCACAGTGCATCAAGTCTTCTACATCTTCAGCTCAGAGGTTAAGCTGTGCAGAGTTTCTACGTTAGTAAAGTTTATTTGCTTTATACATCGATTAAAATGTAAGTATGTATTTCAACGTACCTAACGCTTTACTTTCCTAACGAAATTAAAACATTTGGTTCATATTGTTTGTAGGGTTCCAACAGGCATTAATATTTTTAATTTCCTTTCAGGTCTGATTCCGAGTTTGAACCCATCACTGTTGCAAACAGCGGAACCGTTCGGTCAAAAGTGGGAAGGTCGGCTGAAAAACGAAAAGCTTCAGCTCCAAACAGGTAGCCATTTTATATTTATTTTCATATTTCATGTTTTTTATTTTGTCAGCTGGGTACATATTTACTTAAATATTGTTTGTCTACTTTTTTCATTTAAAAAAGGTATTTTTTTTTCTTTTTTTATCGATGTATATGGTTATTTTAAATGTCGAGTAATAAAAACATATTTTTTATTTCAGATCTGATTCAGAGGAGAGCGTTGCCGCTGCAGATGTCAGTATCCCAAAAATAAAAAAACCTGCTCAAAAAAGAAAGCCGTCAACCCCAAGGTATTTTTCTTGTAATTTGTTTAATGAATTTCGACGAACTAAGTACAACTGTCTTATTCATTGTTTAATGTCTGTTATGTTTCAGATCTGCTGCACCCAAGAAAAAAGAAACTAAAAACCCGTTTGACGTGTTCGGAATATTTCCTGAAGACGTTGCTGTTAACCATAAGCCTGCTGAGACTGATCCGCTTGATTCATCCATTATAAGCCGGGTACCGAACGGGTCAACAAAACGAGCTTGCACCCTCAACGGAGACTTTTTCTTGGAGCTGCGGGTGTACAACACTGCTGATATTCGCGGTGAGTTACGTCAGGAGCGTTGGAAAAAGGCTCTCGTTACTCTAAAGGCGCAAATCGATGATGAAACTGTTGAATGGGAGGCATTGCAAAAATTTATTAAAAAGATAAATGTACTTTTCAAGGACGCTAACGTCAAATTTTATTCTAACGATACTAAGTACTAATTTAGTAGGTACTTTTTTGATTTTAACAGATACTGCAGGTTGTCTCTTTTTATTACTTATTTGAATAAAATTTAAACTGCATCAAATTGTGTATCAAGTAATTTTTAATAAATGTTTTTAATAAATGTTAACGATTTATTATGAAACCATAATTTAAACGCTTTTAACGATATTACTTTAAGGGCGCAAATCGATGATAAAACTGTTGAATGGAGGGCATAGCAAAAATTTGTTAAAAAGATAAATGTACTTTTCAAGGACGCTAACGTCAAATTTATTGTAACGATACTAAGTAAGTACTAATTTAGTACTTTTTATTTTTGCTTTTAACGGATACTGCAGGTTGTCTCTTTTTATTATTTGATTAAAATTGAAACTATCAAATTGTGTATTTAACATATAAAACCAGGATTACAGCTTAAGCAAAGTCGCTACATAAAACATGCCCTTTTGCACTCAGTGTTCAATTACAGTAGAAAGCAGGAAGTGGGTAGGGCACCTTAGAAGTAATAAGCATAGAAAAAATTCGGGTGTAAATTTAAACGATGAGGTTGTTGAAATTTCGTCTGCTTTTAAAGGTCGCATAGCATCTTATAGAATAATGGCAACTGATGAGCTGAAGTCTTGTTTACCTGAATCATTTTTGATTACAGTAAAACCTAAAATGCAAAAAATTTTGGAAAATTCGCTTAAAAAACATGTGTCCCTCAAAGTAAATTTCGAATATTTTGGCGATTTTCTTTTGTTTAAAGATGACAAGCAGGAAATGAAATCTTTTGCAACGAAAAATTTTCCTATACATCAAAATTATCAATTCGAAGAGCTTTTAAACACAATAATTATTAGTATACAGAAAAAAATCGAAGAATTTCAGGAGCGCGATTCTGGTTGGACTTTCTTATCTAATTTGTATTTAGAAGTTAACATAAATAAGTATGAACCATTGAAAGCGTCATCTTACATAGACTTACCTAAGATAATAAAAAATAAAAAAGCTTGCATTAATATTCAAAATCATGATAATTATTGTTTTCTCTGGTGTGTTGTTGCTGCTCTTTACCCATGTCAAAACCATCGCGAGCGTCTATCATCTTATCCTCATTTTAAAGACGTATTAAAACTTGATAATATGTGTTTCCCTGTCACTTTAGCCGATATCATTACGTTTGAGCATCACAATATTGATATCAGTATTAACGTATATTCTTTAAAAAACAACCGAACTCTTGTAGGACCTCTATACAGATCGCAATATAAAAGGAAACATCGAATCAATTTACTTTTAATCGAACGCGGTAATAAGTCGCATTATGTTTTGATTACTAATTTACCGCGTCTTGCTCGCGGTCAGATTACCAAACATCATGCTAAGCTTTATTTCTGCGAAGACTGTCTGATATTTTTTCAAACTGAACACGGTTTCAATAGTCACGTTTGTAGTGGGGTTGCTACGGTACTTCCGGAGAAAGGCACCTATCTCGAATTTAAGCATTTTGAACGAAAACAAGACGTTCCATTTGTCGTGTATGCTGACTTTGAGACAATCCTTAAACCCTATCAGAACTGTGAACCTAACACTGACAGTAGTTTTACTACAAATAAACAAATACATTTACCAGCCGCTTTCGCGTACCATATAATTTGCTCTTATGATGAGCAACTTAATCGTTTTGTTCAATACCGAGGGCCAGATTGTGCTCAGAAATTCGTAGATTATTTATATAGACATATTAAAGACATCCATAACGTTTTAGAAAAAGAAATTCCCATGATATTTACTGTAGAAGATTCTTTAGCTCATGAACGTGCCAAAAATTGTCATATGTGTAAAGGTTTATTGTTTGCAGACAAAGTAAGAGATCACTGTCATCTAACGGGCCGTTATCGCGGTGCCGCGCACCAGTACTGCAATCTGCGCTTTCGCGTTCCTAAATTGGTCCCTGTTTTCTTTCATAACTTAGCAGGTTACGATTGTCATTTGTTTATACAGGAACTTAGTAAATGTTCAGGGCCTGTGAAAGTAATCCCAAAAAATAAAGAAAATTATATTTCGTTCACTAAGTTTTTGTGGATTTCAGATCAAAAGTATGCACAAATTCGATTTGTAGACTCTTTTAAATTTTTAGGAACAAGCTTGGAAAAATTAGCGAATGGTTTACATAAAGATGATTTTATTCACTTGAACAAGTTTTATCCTGAAACTAAAAAAAATAAATTATTAACTCGCAAAGGTATTTATCCTTACGATTATATGTCGAGCTGGGATAAGTTTACAGAGACCGAGCTTCCATCACAGAACTTGTTTTTTAATTCTCTTTCCAACGAACAAATAAGCGATTCAGATTACGCACATGCGCAATCTGTATGGTCCGAATTTAAAATCAAAGATATGGGAGAATATACTGATCTTTACTAAAAACTGATGTGTTGCTTTTATCAGATATTTTTGAGAACTTTCGGTTCATTTGCAAGTTAAATTATCATTTAGATCCGGCATTCTATTTAACTGCTCCAAGCTTATCGTTTGATGCTATGTTATTAAAAACCGGAGTTAAGCTTGAATTGATATCCGAATTAGAAATAATTCGACTCATACAAAAAGGAATAAGAGGTGGTATTTGCATGTGTTCGACCAGATATGCTCAGGCTAATAATAAGTACATGGAAACTTATGACATGAATAAACCAGACTCGTTTTTAGTATATATCGATTGCAATAACTTATATGGTTACAGTATGTGTCAATCGTTGCCCATGTCTAATTTTAGTTTTCTAGATCATCATGAAATTGCCCAACTAGATATTTTGTCTGTCGAAGATGATGCTCCATTTGGATTTATTCTGGAAGTTGACTTGCTATATCCGGAAAATTTACACCATAACCATAACGACTATCCATTTTGCGCACAAAAATTTATTCCTCCAGGAGGAAAAACGACCAAATTGATCCCAAATTTATATAACAAATACGAATACGTCATTCATTACGTCCATCTGAAAACATGTTTACGCAACGGCTTAACTCTTGATAAAATCCATCGCGTTATAAGGTTTCGTCAAAGTCCATTCTTAAAACAGTATATTCATTTAAATACAGAACTGAGAAAAAAAGCTACTACTCCTTTCCAACAAGACCTTTTTAAATTAATGAATAACTCAGTTTTTGGGAAAACTCTTGAAGACAGTGAGCGGCGAGTTGACGTCAAATTAGTAAATAAGTGGCACGACCGTCAAAACAAAACAAAAAAGTTTACTTGTGCTAACAAATTAATTGCCAAACCGAATTTCCATAGTGCAACAGTGTTGTCTGAAAATTTGGTTGTCGTACAAATGAAGCCTGAAAAAGTAATTTTAGATAAACCAATCTACGTAGGATTCTCTGTATTAGAACTTTCTAAAAGTCATATGTACCAATTTCACTACACGGTAATAAAAAAACACTACCAAGATCAAGTTACTCTGTGCTACACTGATACCGACAGTTTTATTTACAAAATCGAAACTGCAGACTTTTACAGCGATTTAAAAAATATTTTTTTAAACTTTTTTGACACAAGCAATTATAACCCTGTAAATGATTTGCAAATACCTTTACGTAACAAGAAGATTCCTGGGTTATTCAAAGATGAGTTAGGAGGAGAACTTATTACCGAGTTTATAGGGTTACGTTCTAAACTATACTGTATCAAAAGTGATAAATCTCTTATCAAAAAGGCTAAAGGAATAAAAAAACCAGCAGTTCAAGAGTTAACATTAAATGATTATCGGGATGTGTTATTCAATGATAAAATAGTTCGGAAAAAACACATATTATTTAAATCGATTAGGCACGAGATCTTCACTCAATCTGTCAATAAAGTTGCTTTATCTAACAAAGACGATAAACGACATATATTATCAGACAAAATTTCAACCAAATCTTGGGGACATGAGTCTATTTTCTAGTACAGTAGTTATCTAAGCGACCTTTCCTCGAGCTGTAATTTTATTTCGTAGGCACCCAATGGGTAATAAAAAATTAGAATGTGTTTAATAAAATAAAATACGTTGAGTACTTACGTTATTGTAAAATTATAATTATGTATGTTGTAGGGTCAGCGTCAAAAGCCGCTCATCACTTTTGTACCTTTTCGCTCTACGACCAGATGAGCGACTTTTGACGCTGACTATACCAAATAAGTAGATTATCATTAAGTACTTTATTTTTTATAATTACACATTGATTTGTAAATTGTATGGTTTGTTCTTTTTTTTTAATAAATAAATATGAAGTGTTATTAACATTTGTTTTCTTTTTTTCTTTCACCCACCTAAGTATATATAGACTGCGAGGATACCGACTGAAAACACATTTTACTTGAGTTGAAATTGAGTTTTCTCGCTTCGGAGGTTTCCTGACGATGTTTTCCGTCATCAAAAAGCTCAGGGCTCAGGCTTAATTTTAAATGTAATATTTTGATAATGGTAAGTAAAATCATGTTCTGTTGAACAGGCAAATAATACCTATCCTCGTTTATTGCATTGGGTATCAATTAAAACATGTCCTTACGTGTCTTAAGCAGCGCGGCGGCATGCAGCCCGTGCTAAGGTAATTTGCTGACACGTGAAATATACCTATTCACATTTATTGCATTTGGTACCAATTATAACAAGTCCTTACGTGTCGTTGTAATTTGATCGGCATTAAGCAGCGCGGCGGTATGCACCGCATGCTCCGAAGCGCGTGTTAATTTAATTTGCTGACGCATGAAATTACTGTAATTATAAATAGCGGCTGTTATAGTAAGTTATCATTCTGCACTCTACATTCATAACTGAGTAAAGTCGTTCCAAAGTTTTGAAAATTAAGACGAGCTGATCCATTCCCGATTCGGTAAGTAAAATTGGCATTATTTAATATTTATTCGTATTATTTTGTTGCTATTATTGTTTTGTAAGCGTATGAAAATGCTCATATGTGTTGCCAGATGCGTTTATTTATTTGATTTCTTTTGTTTCAGAATATGGAAGGAACGCAAGACACTCAAATCATGTTTTCGCAATATGCACAGGGTCCATTAGGATTCCGAGAAGATGAAGAAGAAGAAGAAGTCAGTGAATTTGTAAAAAAAATTGCAAGTGCCAAAACGAAAACCAAGTCTAGTAAACCAAAACTAAGGCTAAACAAAGTGGTAAAGAGAAGTGTACGAGGTCACCCGCCGTCGTTCGTTATAAACAATGAAGCAACTAAGGGGAACAGACTTGTCAAAATCCAAATAATTAACATAAGTGACTCCGCGCCGGATCAAAACGACGAAACCGGTGAAAACGTTATGCTCAGTGCGCAGTATGTGGCAAGTGACGGATACGATGAGATAATAGACAGTACAGAAAGTGTAATAAATAAGATATCCAAGAAGTTGTGCGGATATAGTGTTAGTTATTAATGTTTTTACTGTTTTTGTATATAATTTTGAAAATAAATATGGTCAACAATTTTCTTGTTTTATTCCTTTGATTAAGCGATACGTCAACAGGAAAGATTTTTTTTGTAAGTATGTCAATAAAGCAATAATTCAAACGAAAATAAAATTATCATGATTAAATGCACAAGAAAAATCTTTTCAGTAAATATCGCTTAAATAGATTAACACTATTATTAGCCACAGGTATGAATCGTTATCATTTATTTCATATTTTTAAACAAACAAATTCAATTATTTAAAAATGGGTTAATATAAAAAGTCTTCGTTCAAAATAAATGATAACTAATTTTGACTGGGTTAAAAAATAAAAAAATGATTAAACGTAAATATTTATTTTTGAAAATTAGGTATAATTTATTACAATGTTAAATATGCATAATATCGAAATAATATTTTTTAAGACATATAACGTTTTTTAAGGCACAAGCTTTTTTATGATGTAGACAATTATAAGAGCTGTTGTCGATACAATACTTTTTATACATTAATTGAAAATTAGAACAACCTTTCTCTCCCAAGTCTATTACAGTACAATCAGCACATAAATCATTAATCCACTTAATTTTTTCAAAACCTTTTACATATATTTTTTTGCCTTCCAAGAAATTATGAATCATTCTCTTAAATTCTCTGTGGTCGATATACCCCTCACGCCACATAATGCCAAGGTTTCTCTCTATCCATTTCACATGCCTTTTTTCGTTTTCTGATAACGTAGAAAATGAATATGGAGGTTTTATTAAATACGCCTGCGTGTGTTCATAGGTACTGTATGCAAATTCTTTAATAATAAATTCATTTTTAGATGATTTAAACCCCTGAACATCTACGAATAGATGGTCTAGTTTCATGATATCTTCTTTGTTATATTGGTCAACGGCTTATATTCTATAATACTATCATTCAAAATAAGACAATAAGCCGCGGTATTGTCAGGGATATCTGTGTCACACTCTAATTCAATCCGCACATCGACTGAACCCGTTTTTAAGGTTTCATTTTGACGAGAACAGTCGATAACAAACAGAGGTGCTTTATTTATAAAGTCTTGTGGATTCAACAACGGTGCTTGGCTGCGGTTATAATAAGACTGTTGGAATTTAGCGTACTGTTCATATAATATAGCAAATTTTTGAGCCGAGAAACTGACATTCAAGTTTTCATAAGGAAAATAATTTGAATTTAAAAAAACTTTAACGTCACGCAAATTACAATGATCAAAACGCGATATATCTTTATCAGCAACATTTTTCCTGTTTGTTTTTAATCCAATTATAACATATCGAGGTTTTTCAACTTGAGACGAAGTTTTGACGGCCCAAGAATGTTTTGATGTTTTAGGTAAAAGCGGGTATTCGTACAGATCCCAGTTCCTAAATGCTACCTGAATAGCTCGATCTCTTTCCAAATATTTAAGCAAACTTAATCTTTCACGATCAGAAACCTTAATGTGCGGCATGCGCCATACTATTTTAGATATAGTTATGTTACCTATATACTCATTTGTGTTCAGTTTTACGCTATTTAAATTAGTATTGGATCGTAAAAGAATAAGTTCATGCTTACAGTTAATAATAATTTTGTTATAATCCTCTGCGAAGCCAAGAATCTTATTTAAAGGAATTGACACAGAAAATGATCCATGCGTAATTTTTGTGCCATCAACATCCCAGCCCCATAACTTTGACATCGATGATTCAAGTTCATTCATCGACACAAGAGATTTTATTGTTGTTGTGACCCCAGCGTTTTTAATTTTATCTATTTCAATCCCATTCAGCTCATATCGAATATCTTGAAATAAATGAAGTATAGGGTTATTTGTAAAATGAACACTGGACACCTTCGCTTTTGTTTCTCTGTTGAATACTTCTATAGTACCCTCTATGTATAAAGTACTCGCTGATGGTAATACGTATAGATCTTGCTGGTTGATAGGTATACGGATTTCATCATTTAAATTGAAACTTGTTACGTACGGTTTATACGAATGATATTCGAAACTTTCAATCGTGCTATCAAAGCTAAAGGAGTCTGATAAGTTTAGTATACTCATTTTAATAATCCTATGTTTTTTAAAAACTGTTTGTTTTCCTTCGTTAGTTGTCCTTTAGGTCTTCTTTTCTTGATAGCACAATGAGCACTAACGGCTTTGCTGTTTGAGACCGTACATTTATTAAAGTCTATCATTTTTTTCTGAGATGTAAATATATCTGAATCTCTTCGCCACGTAAATTCACTAAATTATCGTTTATATCCAGTATTCTTATTATAAGAGCGTTTAAGCTGTTTTGAGTAACAGGAAAATATATAACATTTTTAGGTGTTTCTATAATCCGGTAACCAGGCGGTACATTTGGCACAAATTCATGAATTATATGACTAGGTTTTCCGTTTATAAATGACCCGCTCACGATGTCACATTCAACTCGTACTATAGTTGTAGACAGAATGGACACGGGAAAAGGGGACTCAGTTAATATATTCGCCTGAACTGTTTCTTCTCCAAAACCAAGTAACTTACCAATCGAATTTGGTTTTTTAAAATAGACGTTTTTGGAACACAATATAGATGTTTTTAGCGTATTATTATTGCATGTCAGTGTAAAGGTGCAACCTTGGAGATGTCTTTTAAGATAATCATCAAGATCTTGAAGTTCATATGACCCTTCAGGAATTTCTACTACTTCGTTATCACCATAATAAAACTTATTATTTCGGTTGTCAATATTAGGTATCGAGTTAAATGTCGACAAGTATAGCAACCCGCATTCATATTCACCATCTAGTTGAAGAGCTGGCGAGTGATTCGTAATCAGGGTAGAGGAGGATCCCGTTATGGACAAAGTGAAAGACATCGTGAGAATGAGAAGCTATTTATTGTTCAGAGATATTTAAACGGTTATTCCAATATTTTTTTAAATATTTTAAACATAAATGTCCGCAATTAACAGTATCGAATTTTTGATAAATATTATAATTGTATGAAATATTATAATTTTTCAAATATTTTATTAATTCTAGCGGCGGTTGAAGATCACCATAACTATTAAAATATTCACAATGATTATTATCTTTGACATAGGCTACCCAGTGAGTCCCTTGGTTTTTAGAACTATCTAAATTTACGATTGCACATTCTACTCTTTTTGGACGGTTTGGCAATTTGTCTCTCATGTAAACACCACGAAAATAAGGAATATCTGTTGAATGTTTTAAAATATCAACATTTGTAAGAGCACGTCTGGGTAGCCTTTTATTTAGTTTTTTAATCGTTTTAAACACAAACCCTTTCCATTTCTATACTGTTTAATGTACAACCCTTTACCTAATGCAATAGATTCCATCATTTTATTATGACGTTCTGATTCGGATAAGCTCTTTTTTGCAGCTTTGTAGTCACCAACAGCTTTAGCGATCCCAGCAGCTCCTCCTGCCAATGACCCTAACGCAGAAAGTCCCGCGAAAATAGGTATTAGTGGCAATATACCTCCAGTTTTAGGAATCGGTATTAATCGAGGAACTCTCATTTTACTCGTATTGTTATTAAGAAATACTTTACTCGCTGCAGCAAAAGCTCGACTGACTGCAGTGCCTTCTTTTTTAGATTTGTTTTTTTTCAATTCGGTACGTATCTTAGAAACAAAATGCTTAAATGATTTTATCCCTGCACCAGCTTTCATTTTAGATTTCATCACTTTGCTAACTATCCAAGACGCAAGTTTTTCTCCTTTTCCAACACCTTTTGACTTCAATCTTTGTTTAGCCATTTTATAGAGTTCAAAATCTGCACGATGTCGGTCTGTTAGGTCAGAATATTTATCGTATGCTATATCGTGTTGCATACACGCGTTGTCCAATTCATTAACTCCTTTATCACCTCTTTGCAATCGCTTATGCAATTTTGTGCCTGGTCCGCAATAATTGTAGCCAGGTAAGTGCAGTTCAAACGGTAAGTTAAGTTAATAATACTGTTTAGAAGTCCTCTTCCTTTCATATCCCAAAAGTTAATGACTTAGCGCGAGAAAGTTTTTAAATATATTTATACAATGGCATTTCTGTCGATCCAGCTGTTTTCGCTATCGTTAAGTCCTAACCACTTAACATACAATTTTTTCCCTCTTTTTTTGATTACCTTTTCGATGAGGTAAACGTCTGGATACTTAGTTTTTTGCAGTTCTTGTTCATAAAATGTACCGAGTATTGAGTTTTTTCGTTGGTCTTCAATATGGTAAGTAACAGGACGAGTGTGATTCACCTTTTTAATAGTAAATAGCTCAGTTGACCAATTAGGCGTATAACCTTTATGAAAGACGCTTTTGTACTTGCTTATACGCACATGATCTCCTACATTAAAAATATTTAATTTAAAACGCCGATTGGATTGTGATTTATCTATGTTTTTCTTTACTTCGGCTTCATTATTAAAATTCACCTCATTTGGGCTAAATTTTGTTGTGCTATGCACAGTTTGATTATAAGATTGAACTATCTCATCGAAAGGTTTTCCAAGCCATTTGTAGTTCCCGATGAAACTGAAATATTTGTAAAGTTTGTTCTTGAGCGTTTTTATTACCCTTTCAACAATAGACGCCTTTTTAACTGAATACGTGGAATAATGATTTATTTTTAAGGATTTCACATAACAATCGAATTGATCATTGTAAAATTCTTTTCCAAAGTCTGTCTGTAAGTTTCTAGGTATTCGTTTGGTCGACTTGATAATTAGTTCAAATGCATTTTTTACTTCTGTTTTAGTTTTAGATTTCGTAGGAATACACCACGTGTACTTTGAAAATGTATCAATAACAACTAAAATGTATTTATATCCCTTATTTACAGTATGTAAATTCTGTAAGTCAATTAAATCTGCTTGCCACAAATCATCAATTCCTTTTAATATAACTGCGCGACGCTTGAAATTTTTTCGGGCCGATCTATGGATTTCATTCACGACTTGTTCTTTTGTCATCTTTGAAATTACTTAAAATATTGTCTATGTCCCTTTTTGTATAAAAGTTTATTTTCAACTGATTTGCAAGCTGATGAATTTGAGAATTTATAGTTTTAAATAAAGAATCTAGATGCTTCTTCTCGTAAGTGTCCTGGACGAGCTGATCGACATATTGCTTATTAGCTGCATCATTGGGTGTCAAAGGATCCGCTACCCCCTTTAATCGCGATGATTGTAGATCGAAATCGCCATCATCAGAACGCAGCAAAGTTTTATTGTTAAGTTCAAAAACTTCACATACACGCAAACGTTTATGAACATGATGACCGAATTTGTCTATGTTCATTTTCACTTCTTATTTTTATGCACTTATGTATCATCAAATTTCCGGCTTCGACTGATGGTAAAAGTAAAATACCAGTTTTATATATCATTGATTAACCAAGCCCGCTTCACGAAGTTCTTCTACAATTGATATTATTTCATTGTCTAATCCTGTGTTACCGGCATCACGGGAAGCAATGAGTAATTTCAATCTTTCAACTAATTCGTTTGGATTATCCCAATAGACATATGAAACATCTCTTTTAACTTTTTTCATTGTTGGTAGTCCTTTGCCGTAAGTACATAAATCTTCGCTTATTGAACGTTGTTTCGATAATTTGAAAAGCGGTTTTATAATGTATAAATATTTCTGACCTTTGTTACTTTTTATTGGTTTATTGGGATCAAAATCTCGTCTATGGACATTCGTTTCTAGTAGCAACATTTTATAATAACGTTTATCGTCTTCAGTTATGATACCTAAATCAGGCAACTTCTTAAATAACAAATCATATAAACCTGGTGTTAAATTGTAAGTACGTCCATTTACTTTGAGTTTTTCGCCACTAACGGAAACTAAACAAGATCCTAACATAAGCTTATCGCGTTCTGTTCGTATGCCAAAAGGAATGTCCAAGTCGGTGTTGTATTGTTTTTGCCATGCAGGGTCTTCGCGAGGAGATGCATATGAACCGGTAGTCTTAAATGAAGTATCATTTGTTGATTCCAAGACATCATTGTTGTCACTTTCACATAACATGTCATCATCACCATCTTGTCTGTTTTCGTCTCTATTTGATACCTCATCATCATTATTTGAAGTCGTTTCGGAAAAATTTCGTACGATTGTTTGATTATTAATACTACTTCTCTTCCCTTCATTAGGACTAAATTTTAATGTTTTTGGCGCCTTTTGCCACTTAAATATGTCTTCATCAAAATCGGTTTCATTAGTGTTATAGTATTTATTGTCGTTACTTTTAACCATTTCATTAAGCGGGTCTGTTATTGGTTTAAAGACTGATTCCAAAATCATATTGTTGTTATTTTTCATATCACGAAGTAGTTTAACCTTCTTTTTGACAGCATCGGCAGACTGAAGTACTTTTTCTTTTAAAGTTTTCTCGGTGTTTATTTTATGATTCATGTCTGATCTCGATGGATTCCCATGATGCAATAAAAGTTTCTTGAAAATGAAACTGGTTAAGTAACACGGTTAATCCAAAACGATAAATGTATCAAATCCCATTCTATAACATCCTGAATTTCTAGCACAGTCCTTGTTTACAACCAAGTAGCTAAAAGGTACGCTCCATATTTTTGCACACATTTCCCGAAACTGTGACCAAGACATATCAGTTCCAACGTGCTCGTCATAAACATGACGTAAATTAACTTCATCTTGTTTAAAAAGGATGATTAAGTTAGCATTGTCCCTTATTAATTGTTTAGGTATTTTACTGTAAGTTTGATTTAAGTAGAAGCTGTCAATATTTTTATGCCTTCCCATTGCAAAGTAATCCCTTATATTATTTTGATTTTCGCATGCAACATCATCAAATATGATAATTGAATTGTTCTCAGCTTCATGCGGGCTTAGTATTTCATCATTTTCGCGATATTTTTGAAATTTAACTGATGGAACCAACATCAATATTTTTTCTAAAAACTGGTACATCGGTTGGAAAAGTGTTTTTGAATATACGTAAATATTTTGAAAGCGTAGTCCTTGTTCATGTAGTAGAAGAGAGACAATTAAATTAGTTTTACCCGCAATTAGAAGGACCGCAAATTATACAGCGAATTGTGTCGGGTAAAAGTTCACCGTGACGAAAACTACGATTGTTGCGATCTGAACAAACAACCTCCAACTGCAAGCTCTGAGCTTGTTTTACAAACTTCATATCTGTTCAAGATCAATTCAAC